>OU343223.1:92291816-92391953 GCA_910596185.1 Chrysanthemum makinoi | reverse complement strand
GGATCAGCGTAGATGAAGTTCTTCACTTGTCCTCCACTTTTCAGCGTGGGGTACTCCTAGTTACTCGATAAGCGCAGGATTTTTCCCATGACTCTCTCTTTGGAAAACTAAGAGATGGTATAACAAACTTCCTAGTAGTAAAAGCATGGGGAAACTAAGAAAGGGATTTAGTCCGACAATTTTCCTCGCTAAAATGAAAACTTACGGGAAAATCTATCAATTACGTCTTTGATTGGTGAAGAAAGCTGTGTACCAGCGTGGAAAGAAATTCAATGAGCTTACTCTCTCGTTGCCATATACTTCGTTTTAAAACGACATCGGTCATATCGTTTCTATGAGGGGATTAATCGCAAAACTTCGAGAACTTCTTGATTTCTTAAGACCCATTCCTAGCATGACTCTTGATGGGGCATTGGAATGTATTCGTGATTCGAGAACATTGCTACAAGTGGCATGGATCTGGATATGGACCAAGAGATAACCGATCATAAAGTAATAAGAGACTATAACAAAACAAAATACAATACAGGAAATTTTTGAAAAGCGGAGGTTGGAAAGAAATTTGAAGCATGTAGGATTGAAAAAGTTAATAGTGTATTTGAGACCGATTAGGAAGCAATATTGAAAAAATATATTAAACCACATTAAGGGATCAAGAGACCGACGATAGGATTGAAAAGATGGTGAGAGCATTGGATATATCTACTCATCTATAAAAATTCACGGCGATAGGATAAAAGATTGAGGAAAGTGTAATGGGTTCATGTTGAAGCAATCTCGATTACCTAGCGGTCGGAGAAGAAGTTGTCGCTTATCCTATCTCGAAGAACCCTTGACCTTTTGAGAAGAAGGTTAGCGGCGGATCGGCGGAGAAGTGATCAGCCGAAACGATCAAACTAAATCACCGGCCGCCACTTGGAATGGCGGACCGTGCTGACAAAACTGCTTAAACGCAGATGCAATGAAGATGCGGGAGTATAGGGTCTCCCAAAGTGCGTTATGTCGGCGAGCTATCACGATGAATTATCAAGCGTTGGTGAGGAGTTTGAGCGGTAAAAGATTTGGATAAGATATTATAACTGGAAAAGCCAACCAACAACAACGCGGCTTAAATGCAAATTAAAGAAAGTTAAAAGTTAAAATCTATTAAATAAACTATCACTATTTTACAATGATGTTTTTGTTTTATGTTTTATAAAATTGAAATTAAAATCTCGCAATGACATTCAAATTAAAAAGTGAAACTAAGCAGGTTTTAATCCTAAAAATATGAAAATGATATTTTACAATCCTAATGATAAAGAAACTTTTTAGAAAAGAAAACTATTTTTATAACTATTTAATTAATTACTATTAATTAAAAGCTAATTTTAACTATTTAATAATTATCTAAAATACAAAAAATTAGGAGATAAAGCTAGAAAATAAAAATTATGAAATGAAAAAGTCTAAAATATCAAACTAAAATTTTCAAAACTATTTTTGTATTTTTTAGTTATTTTCTATTTTTTATGAATTTTAAACTATTAAAAACTAATTAAATTACTAAAAATTACCAAATTAACTATGAAAAATCTGGAAAATTACTTTTTCTACTTTTTATGTTTATCTAAACCTAAGAAAAATGAAAACTTATATTTTTGGACCTTTTCTGAATTATTTGTATTAAATGCTATTTAAAAAGGCTTAAAAACTAATTTAAATTAAGAAAAATAGCAAATGAACTTGGAAAAATATGAAAATTGCAGGAAAAGCTTAAAATAATATAAGGAATAAAGGAAAAAAGAAAAAGGGTGCATGTGTGGAAGAATAAGCAAGCGATGAGAAAGTGCTTATTGAAATAAGCACTTTAATAAGCAAATGGAGTTCAAAAGCTACCAAACTGATAATGAAGCTCTAATAGGCTAAAACAACCAACATGCAATGAGAATCAACAAGTTCTAACCACTGATTTGCAAGGTTGCTAAGATTTGATGTTATGAGATATATAGCCCTTGATTGTGAGGGGCCACTTTTAAGCGGAAAAATAAGCACTCAATTAAGCCGAGAGATTAAAAGCAATTGTTGAAGCCTCACCTAGACCTGGCTAGCTACAACTAAACCAAATACCAGACCATGATGACCCCAAGAGCCTGTGTACCTTGCACAGATCTTATAAAACTTCATTGAATCTTGAGGTGTCGGTGGCGAGGGCACATGGTCTGACTTTGAGCTTATGCAGCGACTTATCAAAAAGCTTTAGCCAAAAAAGATATTAGGCCTTATAGACCACCTAGCTGACTACACTTGTGCCAAGTTTCAAGGTCTAAAACAATTGAAATGAAACAATGCAATAGGCCGGTAATTACGAGAAGAAAACTGGATGGAACCTGACTTGACTTTTGAAAATGATTCTTAGTTTGACTTTATTGAGATTTGATCCAATGTTTTGAGTGAATATGATGTTTTGACACTAGAGATGATCACCACAAGCTAGATCTAGTATTATGAGCCTAGTCACAAGTTTTAGCTCTTTACATTTCTTGGCCAATGATTTTAGAATGATTACAAAGTGATTTTGACTTTCGTGATTCGCAGACCTAACCTAGACTCAAATGAGCATATTTATACTTAAACAAACATGAAACAATAAAGATCAACCACTGAATGTAACTTTAAGGCGAGGGACAGTCCGGTCAATCCAAACACCCCCTTAAAAAGCACGATTTGAAGTTTAAGACTATTCTATCACTAACAAACACAAACCATAGATCAAACTAAGTTAATGTAGCTTAAATATAACTATTATGATTTCAACTATTATTAATCACAAAAAAAGCAGTTGTGCTTAGAATCTAGAAAATTGACTTACAAATTGTCCAATAGCCACTGGCTTATGGCCGTGAACCAAGAACCACTAACCTAATTATCAACCCACGGGAACTAAATCAACCCATTTTAATTCTTTGCATCAACCCCTAACCATTTCCATAGCCATTTGATCACCTGTTTGACTTTAGTTGACCAAGAACCAAAATGGTTTGAAACTAGATTTCAAGCTTATAAAAAGCTATGAAAAGTTTATATAAGCTTGTTAACAATGATAAACATGAATGAAGCTTGTTTTTATGAAATAAAAACTTGAATTTTCCACAGTGAGCACATAAACATGAAACTAAAGGAAACTTTGAATTAATGATTGAAACTTAAATAATCTGAAAATGTAACTTGAGATTGATATTAAGAACAAATATTACAACTTTAGAGTTTAACTAAGACATAATTAAAAACGATAAAAGTAAATTTAAACTAAAACATCTACTACTTGCTTCTTCTTCCTTCTCTTTATAACCCAATCTCTTTTTGTATCTAAATCCGATTGTTTCCCATCAACCCTAGCCATTGGATGGCTTTGAAATGATCTCAACCATTCAAATCAGATTTATTATTTCATTTTCTCTTTGGCGATAAGGTTGGTGAGGGGAGAAATGCATTTAATGTAGTTTGGAGGTTAGTTGTGGAGTGGGGAACATGGTGGAGTGGAGATTTGAGGAGGGGGGATGGGATAGTAGCTACAATTGCGAGGAAGCGTTGGGGTGGAGACTTTTGGTTGAGTTGAGAATTTGACCAAGCAAGTATTAATAATAGGGGGGTTCATAATTGATTTTGACAGGGGTCCAAGGTGTGTGAAATGTCCAAAATGGGTATAAAGGATTAAATATTACAAGGACTAATGAGTAACCACGAAATTCCGGGGACGAGCGCCAATTCATCAAACTTGTTCCAAGGGCTGAAAATGACAAGCTTCAAAAGTATAAGGACCAAAATTGCCATTTTGCAATTTTCCGGGGAATAATCTGCCAACTTTTAAACTTGAGGGACCATTTTTGCAATTTTCTCAAACTTTTAATATTTTTCACAAAAGGGCTAAATTTGACAACTTTTGATTTTAAAAGGACCTTTGGTGACTTTACTTTTGAAATTATGTGCCGAGGATTTTTTTTGAACTTTTGAAACGGAGGGACCAGCTGCAATTTTGCAAAATTGATATGTTTTTCATCGATTTTGATATTTTTGCATTTAAAACACATAAAACAACGATTTGTGATATTTTGATCTTTTGATGTGTTTTAGAGTGTTTTGATGATTTTCGGGTTAAATTGTATAAAATGATATTACACACTCTCAATCCCATACTTGAGATATTGCTAGTCCTACTTAATGATTTGAAAAACATAATGGATTTTAAACTCTTTACCAAGCCATTACTTCAAGACAGCCAAATGTTTGGGTTCAAGTAAGAACCATGGTACACCGATAACCATGTGATTTTGAGCAAACCACCGACTTCAACGGTTGATTTGTCTTTAGAAGCCGCTTTGCTCTGACTAGCCAACTCTTAGATAAATTATCAATAATATCTTTGGTGGTGATTACCAATTATGGATTTTCCATTGCTTTACCAGGCAACATAAACTTAGCGGGCTAGCCAACTCTTCACTTTTAGGATGGTGAATACCATACAATTTTGGGTTGCAAGCCATATAAGCGGTTTGAGATATCTTTACCAAGAGCCGTTTGCTCTGGATTAGCCAATCCTTTGTCTGGCATGGCGGGCCGATAACCAAATGAGAAAGTGTAAAAACACTTACTCCAAAAAAAAAAAAAATTTAAACGGGGAATTGGTATAATTATATGATAAAATTTGAAATTTATAGAAATGAATATTGCCCTCAATATTCAAAGCAAAGCGTTATACGAAACAAAAAGAAACGTAAAAGGGAAATATTACGCCATTATTTAGAAAGAAGATTTTTTTTTTTAACATGTGGGCAACCCTTCACTAGGGTGGTAGAAAGAGGTAAGAAGACGAAATATGGGTGAGAACCCATATGACATGACATCTCTTTTTGATTACCGAAGTTACGCTAGCTTGACTGATCCCATTCATTGGTTCATGGGGAAAGGGAGATCAGGGACAACCACGGGGGAATGTTCTAAAATAATGCTTCAACCTATGTCCATTCACTTTGAAGTTTGGCCCGTCTATTTGAGACAATTCGACGGTGCCATATGGAAACTACTTGATTGGTGGTGATGCGGTCTTAAGTTTCCCAAGAAGATCTTTAATCTAGAATTAAAAAGAAGGACTCGGTCACCAACGTTAGCGGGTTCTTAATCTTTAGTCATGGATCTTCTTTGTCTTTTCTTTGTAGATCAAAGAGTTCTCCGTGAAGCTTGATCAGGAGTTCATTTAATTCGTTGAGTTTCGATGATCACCCGAAGACTTGAGGTCGAAATTTGCATGCTTCAAGGTCCAATAGGCTTTGTGCTCAGCTCGATCGAGGGAGATACTGCGCTTTCCATACACGAGCTTGTAAGGAGTACACCGATGGGTGTTTTTATAGCGATCGGAGGCCAAGTGCATCTTCTAATTTGTCGACCAATGCAAGAAGCGCGATTTTAAGCTCTACGGTCCTCTCCAAGATTCTTTTCAAACCACAGTTCGAAACTTCCACTTGCCCACTAGTTTGTGGGTGATGCACTGCGGTAGAGGCGATTGGGTGACACCGATACTTAAAGCATCACTTTTGCGGGTGGTCATTGCAAAAGTGTGTGCTTGATCACTAATGATATACGAGGAGTTCCAAAGCGGGCAAAGAGAGACTTTAAAAACTTCACAACTACTTTCGAGGCGTCGTTGGTAGGTAGCGCTTTAGCCTCCACCCATTTAGATAAATGTCGACATACAGTATATACTTGTTCCCTCGAGAAGGCGAGAGCGGCCCCATAAAGTCAATGCCCCATCGTCAAATATCTACGCACACTTGAATGGCATTTTGAGGCATTTCATCTCTTTTAGAGATGTTACCATGGCGTTGGCAAGTCGAGTGCAAGATTTGGCGAGGTCATGGGCATCTTTGTAAATGTGGGCCAATAGAAACAGAATCAAACACCTTCTTGGCGGTGTAGTTAGGGCCATTATGTCCCAGTGGGTCCATGATGACAAGCCTTGAGAATTTCAGTGACTTCTTGCGAAATGAACACACCGTCGGATGACTTGATCCATACATTTTAAACAAGTAGGGGTCCCCGAGTAATGCTTAACATCTTTGAAAAATTTGTTCTTTTGTTGGGACGACATTCCTTTCACAACAAAGTTACCCGCATGGTAGTTTGCAAAGTCGGCAAACCATGGGGTACTCGAATCTCTACGATGAGATACCACATTAAGTGTCTCGAGGAGGAAGCGTTCGTTTATCTCCTTTTCTCGAGCACACTTTGATGAGGATTTTCAAGGCGGGAAAGATGGGCGGCCGCTAGGTTCTCGGCTCCTTTTTATCACGAATGGTGATATCAAATTCTTGTAGGAGGAGAACCCATCGGATCAATCTCGGTTTTGCATCTTGCTTAGCAAAAAGATATTTGAGGGCAGTGATCCGTATCACACACTATGCTTTTGGACAAGATCAAGTATGGTGAAACTTCTCAAAAGCATACACACCACGCTAGTAATTCTTTCTCCGTAGTGGTGTAATGTGCTTGAGCTTCGTTCAAAGTTTTGCTAGCATAGTGTATAGGTTTGGAAATGTTTAGCCTTCGTTGCTTGGCTGCACCTATGGCGAAATCACTTGCATCGCACATAAGCTCGAATGGTAGGTCCCAATCTGGGGCAACTAGAATTGGTGCTTCCGTGAGCTTCCTCTTAAGAGTTTGGAAAGCTTCAATGCACTCACTAGAGAAGACGAAAGGAGTGTCTTTTTCAAGAAGTCGGGTCATAGGCTGGGATATTTTCGAGAAATCTTGAATGAAGCGGCGATAGAAACGGCATGACCAAGGAAGCTTCTAACTCCTTTAACAGTTGTGGGAGGAGGTAGCTTTGCAATAACATCAACTTTAGCTCATCCCACCTCAATCCCTTTCTTAGAGATCTTATGGCCAAGGACAATGCCTTCTTTGACCATAAAGTGACATTTCTCCTAATTTAGACAAAGGTTAGGTGTTTTCACAGCGTTCAAGCATCTTGTCCAAATGGGAGACATGTTGGAAAAGAATTCAAAGACGAAAAATCATCCATAAAGACTTCCATAGTCTTTTCGATCATATCATGGAAAATGGCCATCATACACCTTTGGAATGTACCGGGAGCATTGCATAAGCCGAAAGGCATGCGTCGGTAAGCAAATGTTCCATAAGGACATGTGAATGTGGTCTTTTCTTGATCGTGTGGGTCAATGGGTATCACAGGTAACCCAGAAACCATCGAGAAAGCAGTAGTATTCGTTTCCGCTAACCTCTCAAGCATTTGATCCATGAAAGGTAAAGGAAAGTGGTCTTTACGGGTGGCTTCATTTAACTTTCGATAGTCAATGCAAACCGCCATCCGTAACCAATCGGTAGGAATCAACTTCGCTTTCATCATTTTCAACAACGGTAATGCCACCTTTCTTGGGCACACAATGAGCGGGGCTCCCAAGGACTATCGAAATAGGGTAAAAATCCAGGCATCGTGAAGTTTATGACTTCGCTTTGATAACCTCATGAATTTTAGGATTCACCCTTCTTTGGTGTTGAACCGCTCGTTTGGAGTCATCTTCGGAGAATTTTGTAGTACAAAATTTGGTCAACCCGGATGTCGGAAAGTTTCCAGCGATGGCTTGCTTGTGTGACTTCAAAACCTTTATGAGAGCGGCTCTTTCATCCTCACTCAAGTCTTTAGCAATGATGACGGGTGATTTATTGTCATCCTCAAAAATGCATACTTTCGAGATGAGGTGGTAAGTCCTTAAGTTCGACCTCGGGAGGATCATCGATTTTTCAATCGTTTGATTTCCTCTTTATGAAGTTCTTGAGGAGGGAGTGATGAGGGATCATCATTGAGCAACTTCTCGATGAGAAGAATATCTCCCTCGATATCAATAGGAGCGTGATCAATTTCCCATGAAATCGAATCACTAGACAAATATGCTTCAATCTCCTCCGAAATAGAGTTACTTCCCTCAAGCGGGTGAGGGATGTGGAAGAGAGAACAACGATGGGATCAACCGAAGTGGGATTGCCACTCGAGAATCCAAGAAGTTCTTGAGAATATTCCTCCGACACAATGTCAATGACATCAATCATGTTGTGAGTGTCTTCATAACTAGGGAATATCTAGTAACTTGATCGAGTTGAAGGTAGCGGCTTCCTTGTTTGACCTCAAAGTGATTTCCCCTTATCAGCGTCGATTAATGCGACCCGTTTTTAAGAAGCACCTCCCAAGAATGAGGGTTTCGGGATCGGCATCAAATTCGACAACAACAAAATCGGCGGGGAAATGGAATTCTCCTACTTTCACACAAACATCCTCGGCAATACCTAGCGGACGAGAACATGCGGTCCGCAAGCTCGAGGATCATACATGTAGGTGTAAGCGGAGGTAATGAAAGCTTTTCCACATGGAGTGTGGCATCAAGTTAATGCTCGCACCAAGATCGGCCAAAGCGGAGCATTGAACTATTCCTTGAAAATCACATGGGATGAGAAATTTTTCGGGGTCTCCTAGCTTTTCGGGAAGCTTTTTAAGGATAACCGCCGAACAATTCTCATTCAAGGAAGTTTTAGCCAATTAGAATCTTTTCCTTGTTAGTCGTGAGACTTTTGATTGTTGGACCGAATTTGGGCATAAGAAGAAGAGCGTCCGCTAAACTAATCTCGAAGTGCAAATCTTGAAAGATTTGGATAAGCTTTTCCATTTGTTGATTAGTTTTGTCGCGGGCCTTTTGATCATTAAGCCTTGAAGGATAAGGAAGTGAAGGCTTAGAATTGGTCATCGGAACAAGTTCGAATTGGAGGTAAGTCGACCGGCGGTTGGACTTGTCTTGTACCATTGGGCTTGAGATATGCACCTCGTCCTTTGTCACCTCGGTTTCTCGTTCACATCCTTCACGGAGAAGGAGTAGGCATCGAGGTTCCTCATAAGATTTACCACCGGTGGTAATAGCATTCAACTCACCCTTAGGGTTGGGAATGGTGTTACTTGGAAGAGATCCCGAAGTTGAAGCTTGATTCTTTTGACTTACGAGAAGAGCAAGCACGCTATCGATCTTGCTATTTTGCTGATCAATCTTGCTACTAGTTGTTCTAATCTCAGATGTAAAATCATTTCTCATAGAGGTAATCTGATTTTGCATGGACACCATCTTAGCTTCATTGTTTTGATGTAACTAACAATGTCAATGGAAGCTTGAGGAGGTGGAGCTTGATCAGTTTGTTGTGGAGCTTGGAATCGGTTTTGATTATAGTTCCCTTGATTTTGAGAACCTTGATTTTGAAAATTCGATTCGATTCGATTAAAGCGATTATTTGTTTTGATTGTTCGATTTTGATTAAACCGGGTGGTCCAAGGTAATTGTTAGAACGATAGCTTAGAAGGTTACGGTCCCCTTGCGGTTGGTAGGAGTTACTCCCCGAATTGTAGGAACCTTGAGCAGCATATCGCTCTCTTGGTGAAGCCACCGGGGTGGACACTCGAAATAAGGGTGTGGACCACCACAAGTCTCACAACTCTTGTTCACGGCATTAACTTGTTGATTAGCATTTGTGTGATTCATTTTAAGCATGGCGGCTGATATCTCTTCCAACTTTTTGTTGAGAGTGGTGAATTCCGAAGATGGAAGGGTGGTAGATCTCGCTGACTCACTCCTCTCGGCGGAGAATCCCAATAATTGTGGTGGGCGATCATGTTTTCGATGAGATCATAGCACTCTTGGTCGCCTTTTCATAAAGGTACCACGGCGGCATTGATTGTGTCCACGATGTCTCGGTGTTAACCCGTTATAGAATGTATCTATTTGGGTGACAAGCAACATGTTGTGGTTCGGACATCGGTCAATTGAAAGCTTATAGCGTTCCCATGCCTCGAATAAGGACTCGTCAAATTCGCTGCCTAAAATTGCTAATTTCATTCCTTAGTTTCGTCACCATCGACGGTGGAAAATATTTCGCCAAGAACTTAGAGATCATTTCATCGAAACTATGGATTGAGTTCTTGGGAAGACGATCAAACCATGCGGTGGCATGAAGCGTCAAAGAATAAGGAAAGAGGTATAGCGAAGGCGTCATCGGTGACCCCATTTTGCTTCATACTTTGGGTGATAGTGAGAAATTTGTCAAGATGCTTGTTGGCATCTTCACCCGGTGATCCGTGAAATTGGCAAAAACTTTGGACTTGTTGAATCATGTGATGCTTAAGTCCAAAATCCGTAGCCTCGATGTTGACCGGGGCAATTGGACCGCCCGTCCATTCATCGTGGGTTGGCAAAGCTCCTCCATCGTTAGGAGATCGGGCTGGATTGTGTGGATCGGGTTGGACTTGAGGTCCATCCCCTTGGATTCAGAACATGGTGGGATGCTCAGCGTGCGTATCTCGAGTGCGTTTTCTTTGTTAAGAATACGTCTACGAGCTTGCGGCGAAGTCTTGCATACACTAGAGTTAACTCTAAGAAACCTCGAGTTAAGGAGAGAAATGGAATTATGAAGATCTTTCAGATGAGAATGAGAATTATGAAGACGTTTTATAAAACTTGGGTGAGAAGAATCTTTATGGGTTTTACGGTTCGAAGCGTCGATATCACAACAAAATCAATTAACACAAGATCGAGGCAAAACAAATGAACTTAACCAATAATCCAAGATGAATGGCTTCTTTGAAAAAGGTACACCAATCACAAGGACACAAAGGCAAGTTGTAAATCTTTAGTTCGGAACTTATTATGAGCACCCCAGTTAGGTAGTGCCGCTGCCTTGGTTTCTTGGTGGTAATCTTTTAAGTTGTTATTATTAAAGAAGACGACGATTCTTTTTGTATTTTTATTTTTGATACATATATAGAAACAAAAGAAAAAATTATTTTTGTGTTTTATAACGTTTTTGCTTGTTTTTGGGTTTTGGATTTTTAAATAAAAATATGGATATATATATAGATAGATAGATGGATGATATGAACAAATGAGTGAGTATTCAAACAACTAATCGCTAGAGCGTGAGACAATTAGCACACTCCGGCGTGGCGTAAAAAATTTGATCCGCGCAGAACAGTCAAGCTAAATCACACAAGCCCGCCACTTGGAATGGCGGACCGTAACCAGCTTAAAACTGCTTAAGCACGAATGCAATGAAGATCTGAGGAGTATAGGGTCTCCCCGGGTCGTTATGTCATGAGCTATCGCGATGAATTATCAAACGTTTAGTGATCGAGGAGTTTGAACGGTAAAGGGATTTGGATAAGATATTATAACTTACAGAAAAGCCAACAAACAACAACGGCTTAAATGCAAATTAAAGAAAGTTAAAAAGTTAAAATCTATTAAATAAACGCTATCACTATTTTTACAATGATGTTTTTGTTTTTATGTTTTTATAAAATTGAAATTAAAATCTACGCGACGTACAAATTAAAAAGTGAAACTAAAGCAGTTTTAATCCTAAAAATATGAAAATGATATTTTTACAATCCTAATGATAAAAGAAACTTTTTAGAAAAAGAAAACTATTTTTATAACTATTTAATTAATTACTATTAATTAAAAGCTAATTTTAACTATTTAATAATTATCTAAAATACAAAAAATTAGGAGATAAAGCTAGAAAAATAAAATTATGAAATGAAAAAGTCTAAAATATCAAACTAGAATTTTCAAAACTATTTTTGTATTTTTCCGATTATTTTTCTATTTTTTATGAATTTTAAACTATTAAAAACTAATTAAATTACTAAAAATTACCAAATTAACTATGAAAAATCTGGAAAATTACTTTTTCTACTTTTTATGTTTATCTAAACCTAAGAAAAATGAAAACTTATATTTTGGACCTTTTCGAATTATTTGTATTAAATGCTATTTAAAAAGGCTTAAAAACTAATTTAAATTAAGAAAAATAGCAAATGAACTTGGAAAAATATGAAAATTGCAGGAAAAGCTTAAAATAATATAAGGAATAAAGGAAAAATAGAAAAAAGGGTGCATGTGTGGAAGAATAAGCAAGCGATGAGAAAGTGCTTATTGAAATAAGCACTTTAATAAGCAAATGGAGTTCAAAAGCTACCAAACTGATAATGAAGCTCTAATAGGCTAAAACAACCAACATGCAATGAGAATCAACAAGTTCTAACCACTGATTTGCAAGGTTGCTAAGATTTGATGTTATGAGATATAAGCACAAAAGCAGGTTGTGAGGGGCCACTTTTAAGCGAGAAAAATAAGCACTCAATTAAGCGGAGATTAAAAGCAATTGTTGAAGCCTCACCTAGACCTGGCTAGCTACAACTAAACCAAATACCAGAACATGATGACCCCAAGTGAGCCCTGTGTACCTTGCACAAGATCTTAGCAAAACTCGGTGAATCTGAGTGTATGGAGTGGCAGGGCACATGGTGCTGACTTTGAGCTTATGCAGCAGCTTATCAAAGAAGCTTTAGCCAAAAAAAGATATTAGGCCTTATAGACCACCTAGCTGACTACACTTGTGCCAAGTTTCAAGGTCTAAAACACTGAAATGAGAACAATGCAATAGCTGGTAATTCTGAGAAAACTGGATCAGACACAACTTGACTTTTTGAAAACAGATTCTTAGTTTGACTTTATTGAGATTTGATCCAATGTTTTGAACTGAATATGATGTTTTGACACTAGAGATGATCACCACAAGCTAGATCTAGTTATTATGAGCCTAGATGCAAGTTTTTAGCTACTGTTCTTGATGAAACATGATTTTAGAATGATTACAAAGTGATTTTGACTTTCTGTGATTGCAGACCTAAACCTAGACTCAAATGAGCATATTTATACTTAAACAAACATGAAACAATAAAGATCAACCACTGAATGTAACTTTAAGACAGACAGATCAGTCAATCCAAACACCCCTTAAAAGCTTGATTTGAAGTTTAAGACTATTCTATCACTAACAAACACAAACCATAGATCAAACTAAGTTAATGTAGCTTAAATATAACTATTAAAACAGATTTCAACTATTATTAATCACAAAAAAAGCAGTTGTGCTTAGAATCTAGAAAATTGACTTACAAATTGTCCAATAGCCACAATGGCTTGCCAACTGTGAACCAAGAACCACTAACCTAATTATCAACCCAAAGGAACTAAATCAACCCATTTTAATTCTTTGCATCAACCCCTAACCATTTCCATAGCCATTTGATCACCTGTTTGACTTTAGTTGACCAAGAACCAAAATGGTTTGAAACTAGATTTCAAGCTTATAAAAAGCTATGAAAAGCTTATATAAGCTTGTTAACACTGATAAACAAACTGAATGAAGCTTGTTTTTATGAAATAAAAACTTGAATTTTCCACAGTGAGCACATAAACATGAAACTAAAGGAAACTTTGAATTAATGATTGAAACTTAAATAATCTGAAAATGTAACTTGAGATTGATATTTAAGAACAAAATATTACAACTTTAGAGTTTAACTAAGACATAATTAAAAAAAAACGACATAAAAGTAAATTTAAACTAAAACATCTACTACTTGCTTCTTCTCTTTCCTTCTCTTTTTATAACCCAATCTCTTTGTATCTCTCATCTGATTGTTTCCCATCAACCCTAGCCATTGGATGGCTTTGAAATGATCTCAACCATTCAAATCAGATTTTGGCGCCATTTTCTCATTTGGCAGATAAGGTTGAGTGAGGGGGAGGGAAATGCATTTAATGTAGTTTGGAGGTTAGTTGTGGAGTGGGGAACATGGTGGAGTGGAGATTTGAGGAGGGGGGATGGGATAATAGCCTGTTGCAGGAAGCAGTTGGGAGTGGAGACTTTTGGCGGGTTGAGGATTTACCAGATATTTGACCAAGCAAGTATTAATAATAGGGGGGTTCATAATTGATTTTGACAGGGGTCCAAGGTGTGTGAAAGGTCCAAAATGGGTATAAAGGATTAAATATTACAAGGACTAATGAGTAACTTCTGAAATTCCAGGGACCAGAACTGCCAATTCATCAAACTTGTTCCAAGGGCTGAAAATGACAAGCTTCAAAAGTATAAGGACCAAAATTGCCATTTTGCAATTTTCCAGGGGCCAATTCTGCCAACTTTTAAACTTGAGGGACCATTTTTGCAATTTTCTCAAACTTTTAATATTTTTCACCAAAGGGCTAAATTTGACAACTTTTGATTTTAAAAGGACCTTTGGTGACTTTACTTTTGAAATTATGTGCTTAGGGACTGCTTTTGACAACTTTTGAAACACGGGGGACTGCGCAATTTTGCAAAATTGATATGTTTTTCATCCGATTTTGATATTTTTGCATTTAAAACACATAAAACACTGATTTGTGATATTTTTATTATTTTGATGTGTTTCGAGGTGTTTCAGATGATTTTGATTTAAATGGTATAAAAATGATGAGTATTTACACACTCATCAAGAAGCAATCACTTTTGGACCAAACTCTGATGGTGAGCCCTCCCAATGATTCTCTGCGAATTAAGTAGTGATGAGACTATTCGCCTCAACGAAAGATGTTCAGCGGTTTTGAGGAACGAGTTACCACAAAAGGAAAAAGATCGGGATGTTTTACTCTCCCTTGCTATATCGGGGCACTGAACTTGTGTAGCATACGGCGATCTTGGATCTAGTATTAGCATAATGCCTCGTTCGATGTTTTTGCGTATGGGAATTGGCAACTTAAAAGCGCCAAGATGAAAATTGAAATGGCCGATCGATCCATGCAATCGCCATTAGGAATTGTTGAAAATGTATTAGTGAAGATAAAGAGATTCCTTTTTCTAGTTGATTTTGTGATTCTTGATATCCCGGAAGACAACAGGATACCATTATTTTAGGAAGACCCATGCTTGCTACCGCTCACACTAAAGTAGATGTCTTTGCCGGTAAAATGACTCTGGAGGCTAATGGAGAGGTCGCTAATGGAGAGGTCGCCACATTCGGACCTAATGAACATTTGTCCACCCAAGAAAAGGTGTGTGCTATTGACCAAGTTGGGGATTTTGGTGAAGCCCTTGAAAAGTTTCTTAGCGACCCTCGGATCTGTAGAGATTGATTCAGGAAAGATTTTGATGTTTTCGTGAATTTTGAGGAAGATAATGGAGGATTAAGTCTTTGAGACCTCTCGTAGTGATGTCGAGATGACCCATTGGCAAGACAACTCTGAAAAAGCATTCTTACAATCAAACCAACCGCAGTTTTATGAGATGGGGGCACGAATCCATCATAGGAATCCCTATTATCTGAAGATCTCATGCAAAATTGGATTCATTGACTTTCACCCTTTTATCGACACAGATTCCCCGGTCAATATTATCTCTAAGGAATGCTACAACCAGGTTATGGAAAAGGAGCTTGATTACAAAGGAAACAACTTCCTCGGGATAGCAACAAACATACGAGTTTTTATAGGAACACACTCGTTTCTAGTCGACTTTGTGGTTTTGGATGATGTTAGCGAATTCGTGGCGGATGGGGGGCTGGGGTAATTTTAGGAAGACCCTTTAAAAATATCCGGGCTTGATAAAAGCGTGAAGGAAGGACTGGTTTGGTGAAAGATTGGCGATGATAAAACTGTTTTCAAAATGCCAAGGACTGTCAAAAATTTTAAAAATTGGACTAAAAAGCAGTTATGTTATGCTAGACCCTGCGGTATTAGTGAAGAAGATAAAGCCAAAGGTTTTGTTCACCCTACCAAAAGATCAAAATTTTTTACTTAGGGTGCTTAGAACTGGGAGATGGATAAAAGCGGGGCGAGAATTTGATCAAGCGGCTTCAACATGGAGATCGCCGATATGAGACAAACACTGGTAGCCCAGGCTCGAGTCTAACTTAAAGACTCGTAAATAAAGAAAAGTGCTCTTTCGGGAGACAACCCGAATTATCCCTTTCTTTTTTTTTATTTCCTTTCTGTTGGATTTTGTGTTTTCTAACCATTTTTGCAGGAGACAATGAAGTAATTACTCCTGCTGATTCTTTGATCTGAATAGAGTTCAGTAACTCATCTTGTGATTAAGTAACCAACATTTTAGCGGCAGAATTCTTTTAGCATTACCAACTACGGCGTAATACCATCTCAGTGGTTACGCCGTAACCATTCGCTTCTCAGCTCATACCGGGTTTTGCAGGTTACGGCGTAACTCTCTTATCGAGTTACGACGTAACTCTCCTACTTTAATTCGTCATTTTAAAACACAGTAACCTTGTATTAGTTTTTAAATAAACTTTGTGGGTGTGTTCCCTGTAAACCCTCAAGAGACTTCACTCGTCCACTTGGGACACCAAGTGGTTTAAAAGGCTTGTTGCTTTCGCTAAATGCAACCGTGATTCCTACGAAAGTGAGTTAGGTTTGTTTTTCATTTTATTTTTTTCTTTTTTAGAATTATGCTTGTCGGTATTGTGATTTCAGGGATTGAAGTTTGCTCATGACGCTTTAACGAAGGCACGATCCTTTCTCGTGAGCCTTCTTCTTTTTGGAGCAAATTTGAGGGAAGTTCTCGCTCTAATTCTACCTTTCTCTTCACCTTTATTTTAATGCCTAGTACAAAAGGGACTTTGTACAATTCAAGTGGGGGGACGGGAGTAGAATTGTATCATGAACTTTATTTAAGCCCTCAGTTTCTAGTTTATTTTGAAAAATTATGCCATTTTTAATATTTTGACATGTTTTTCCGAACCTAACTAGACTAGACCTTAGCCGAGCACATACAAACCTTGATATTACATGGTGAGATTAGCCTTATCCGTTTCCAATATTTTACCCCAAATCCACCAAATTATGAGTGTGCCGGTAGCTTGTAAACTTTAGAACTTGGCCTTTGCATCATTTCGAGACCATAGGCGAGGTATGTTGAGTTAGCTTGATGTATTTGGACTTTTCAATTTTAGAAGGCGGTATTATAGGATTATCACCCAAACAGCCTACCATTGTGAGTCTATCGATTAGTCACCTCGACTTCTCGACCCCCATGTGAAACCCTTTTATTGCACTCCCCTTTAGTGCAAGATACCCTAGATACACCCTTCTGAGCCATTCCTTTCATTTTGTCACCCCAATATATTGTTTCGTTACACCCTTACACCTTAGCCTACCCAGTAGTCTTTATTTGTAATTGGGAAGTCATCATTTGCCTAAGTTCAAGGTTCGAGTGGAAAGGTTTGGAAATCACGCTTTCATCGACAACAATTATGAAGATCATTGAAGACCCCCTGAATTCCCATTGTTCATCTCAAGTGGTGGGATGTTATGTTATCGATTATGATTGAAAAAAAGTTGATTCAGTTATGATTTTGTAAAGTGCATTGTTATAACCACTATAGTATGAGCTTTATTATTTAGTATCGAGGAGGCCACCTCGGTCACATTTGAAGATTGGAGTTGGAGTTATACCAACCGAAGAAGAAAAGGTAGTGTGCCCATCACGACGTCCTCTAATGACACATCTACCTTGCATTTCATGATTCGGTCTCTAGACTTCTAAACTTGAACTTTGGGCGGACGGTAAGTGGTGATGACTTATTTATAGATATAGACTACCGCTTCTTTTGTTTTACACCAATTATATATCCCATGTCTTATCCTACCCTTTAGTCATGAAGCATGTCTAGGTGATGCAGCGAGCAATCTTTGGTGTCTTGGCCATGGATTTGGTCATCATTGATTTTGTCCACTTAGCGTGACATGTTAGTAATGACGAGTCACCCTAACCTTTGTCGGTGTCTACCCATATTGCCTTGAGAACTGTTTGCCCTTAACTCTAGTGGTGGAGATTTGTGTAACCGCCAAGCTTATGATAGAATACATGCTATGACTGTGCGTTTGAGTGATCACCCGAAATTGACACTTAGAATAGTTGAGAGATTTGAGTGTTTGTTCCCCTTTCGCGAGGTGTTTGGCTTTGTTTTATTCTAGCATAAGGGATTTGTAAACTCATATTTTCTAGGTTATGGGAGATATCTTTTTAGGAATCTATCTAATAAGGTCTACTTTAGGGCAAGTAGAGTTCAAGTGGGGGATATTTGATAACATCAAATAGTCTTGATTATTAAGTGTCAATTTCTCCCGTTAATGCTCGTTATTTATATCATTTATATGGATTTACGCTTGTTTTCCATTGTTTTACACTTTCAGGTAAATTGCGAGCATTGGAGCTAATGAGACGCGGAAATGGAAACTTTACTAAGGATTTATCACAATATGCTTATTTTGAAGAGGTTACGGCGTAACTCGTCTCTCACATTACGCCGTAACTATTGCGTGACCACCCTGAAGTCCAACTCATCAAGAGGTTACGGCGTAACTCCTTCAAAGATTACGACGTAACTCCATTAGGTCAAATGAGGTTCCACGCGATACTTACGCGTAACTATTGCATCATTTACAACGTAACTTGGTTTATTGAAGACTACGGGGTAACCACTTCTTGGGTTACGCCGTAACTAGAAGATCTAGTGCATTTACGGAGGTTACGGCGTAACTCATCTTTTAGTTCTGCCGTAACTCAAACACTGGCCTATAAATACCCACAAATTACAGCATTTCTATTCATTCCATTCCACACACAATACTCAGAGCGTGGAAAAAGCTCTAGGAGGTCTAGGGAAGCATACGGAGTTGTTTCCAAGGAGAATCACACCATTACGATAAGCTTTAGCGTTTATTATTTCTTTTACTTTCAATTCATGTATTTAGTACCTTTGAATATTGAATTGATGTGCATGATTAATATGAGCGGCTAAGCACCCTTTGGTGCTAGCCTAGTTATTATTCCTTAATTGTTTTGTTTACTTTTACCTTTACTTCCGTACAATTATTTCTAAGTGTATGCATGCATAGTTCTTTGGTAGTCACCCCTGGTTCGGTAGTTTTGAATGGCGGTAGAGGCCAATTTCCTAGGAGATATGACCAACTGACCCTAGGTGAGCGGACTGAGACGGGAAGGGTAAGATATGACCAACTGACGACCCTTTATACTTGTGCGATTTGACCAACCGATCACCTATCGTTTGGATGAACTTAAGAATTGGGGGTGTAGTGTCTAAGTTCCTACGGCCGGGCACTCACTATTTAGAATCTAGCATGTAGCGGTACTTAATGACTTGGCTTAGGGGACCAGGAACAACAGGACTTATGACGATGCGCCTGATTTCTCCTATGGTGGCATCTTTTCTGATAGGTTAGGGCGAATTGACCAAATGCTGTCCTCTCGAATTTGACCCCACCTGAAATAATTGGAAGTAAGTAGACGTAGACATAACTAGTTAGGAGGATTGACTAGGTTAGCACCACTATTCCTTTATTGATTTCCTTTCTACCATTTAATTGCTTTTATATTCTGCATTCGTAGTTTAATTAATTAAAACCATATAAAACCATTTATATTATGTGACAATTAGACTTAGTAATTATCCGACACACATAGCTCTTGGGACGACCTCGGCTTTACCATTTACTACACTACACACGACCGGGTACCCTGCCCGTTAGTGCATTAGGGTAGACCATAGGTATAGCGAGACACTATAAAATATTAAGACCTGTCAGAAAACCCATCACCTACGAGAGGTGTTTTGAGTCTACCATTCGTGAGTGTATAGATGACTTGAGCTTTAGGAAACAATGCTCGTAAATGATCTCGTAGGAACTTTCACAATCCATATGCAGCTCGGTTTACTTCCTGTTTGAGACCCGCACCTTGATGACCCGGGTCAGTCGAAGGTGTGCTACCGAGATGGAAGGAAATGTTATCTCTCCTACACTTCCCAGCTCCCCATCTGCTTCTTTCCGTTTCAAGGTTGGATCATGCCGGTGCACCATTAGTATCGGAGCCTCTGTAGGGGTAGCCTCTTTTTGTTTCCTTTCCATTCACCCAGTTGGGTGTCGGAAAACTTGTATTTTCCCTTCTTGATGCCTTTAACCAGGTGTGCTAATTATCCGGATCGTCTGCCTCTTCGATCGCTTCTTCACTATCTGCAGTTGTTTGTGTCGTGCCCATGGTCTTCGTGAAAATGGCAATACTTCGACATGTCCCTAGCTTTGCCGTCTTTGAAATCCGAGGTGGTGGGTCGAAGGACTTCGTTGCTTTCTCGGTAGCCGAATCTCAGGAGATTTGACCAAGTTTGCCAAGAGTCCATGATTCGAGCCTTTGTTGTAGGGAGTGAAGCGGTCTCTGTTCTTCTTCTTATTCTTGGATCCTTCCCAGGAGGACCCTCTGGAGAACTTTTCAGAGGCTTCCTTTTGCTCTATCGAGACTCCGTTTCTTGCTATTTCTTTAGACTCAATCCAAGTGTAAGTCTTCTCCATCAGTGCCTTGTAAGTGTTGGGAAGATCGGTGGACCGGGAATTCCACCAAGCTTGAGTCCGAAGGCCATGTACAAAACAGAGATCCTCTATTCCTCGTGCAAACCCATAATTTGCAAAGTTTCATCGGTGTACCTTTAACGAAGGCCCTTGTGCTTTCGTTGTCCCTTTGCTTGATGGTATGCACGGCTAGATGGGTCTTGGTGTACTTCTTCTGTTGGCTAAAGTGTGATCGAAACTTAGCCTTAAGGTCGTCTAGACTTACAATGCTCCCCAACTTCTGTCCATTCCACCATATTCTTGCAGAGTCTCGGAGTGTGTATGTGAACATGTGGCATGCTACAGGCATGACCCACTTCTGCATCTTGATAGCGCCTTCGAACAAGTGTAAGAAGTTATCAGGATCACCTTTCCCATCGTAGGTGCCTATGTGAGTGGGCATCTTTACACGGTCGGGTAGAGGGTAGTCTTCGATCCACTTCACAAAAGGTGTGCAAGCTCTAGAGGCTTCGGCGTAGTAAGGGTTATATAGAGGTGAATAAACAGGTGTAGGGTTATATAGGTTAGGAAATGGTTGTGTGTATGCGGGGGTAGACTGTATAAGGTTGATCTGAAGGGTTTCCACCCATCGGCTGTGTAGGAACGTGTCCATAGGGCATTTGTTGGTAACTCTGGTTGTGGAGAGAACCATTCGGAGGGTAGGTGTTATAGGTTTAAGCAGGTAGGTAGGGGTTCATTCAGGTAACTGATTCATCCCGAGTATGGAGGAGGTCCTCCGACACTCGAGACATATGATGGGGTATCGGAGCCCCCATCCCTTCTCTTCCTAAGTGGGCAGCTAGGAGAGGTGGCAGGTTTACCCCTCCGTTCCCTCTTGGGTTGCTTCATCCGTTAGAGTTCTCACTCCTTCTTTCACCTTGTACTCTTTCCCTTCTTCCCGGATCTCCCCGGGACCTTCTTCAAAACCCACAGTCCTTCCATTAGGCCTTCTTATGGAAGGATAACCATTTCGTAGGGCGAACGCCCCGTTAATCGATCGAGGCCTCTCATCTACCTTAATTTCTTCATCATATTCCTCACTGGAATATTCCAGTTCCCTTCGCATTTCGGTGTTGCGACCTTGCCTCTTATGAGTCCTTAGTAAAGACTCTAAGGCAAGTTTGACTCCAACGGCAGGGCTAATTTCACGGAATAGGGTTAGCGGAAGTTGAGGCGTGATGTAAGGGAGTGGTTTCCAAACGAGATCGTGTAGTGAAGGTGGAGGCTGTTATGAGGGCGAGATTATCGGTGTTAGTTGTGTTGAGAGGGACCGGTAGAGAAACACGGTGGAGGTATATCTTCCCTTCCGGTTCCATGCCGGAAAGGTAGCGTGTCGGTTAAGGTTTTAAGACTTGGTGATTACGGGACTAATAGTAGCTGGTCACACGGATGGCGCTGATTGTACAATAAATTCGCTACCAGGCTTGATGATGATCAAAGGTATGAGGGTGTATGTTCAAGCCAAGATTGTCTTTCACCGAGAATAAGAAATCTGAAGACACTACGTTAAGTGATTACGCAGGGTTGGACCTGCGAACCACCTCCGGCGTGTGAGTAAGTATGAGTTATGGTTGTATAAGTGTGTGTAAGTAAAGAGATGAGTGTTGAATGAGCATACCATAATCCATTGCCCGTCCAACCTATTTATAGTGGAAGAAATAGGGTTAGGGGCACCTCTGCGTGAATGTCAGAGAACATGGGGTTATCCCATGTTTGTGGGTAACCGCTAGGGCTTAGTGACCCACGTTCTCAAACTTGGCGGGAAGCCGGAAAGAGAGGGAGATCGTTGGTTTGACCAAGTCAGGAGGTTATTTAAACTGAATTTCTCCCAAGAATGGCGAGTTTGCATCATTCCTAGTAAAGTTAAAATAAAAACACCTTATTGCTCCAATTGGCACACCACGCCAATACCTTCAACACGAAACACTAATGACGAAGCTTATCAACTCATGACCATGAGCTTGCACGTCTTCAAGAGGTGGTGATCTCGCCTTTAAGAGGAACCTAGAGAATCAAAAAAAAAAAAAAAAAAAAAATCCTTTGAATTATAACCATTGTTGCCAACGGATTAATGGATCAAATTTTTTAGGCTTAACCTACATCAAGGTTAGTGTTAAGAAAAAAATGATGAGAAGAAATCTCCCTTTTGTTGAAACATAAAGGAATTTTGAAGAATTAATGTGTGCATGCTCCCCTTTGACGGTTGCTCCCCTTTGTTAAGGGCTTCAAGTATTTTAGGAAGGCTAAGACAAAAGTATTACAAAATTTGCAATGTTTTTTGCTTTGACGTAACTTGGTTTATTGAAGACTACGGCGTAACCACTTACTGGGTTACGCCGTAACTAGCAGATCTAGTGCATTTACGGAGGTTACGACGTAACTCATCTTTTGGTTACGCCGTAACTCAAACCTGGCCTATAAATACCCCACAAATTACAGCATTTCTATTCATTCCATTCCACACACAATACTCTGAGAACGTGGGAAAAAGCTCTAGGGAGGTCTAGGGAAGCATACGGAGCTGTTTCCAAGGGAGAAGTCACACCATTACGATAATCTTTAGCGTTTATTATTTCTTTTACTTTCAATTCATGTATTTCGTACCTTTGAATATTGAATTGATGTGTATGATTAATATGAGCGGCTAAGCACCCTTTGGTGCTAGCCTAGTTATGATTCCTTAATTGTTTTGTTTACTTTTACCTTTACTTCCGTACAATTATTTTTCTAAGTGTATGCATGCATAGTTCTTTGGTAGTCACCCCTGGTTCGGTAGTTTTGAATGGCGGTAGAGGCCAATTTCCTAGGAGATATGACCAACTGACCCTAGGTGAGCGGACTGAGACGGAAGGGTAAGATATGACCAACTGACGACCCTTTATACTTGTGCGATTTGACCAACTGATCACCTATCGTTTGGATGAACTTAAGAATTGGGGGTGTAGTGTCTAAGTTCCTAACGGCCGGGCACTCACTATTTAGAATCTAGCATGTAGCGGTACTTAATTACTCGGCTTAGGGGACCCGGGAACAACAGGGACTTATGACGGGGCTGATTTCTCTGTGGTGACATCTTTGCTGATAGGTTAGGGCGAATTGACCAAATTTTGTCCTCTCGAATTTGACCCCACCTGAAGTAATTGGAAGTAGGTAGATGTAGACATAACTAGTTAGGAGGATTGACTAGGTTAGCACCACTATTCCTTTATTGATTTCCTTTCTACCATTTAATTGCTTTTATATTCTGCATTCGTAGTTTAATTAATTAAAACCATATAAAACCATTTATATTCTGTGACAATTAGACTTAGTAATTATCCGACACACATAGCTCTTGGGACGACCTCGGCTTTACCATTTACTACACTACACACGACCGGGTACACTGCCCGTTAGTGCATTAGGGTAGACCTTAGGTATAGCGAGACACTATAAATATTAAGACCTGGTCAGTAAAACCTGAATCAAGTTTTTGGCCTCTGCCGGGAGCTATATTAGGATTTCATATTAAGTCTGCTTTTAATTTTCTTTCGATAATGTCGGGTTACAAGACTCGCAGACTCTAGGCCCTTTCGGCTACCCCATTTATTGACCCGGAGAAGCAATTTCGAAAAAAGAGGATCTATTCTCCGGTTCCTATTTACAACATCTTCTCATTTTACGAATCGAACCGGTCGGACACGAGAACGAAGTCATCAATGAAAATGATGACCTTACCATGGAGCAGATATTGAACCGACCTAACGATAACGCCAACGAAGCTTCACTAAGGATTCTCTGCCCGAAATACTCCATCCGGATCATATTATTCGGGAGTTACATAAGCTTGAGTTCTCTGGGGACAAAGATGAGAACGTTCAGGATCACGTAGATGAAGTTCTTCACTTATCCTCCCTTTTCAACGTCAGAGGTACTCCTAGTTACTCGATGAACTGCAAGGATTTTTCCCATGACTCTCCTTTGGAACACTAAGAGATGGTATAACAAACTTCCTAGTGAAAGTAAAGAAGCATGGGGGAAACTAAGAAAGGAGTTCGTCCAGCAATTTTTCCCTCCTTCTAAAATGGCTAGGCTTCTTGGGAAAATCTATCAATTCGTGCAGATTGGTGAAGAAACGATGTACCAAGCGTGGGAAAGATTCAATGAGCT
This sequence comes from Chrysanthemum makinoi, assembly GCA_910596185.1. Taxonomy (NCBI): domain Eukaryota; kingdom Viridiplantae; phylum Streptophyta; class Magnoliopsida; order Asterales; family Asteraceae; genus Chrysanthemum; species Chrysanthemum makinoi. The sequence goes on along the minus strand of OU343223.1, from coordinate 92,367,471 downwards.
TCTCTATCGTTGCCCTACTCATGATTTAAACAAACATCAGATCGTATACGTTTTCTATCGGGGGATTAATGCGCAAACTCGAGAACTTCTTGATTCACCAAGACCCATTCCTAGCATGACTCTTGATCAGGCATTGGAATGTATTCGTGGATTCTCGAACATTGCTACAAGTGGCACATGGATACTGGATATGGACCAAGAGATAACTTCGATCATAAAGTAATGAAGACTATAACAAAACAAGAATACAATTACGGGGAAATTTTCGAAAAACGGAGGTTGGAAAGAGAAGCTGAAGCATGTAGGATTGAAAAAGTTAATAGTGTATTTGAGACCAATTCCGGAAGCAATATTGAAAAAAATATTCTCGACCACATTAAGGGATCAAGAGAGCACGACGATAGGATTGAAAAGATGGTGAGAGCATTCGTGGATAATACAGTCTCATCTATTAAAATTCACGACGATAGGATAAAAAGATTAGAGTAAAGTGTCAGTTCATGTTGAAGCAATCTCGATTACCTAGCATCGGGAGGAAGAAGTTGTCCACATTGTAGAAACTATCCTCGAAGAACCCTTGACCTTTCGAGAGAGAAGGTTAGCGGACGGATCAGCATGGAGAAGCAATCACTTTTGGACCAAACTCTGATGGTGAGCCCTCCCAATGATTCTCGCGAGAATTAAGTAGTGATGAGACTATTCGCCTCAACGAAAGATGTTCACGGTTTTGAGAGAACGAGTTACCACAAAAGGAAAAAGATCCGGATGTTTTACTCTCCCTTGCTATATCGGGAGCCCTGAACTTGTGTAACGCCACTGGCCGATCTTGGATCTAGTATTAGTATAATGCCTCGTTCGATGTTTTTGCGTATGGGAATTGGCAACTTAAAACCGGCCAAGATGAAAATTGAAATGGCCGATCGATCCATGCAATCGCCATTAGGAATTGTTGAAAATGTATTAGTGAAGATAAAGAGATTCCTTTTTCCAGTTGATTTTGTGATTCTTGATATCCCGGAAGACAACAGGATACCTGTTATTTTAGGAAGACCCATGCTTGCTACCGCTCACACTAAAGTAGATGTCTTTGCCGGTAAAATGACTCTGGAGGCTAATGGAGAGGTCGCTAATTGAGAGGTCGCCACATTCGGACCTAATGAACATTTGTCCACCCAAGAAAAGGTGTGTGCTATTGACCAAGTTGGGGATTTTGGTGAAGCCCTTGAAAAGTTTCTTAGCGACCCTCCGGATCCTGTAGAGATTGATTCAGGGAAAGATTTTGATGTTTTCGTGAATTTTGAGGAAGAAGATAATGGAGGATTAAGTCTTTGAAGACCTCTGTAGTGATGTCGAGATGACCCATTGGCAAGACAACTCTGAAAAAGCATTCTCGCAATCAAACCAACCGCAGTTTTATGAGATGGGGGCACGAATCCATCATAGGAATCCCTATTATCTGAAGATCTCATGCAAAATTGGATTCATTGACTTTCACCCTTTTATCGACACAGATTCCCCGGTCAATATTATCTCTAAGGAATGCTACAACCAGGTTATGGAAAAGGAGCTTGATTACAAAGGAAACAACTTCCTCGGGATAGCAACAAACATACGAGTTTTTATAGGAACACACTCGTTTCTAGTCGACTTTGTGGTTTTGGAAGATGTTAGCGAATTCGTGGCAGATGGGCTGACTGGGGTAATTAAATTAAATGTGTCAAATACTGTGTTGTAGCCGAAAACTCCAACCAAACTATTTAATTTAAAACAAATCTTGATCTTTGATTCCACGGACCCCAACCAAACGGGCCCTTAGTGTTTATGTATTGGGAATGGAAAGTTACGTATCATAATCTCAAGGGCAGTCTAGTAGCAATGGCTTGAGAGTCACAGTCTTAACAAACTACTTGGGCCCCTAACATAAACATAATTGTGAAAACCATGTTTAGTTACTAGACGTACGGTGTGTTCTTGAGTTTTGTTCATAAAGAAAATGAAAGTAATGTAAAGAAAACACTTTCTTCTCACTTTTGGGAGGAAACACTTTACTTCCAAATAGCCTAAAATTTCCCCACTTTTACTTCCTTTTCCTTTATAAAAAAACTCAAGAACATGATAAATTTTTTGTTTTCTTTCATCACTTTCCATTTCCTTTATAAAACTAACTTGAGAACAATTTTGCCAGATAATTTGTGGAGCCCGGAGTTTTACTTGTGAGGTTAGTAAAAGCACTTGGTACCCCAAGTTATAAGGCACGTTATTAGCTTTAAAACGCAACCCTACACCACGCCTCACATCCCGTTATAAGGCATGGCGCCAAACTTACCAGCCAAGTTATACGGCATTTTATTTTTTTATTTTATGTTCTTTTATTTTATTGGGTTTTACGTAGTATTAGGTTAAGTGTGGGGCACAGGAGTGTCATATTAAGTGATTGAAGAAGGGTGTTTTTGAGTTAAGTTGCTATAAAACGCGTCTTATGGCTTATGGGCACATAGTGCTCAATACATGACTGGGCCACGTTTCGCTTGTAAAAAAAAGTCAGGTAATATCAAGAATTTAGAACAATATTGATTGTTGTGTGATTGTGTCTTTTTTTGTTGCGATTGTTAATACATACTTGGTCCTATTTTACGGTTTAGTCCAAAGTATTACTCACTCCTATTTCTAGTCTACCAACAAATCAATAGATAAGGTACAAATCTGTAAATGTACCACAATCATAACCCATGCTGACCATGAAAACGATGCAACACAAATAAAGTCCAACGACTTGGAATGAGATTCTCACGGTGGCAGAAAACCATTACTAGAATTGGCAACATCATAGTCCGACAATCTGATCCTGTCTTATACTTTTTGTACCATGATTAATATTAATAATCCAAAACATATATACTGCATCATCGTCGTTATTCTGTAGTCTTATTATTGCTATGTGAAGCAGGTTTTAAAAAAAAAGGTGATGATAAAAACAGCTTTCACTGTTTTCTATAAAAATGAGTGAAAAAAAGAAGAAAAATAAAGTGATCGGCTGTGGACCATGACTTCCGATCGTTGATCGATCTAAAGGTAAAGGGGTACGTATCACTTTATTCTCTTTTGTGAGTTAAAGTGTTGGGTCAAATTTTAGGCCAAGTATTTTTATTTTAAACTTTTGTGTCAATGAGTAAATATGTTCTTGAATAGTTTGAGTATATTCCATACGTCGATAATATGGTTTGGTGAATATTATTGAGATTGATTAGATATTTAGATACTTGAGAGACCATAACTAAATTTAGATACATGCCTAAGTAACCTAATGTGGAAACAGATAGTGCAAAAGTGCAATCATCAACGAGGGACGATTTTCATTTCACAAAATCATAGTAGTATGGATTTTGCAATTTTCTCTATGTTATGTGTAATTCGCTAACTTATTGGAAAATTTGTGTATTACTAGACAATGTGTATATTGGGTATCGTACGTATATAACTATAGACAAAATCAGTATTAATACACCCCCGGACAAAATCAATAAGTATTAGTACAACCCTTTAAACTCCATTGGGGCAAGCGATATCACTCTTCTGTTGCAAACGTCCAGTTGACTGGTAAATGAGGGTTTTTTTAAATACAAGTCATGAATTCAATCTCAACTCCCGGCTAAAGTTTATTAGAACAAGTGCTCATTGACTGAGGCTAGGTCTTTGATGAAGGGTCAGTCTACACTCAAAAAAGTGCACAAGATCAAGGGTTTTTTAAACATTTTGGACACCCTTTTAGACGTAGAACAAACTAACTCACCACAAACAAGAGCTTTAAAAAAGAAATGGTTTAGACACGACGAGAAATTGCGAATATTGAAGTGAAGTTTCGTTGTTTGTATATTACTAGTAGTTGGTACATGTTTAGTGATTCATTGGAAGAGGCACATGTATAAGATGAAAGTTCTAAACATGTTATATTCATGGCATTAATGTTAGAATAATGGAGTGTTTAGACATTCATTGTGGTGTGCAATGTGTTGGCCATTGGCCATGGGGTAGAGGTGACGGTGGTGTTGATAGATGAGACATTCGTCATTAAAGGTTGGTGATGGTGGTACCCAATTGTGCAACTCATAGCAAATCAATATTTTGGAATATGTGGCTTAAATGTGTATTAGGATAAGGGTAGTTCGTGGTTGAAATGTCAAAAGAATTAAACAGCTAAAAGGAGCTAATTGAGGCTCTCCAACAAGCAATGCTTATTACTTTGATATCGATGTTTGTTCTTGTATATTCAAACACAATGAAAAGGAAAGAATTTAACCTTCTAATCTAACTTCAACCACAAAAAGAGTGTACATGTAAAGAATAAACCGTTAGAAGTCGCTTTGAGTTATGTTTCATTCTGATTTATGGGTAGATTTGACTTTTTTTTTTTCCAAAGATTTCAAACACAATGAAAATAAAAGATCTAATTCCACACACCATTTAAATGAAAAAAGAATCATGATTTAGATACAATGTGCACAAGTAAAATACTCGATGTAAACTATAAGTTGTGAGGTTGTGAAGTTGTGAAGAGCATATATGTCACGTATGGATAACTTGTGTTATGCGTCATGGGGTTAGTTGCCAGATAACACACCGCGAATGTCAAGCTTTGGGTACTAGGACTTTTCTTGAGGCAAACTATTACTATGATGTCCAAGGACTTTTTTCTTTACTTTAGAGCACTCCCATTCATAACGCAAGTTAAACTTTAACACCGTGCCACGTCAGCGCCACATCAGCTTTAACATTTCACCTTAACTCACCCAAAAAACACCCACAATCATAACATTCCCAAGTTAAACCTTAACTCACCAACAATTTACAAAAACAACCCCTCATTTAAGGGCAGTAAAAAAAAAATGCAAGTAACGCACGTTATATTAGTAACGTGCAACTTTAACACCCAAATAACACCACACTCACAATGGTTAACACCCAAATAACACCAAATGTTAAACAATAAAATGCATACCTACGTTATCATTGAGAGTGCTCTTAGCGCTATATATTAGATGGTCTTTCTAAATGATTATAGAAGGTACAATGATCAGTTAAGCGTTAATGTAAATTCCAGAAGAATATTCAAAGATTCATTCACTAAAGTTGCGAATGATTAGAAAATGCCACATTTATCCCCCAAACTTAGATTTGTAAACTCATTGATTACTTTATCAGATTATTGTTATAACCTATGCTATTCAGAAAATCTATATGAGAATCATTTTTGTAAAGGAAAATCAGAAAACAAAGGTATCATAAAAATCTATCAAGTTTGCCTTAGTATTATAAGATAGGCCAACAAGATGTGTGGATTTCCATTAGGTTTGCACCACAACCAGTGGTGTTGATATCCAAATGTCAATTTTAGGGGGTCACAGGCAATAACTATGGTCCTTTTCGATTAGGTTTCATCAAAACTATTCATGTCACGTATTGTGGTATCCACAAGTAATGGAATAATGCTACGCACTAATGTTGTATCATGGTATCAGCTTAATATTCACTCAGTTAATGATGAGAAGCATATCCTTAGATGACCCATTAAATCAATGACATTAAATTGATTGAATGCGACTGCAATTAATCAGGTATCCGGAAACGCGTCATAACTAAAAAAACTTTATTATTTAAATAAATATAAGTGTTACCCGGTTCCTACTAAAGGTTACCCGTTTGACCCATTATACAAACCGGCATGTTGCAACCTCCATTCTGGTCCCAAATTACCTATTTGAGATCAGGGTTTTCAGAGTGAGTTACATTGACAAAAACAGGTAGTGTTAGTGCTAACTAAGTATTACAAGCATTTATGATTTCATGACAAAGAGACCATATCTAGATTCACGAACCTGGAAATAATTTGTAAAAGATATTTTGACACCATGCCCCGGTATGAATGCCATAGAAGGCCAAGCTGAAACCAGATAACCACATATTAACTTTCACGAGCCAAGTATGAAATCAATCGAACCACTTCCATGGATTAACTGATTCATCTTGTTTCTTCGAAGCACAACTTGGATCTATGATTCTACATAATAATCCAACCATTTTATCTTTTTGTCTGCAATCCACTGCTTCCATAATATTGCTTTGTTGTTTCTCTTGAAAACTCTGCGAACGTCATTCCATCCTTCAAACGATCACAAAGTGGTGGGACTAATTTACCAATATCTGAACTTGGATTTTGACACTGATTCTCCTCATCACGTTTTCTTGAATACTCGTCATTTAAACTCGAACTTTGCATTGAGAAATCATAGAGCGAAAGTGTCTTGCTCCATGCAGGCTGCAAGAACACTACAAAAGTTTCCCTGCTCAAGTTTTCCAAGTTTTTAGGTCTACAAACAGAGTGAAGAGTCGCACGAAGTTTCCCCTTAGACAAAATGTCAGCTGATTCCCCTACCTGAACAATAAAACTCCCAGAAGATGCCTTCACCTTTAGAACACTGTTTTTATTGGGATCGAGTATTTGCAAATATGTATGTCCACTAGGCGAAGGGCGTTCTTTTTCATCACAAGATAGGCTCAAACCATTACTTTCGGAAGCAAACATGAACATCGGATCTGTCAAAATAGTGAACACACCATAATCATAATGCCATTGCTGCCACAAATCAGACTGATTACTGTTAGTCTTTTTAGCTGACTTGCTTTTGGATGGGGTAGCATTTAAAGCTTGTAGAATAAGGTTATCTAGAACTGAATGGTAGTGTATAAGACGCCCTTTAGCCGAGCATGATTCAAGTAAGCTTTCTTCTAGCTCATGTCCACCAATAACCTTATCACACACCCTTGCAAGCCGAAGACCTATGTCAATCATAAAACTTCCTAGCTCTTTGAATACGTTCCCAAGATTCTTAAATTCACTTAAGCTCTCGTCATCTGAACCACAACCATCAATCCCTAAATGATTTACGTTACATATGCTGCTAACATCTAGATCTTGGTTATATTTTAAATGCATCGCGAAAGGTGAGACTGTTCTATCAACGTTCTTTAGTGGAACATCACTCCCTAACCCATGATCCTGTAAATGTACCACCAATAATTCAGCTTCATGTTAAGGGGTTTTTACATACGCGTTTTAAATAAATTTTTTGCAATATCTCATAATCATTTAACTAGCTGCACGTTCCTTAAAATTTGATCATTTCAAGCCTAAAAAGTCAGAAATTCAAAACTATTGACAGATATTATAACACTCCAAAACTGATTATGACTGCACATCCTAACACCACATTTACAAGCATTTGTAAACCATAATTTTCTATCAGGATTAATTAGGCATGTAATCAAGACGAGTTGACTTGACACAATTTCAACAACAGGATTAGAGGTGGCAAAACGGGCGGGCCGGGCGGGCACGGGCTAAACGGGCACGGGCCAAACGGGCTCATGTTATACGAATCGCTTTTAAAAAGACCAAAAACGACGAAATAAATTCCTCAAACGTAACACCTCATTTATATTTAAAAAATTAAATATAAGTTTTTCTTTAAAAACAATCTAATGTTCGAGAAAAACATGTGCCCATTGTGCCCATTTAACTTCTAAATGGGCAAAACATGCCCATTTCAAAAAAAGGAGGGGGCCCAAATGTGCCCAAATCTTTTAAAAGTTTGCCCATTTAGCCCATTTTTTTGATTTTGGGCACAAATTGCCGCCTCTAAACAGGATCATCCAGTAGGTTCAAAACTGGTAATTCAAATTCAGGGTTCGGGGTCGGCTGACAACGAATGGAATGAAGCTGAATAAGTAAAAACATTACAAAGGTTAAAATCTAATTACAGTAAAAGCTGAATAAGCTACTTAACTTGGTTCAGGCATTTCATCAAACACATAACACATTACCTTAAGTACACGTTTACGATCATCGTTATTCAACAGAGCAAGCTTCCGCGCCATCGGAAGCAGCGTTCCTCTGAGATCAGACGCATTGGGGAACCCGGTAATAGCGAGAAGACCTGGCCCGGAGGGGCCGAGGTTTTTCATGATGGTATTCATTACTGTTTGTAAGTATTCGGGGTTTATCGACGATTTTGGCGACTCGTGATCGGGTGAAGATAATGCGATGAGATCGGAGTAGTTGAGATTATAGAGTTCAATGGTTTCGTTTTCTTCTGTCATGGTTTTGTGTTTTTTTGGCGGAGAGTGATGATGTATGGTTAATTTGAACGATTAATTGATAAACAACATTATAATAACCGGTTTCTAATACTAAAATCCTTGGGTTTTCGGGTCAACCAGTTTGAACTGTCAATTAAACCGGCTTCAGGTGACGAACCGGCCATATTACATACGTAATCTTTTTAATAACCTAGTGACAAATTTACCCTTTGAAAATACTTGCACTTTAAGATTTTTGATCATTTCAGTTTTGTGGTTTTATAAGTGCTAAAGGGGTAACTAGATTATCGATAAATTTTTGGAGTTGAATGTTATCGAAAGATGCATATTTTTTTGGGAGGGAGGAAATACTTTTATTATATAGATGAGTATCCGTGAATAAAGAACGAGACTTTATAGCGGCAAATAATTATAGTTGAGATATTTTAGTTAAGTGTTTCAGGTAACATTTATGCACAACGTAAAATAATCAAAATGTAATTATTTTACAATATATAATACTCTCTCCGTCTCAAATTATAAGTCCATTTTGACTTTTTCATAGTCCTTTTATACCAACTTTAACTTTAATTATTTCTTTTAGCGTTATATAATACTTGTTGTAAAATATATAAATGGATATGTGATTTAAATGCATTTTCATTTGTATACTTTTCATCAAGTATTATATAACACGAAAAAAAATAATTAAGGTCAAAGTCGGAACAAAAATACTTTGAAAAGTAAAAAATGGACTTATAATTTGGGACGGAGGGAGTAATGTGTTTTGGGTAACATTTATGCATATATGCAAAGAGTTATGATCAAATTAGAAGAACAATTAAAATGAGAATAATAAGAAGAAACCACAACCACACATTTTAGATGCACCTACAAATATTGATGCATCTCCCCTTAAAAATGTGACTCTAATTTAAAATATGTGGCTATGAATTCTTCTTATTCTTCTCATTTTAGTTTTTCTTTCTACTAGATCCCTTCCCTATATGCAAATGTTAATTATATGAGAAATGATAGAGGGACCTAAACTTAGGCCTAATTTTAGGCCTAAAAACAAGTGACATTATCTTGATGGTTACAGACAGAGACCCACTTATTTTACAACCATGATGATGACACTTGTTTTTAAGCCTAAAATTAGGCTTAAGTTTAGGTCCAGTATCATTTCTCTAATTATATATATGAGACCTTTCATGTAAACATATGATTTCTAACATTTAGCCATCTTTGATCTTATGAATTATATAGTTTTTTTTTTTCCTATTGTTGTTAGAGCACTCCCGATAATAACTTGTGTTAAACTTTAACATCTGCCACGTCAGCGCCACATCAGCTTTAACATTTCACCTTAACATCCCCAAAAAACACCTACAATAATAACATCCCAAGTTAAACTTTAACTCACAAACAATTTACAAAAACAACCCCTCATTTAAGAGCAAAAATGAAAAAAAAATGATAAAAAAAAGAAGCAAATAACGAGCGTTGATGTGTTAACACCCAACCCTTAACTTGGGAATAACACCGTATCCACAATGGTTAACATCGTTTAACACTGAATGTTAAACAATAACTTGGGGGGGAGGGGGGAGGGGGTGTTTACCATTGGGAGTGCTTTTAGTAGTAGCTTTATTGGTTTAACATGAAAATGTCACTTTTTGATTTCTAAAACTATCGTTTGATAAACCACTTTTTAATCCATTATTGTTGTAATCTAATTATTGATTATATCATACACGTTGTCTAATTCAAATTCGAAAGTTTGTTGTATATTGGTTCATGCATTAGCTTTTGAAGCAACAATCTTCTTAATGAGTTCTGATCGCGTATGACCCCCCGACACTTAGAAGGGATAGACGTGGACCAAGAACGCAACCTGACAGAGGTCAGTAGAATATTGTCTATGTCCGCGTGGCACCACCTGGGCGGGGATGACAAATTCGCGGGTAAGAGATACTTCCGGAGGAAGCCCCAACCGCGCCCCATACAAAGGGTAAGGAATCTCACCTAGGATTGAGGTACTGTAACATGCAGTCCCCAAAAAGGGAAAGCGGGGTAAACTCCCGCCCAAAAGCATCGCTGTCATGGCAACGAGACAAACTATAAGTTGACTTACGTCATTTCCCACTTATAAACTGTCGCTCTCATGTCCCGTGACCATGAGAACACGACAGAAAGGTCAACCATACAAATAGGGGTTTCACCAAAGAATCAAACGGTAACACGCACTCACTCTCTCTCTAGAACTCACTTTATCTCTCTAAACCCTTACTTACTCTCAGCCGAAGGTTGACCGCGGAACCCTATTCTGCGGTGAGACTAACGGTGTTTGTTTTCTTAGCAGCTTTAAACCGAGATTCGTACTTAATACAAGATCTATTTCCCAAGGAGTTAGCATACACTAATCTCTGTTGGGGAGCGCCCAGAATTGTATTAACAAGTTGGCGCCATCCGTGGGACCAGTGACATAACTGCGTTTCCAAAAATTCTCATGAGTAATCTGGCAGACAACCCTTCCCTTCCCCTGAGCCTTCCACGGTCAGGAATACAGGTGGGAAGGAAAAGGTGCAAGACGCAGAACAATACCCCCTAACGTTGTGACCGACGCAGTGATAAGGGAGTTCTGAGAAAAGCACTACAATCAGATCTTGCCCCTAATGGCAGAAAAGGTCTATCAGGAAAAGCTGGACCGGGTCAAGACCCGTCTAGATTTTGATGATGAGACCAGGAATGAGAGATCTCGAGAGCATGCCCGGAATACTCGCCCAGAGTCTGAAAGAAAGCGGAGACCCAAAAAGAGGCAAAGGGCTAGCCCCAGCACCAGATCAGATCCTTCGGAGTATTCCAGGTCTCAAAGTGTCTTCTCGAGACTTAGCAGTCGAGAGGGTGGGTGTTCTAGAGAAAGGAGCCCAGTGGAAGTAAAGAGATCACGGCCAGACGTGTTCTCCTGACTGGAAAGAGAACGTCCGCATGTGACTACAAGGCTAGGGGACCAAAAACTAGCTGTGTTTTCCAGGCTCCAATCAAAGGTGTCTTCCCGCAGGCAACGCAAGAGAGAAGCCGAAAGGCTCAGAAAGAAGGACGCGGCAGAGAGGCATTCGGTTGAAAGATACCAGAGAAGTCGAAGCTTGACCCGCGACAGTGCTTCCCACTCAAAGTACAGCAGGGAGGAGACGCATCGCTCACACAGCAGCAGGACTAGGTAGGTGTCTCCCCTGGAAAGTGAAGAAAGCATGGGGGGACACTGAAAGTCCACCCCAAAAAGCAAGATGGGAAGCGGACCTAATGAACTCCACTCCCCGTACGACATAGCTGATGCAGATCCCTTCACTCAGCGAATACAGAATTTTGAATTCCCAAAAAGAACGAGGATGCCAACTCACATCAGAACATACGATGGAACGGGGGACCCAGAAGATCATCTGAAATTTTTCCAGACCGCGGCCAAAGTGGAGAGGTGGGCCATGCCCACGTGGTGCCACATGTTCAAATCCACCCTGATAGGGCATGCCCACGTCTGGTTTGATGAGCTGCGACCAGAAAGCATCGATAGTTTTGAAGAAGTAAGGTCAAGCTTCCTCTCGTATTTCCTTCAACAAAAGAAGTATACGAAAGATCCTGTTGAGCTGCATCACATAAAGCAGCGGGAAGGGGAGTCCACATAGGCATTTGTGGAACGCTTCAAAATGGAAAGTGATTGTGCAAAAGATTGCACTACCAGGCTTCGACGAGGATCAAAGTAATGAGGGGTGTATGTTCCAGCCAAGACTCGCCTGTAACCTGAGAATAAGAAATACTAAGACACTACGTTAAGTGATTACGCAGGGGTAGGACCCTGCGAACCACCTCCGGTGTGAGAGTAAGTATGAGTTATGGTTGTATAAGTGTGTGTAAGTAAAGAGTTGAGTGTGAAATGAGCATACCATAATCCATTGCCCGTCCAACCTATTTATAGTGGAAGAAATACAGTTAGAGGCACTCTTGCATGAATGTCGGAGATCATGGGGGCGTCCCATGATTGTGGGTAACCGCTAGGGCTTAGTGACCCACGTTCTCAGACTTGACGGGGAAGCCAAGAGAGAGAGGGAAATCGTGGGTTTGACCAAGTCAGGAGGTTCCTTATCCATGTTCCTTCGTCAACCATACCCCGAAGGGCTTAGGGCTGCGAATGGCGAATTCCCCTTAGGTAACCTTCGTGCCAACGAATGGTTTGACGCCTATGGATATTTTAGAATCCTAACTTGGGCCTTCGTATGGAAGGGCTTCGACACGTCTCGGAGGAGTGTCCTTCGAGCTACTCAGAGGGTACATCATCAAGCCCCCCAGTCGAAAGTGATGTATATGAGCGAGGAGACATTGCTTTCGACTTCATGCTGCGAAAAAATATCATCCTGCTGCTAAACAAACTAGTTGGGAGAGAAATACGCAACTAAATAGGCGTATTTAATGATAATTAATCATTACATTTGCCTCGCCACAGGAATCACAACTTCCCATAATACCGAAGACCAAAAGTCTTCTTTATTTTAAAATTTTAAAATTTACACCGGATAAGAGTAATTGTTGGGACACGTGTGCGGTGCTTAATAGATGTCAAAGAGAGTATAAAAAGAGGGTAGATGAAACCCTAACTTATTTTACTCTCTCCGTCTATTTTCACCGCTAGTAAACGCCATCGCCATCACTCGAAAACAAAGGTACTCCTTCTTTCTCATGATAGCTTGTTGTTTTTCTTTAAAAATGGATTCCAAGTTTATTATAAAGCAACAAAAGTGTACATTGTCTGCAAAAGATCTTCATGATCACTTAGCCGATTATCCCATCCCACTAGAACACAAAGTGATGTTACCCAAACCTACTCAGGGTATCTTTGATGCACCTCCAGGTTTCGTAGGACTGTACACACATGCTTTTAGTCATTCAAACCTTAGGATTCCCCTGCACCCATTGATATTAGAGTTTATGCAATACTACAAGGTTCACATCTCTAGGTTCAACCCCTTTGGTTTTGCCAAGCTGGCCAAATTCATAGTGATGTGCAAAGCATACGGCTATGAACCAACATTAACGATTTTAAGAGGATTTTTGAACTTGTACCATGGGGGCAATTGGTTAACTCTAGCAAAAAGACCTGAGGCAGATGTTCCCAACCTGTTTGGGAAGGTGTACACAAACATAACAGGTTGGAAGTGTAGCTTTTTCTACGTGCAAGACACTATTGTTCCCTCTAAATATTCAGAGCTACTAAATAAGGAGAATAGGTTTAATGCTAAACGGTATAATGACCCCCTGCCCTACGAGGTGCGAAGGGATCCCTGTTATCAGCGTTTGGTCAAATATCCTGTGGATGTGCAAGTGTTCCCTGAAGCCATCTTATACATGGCTGGGATTGCCTAGAGTGGGAGGGTCTCCCAAGAAGCCTGTGATCATATACCAAGGACAAAGTATGTTTATCTATTTTTATATAAGTAGGACCAATGTAGCACTTGATATTTATTTTCTCTTGTTTCTATTGTGCAGAGATGTCATTCAGAAACTTCATGTTCCAAGACTTGGATGACGATTTAAGTTTCATGCCGTGGAGAAGGTGAAGAGTCTTATGGTGTTGGCTCTCCTTCGACATCTGTAAAAAACAACGAAGTGGACATTCCAAAGCCGGAGCCTATTGCATCAGCATCCCCGCAACTTGCGTTGGAGGGCCCTTCCCAACTGGTGGAGAATGTTGCTGACTCGAACGATCCTGCGGATGAGGATGTCCCCGTCATAGGTTCAACAGGGATAGCTGACAGGTTGAAGAGTAGAAAAGGAACAGCAGCCAAAACTATGAAGTCTACCAACAAAAGGAAGAATCCGCCTACCTCTCGGGAGTAGAGTTGTGAAGCGAAGAGTGCCGAGGCGAAAGTTTGTGAAGTCTGCCTTTGAATTACCCGATGAATCCGTTGAGGTTCATGGTAAGTAGTTTTTCCCTATGAAACATGTGAAGTCATAAATGTCACTATTATGTTAACCTTTATATATTGTGTTGATCGCAGGCCTTCCAGAGACTAAGGAGCTCCCCAATGCTTTGGCCTGTCACCGGATTGTTGACCATGTGACCCCTCTGCAATGGAAGAGTATGCTAGAAAACATGTCCATTAAAAGGTTCTGTGACATGCATGACAATGGGGTTGCGAGGCAGGCGGTAATGGATAATCATTTGAATGCCAAGACTAGAGAGTTTCTCAGAACTGTGGCCAAGCTGGAGGCTAAGTGTGACGAGATTGAGGGGAATGTTGAGAAGAACCCCGTCGTCCAAGACCTTCGAGAAAAGGTAGCCCAGCTAACCGTTGAACGTGGCAATCTTAAGTTGGAAGAAGCCAAGGTCATCACTCTCACAGGTCAGAATGCTGCTCGTGAGGCAAAATGTGCTGGGTTGGAAAGTGAGAAGGGTAGGCTCGGAGAGGTAGAGGTAAAGTTGAGGGAGGAGATTGATGGCTTGCAGATGAGGTATAAGATGCTGCAAAAGGATCGTGCGGAGGTTGTTTCGAAGGTGGTGCCTTACATAGCTATGGAGCTCTATCACAATGATGAATTGGGAGCTCAGATGTGGAAGGTCATCAAATCAGCTATATTTCATGGACGGTGCTTGGCGCTGGAGGAGGCTGCCAAAACAGGTAAGCCCGTGGACCTCTCCAAGATTGAATGCTACCGTCCCACTTCGAAGGCTGAATATGATGAGGCGGGAAATGCATTCGCAACTGCAGAGTACTCCTTCCTTGCTGAGGCTACCAAAGATCCTATGGCACCCCTCGAAGACCTCCTTTCCAAGAAGCCTCGAAAGCTAAAGCCTAACACTCCAACCAAGAAGACCATGTCTACCAAGCCTGTCTTAGTGCAACCATCCCCCACTCCATCTCCAAAAAAGCAAGAATGAAGGCTGCCATGTTGGCAGTAATTTCGTTCCAAAGGGTGGCATGTACCCTTAAGACAATTTATCTTATGTGACAATGTTTGTCTTGTTCTCCAAACAATTTAAATGCTTTTGATGTATGACCATGGGCCAAGAACAATTTAACTAGAGCTTAGGCTCCTTATGCAGGTATAAGGGCATTAGCCCTCATTTTGAATGTGATGGTGTAGGGGAGATACCTCTACACACTTGGTTTATGTTCGTTTTGTTAACTTCTCATACGCCATTTTTCCGACGCTTAAATTTTACAACCTAAGGTTAAACAACCTCATTGTGTGTAAATTGCAACACCAAGAATATAATGACCAACTTGATCATTGACAGAGGGTCGCGACCCACTCTATCTCAAATCCTTTACATAGTATGACTTTGTAAAAAAAAAATTACAAGCGCCAAAAACTACTAGGAGAGTTAATGTGAATGTTTAAGTTGGCTTAAATGATAAGGCATGTATTACACCTCAAGCCATTCGACATTGAAACTCATTAACGACTTGGCTGAACAAATCTTTGTGTTTAAGAAACGAAGCAAGAGATTTGTGGGAAATGTCTTATTTATCATTGAATTGGTAGGGAGGATTACATCATTCTTGAAATGAAAACTAAGACAACTACCAATAATGTGTGCTTTCCCTTGAGAAGCTTCTAATTACAAAAAAAAAGTAAAAATACTTCTTAAACATAGAACTTTCGAAGGTTCGTACCATTCCATGTCTTGTCGATGGGCTCTCAGGAAGAGTGGCCAGTTGTAGGCTCGTTCTGTAGGCCTCAGCTACCATGTAGGGTCCTTCCCAAGTTGGTCCCAGCTTTCCCTGATACTCTGCTTTGCTTGCACTGTTGAGGCGTAGCACATATTCTCCAGGTTTAAAAGTGGAAGGTCTGACCCTTTTGTTATAGTAGCCTTCGATTTTATGTTTGTGCATTGCATCTCGGATGGAGGCTATTTCTCGTCTTTCTTCTAGTAGATCAAGGTTTTCCCTGATTCTTTCGTCATTTTAGGAGGCATCATACATTGCCACACGCTCCGTGTGTACAATTAGTTCCGAATGGATGATCGCTTCTGTTCCGTATGTTAGGCTGAAGGGAGTTTCACCATTGCTTGACTTAGGATGCGTCCTGTGAGCCCATAAGACTTGAGGGAGCTCGTCCACCCATCCATGGTGAGTTCGCCCCAGCCTTTTCTCGATCCCTTTGACGATGTCTCTATTTGTAACCTCCACTTTTCCATTACCTTGCGGATGTTAGACGGATGTCCAGGATTGCTTTATGTTGAGCCCTTGACAGAAGTAGTAGAAGACTCCTTCGGAAAACTGCTTCCCGTTATCAGATATGATTATATGAGGTACTCCGAATCTGCATACAATGTGCTTCCATACAAAATTCTCGATCTGTCTCCCTGTGACGGAGGCTAGGGGTTTAGCTTCCACCCACTTAGTGAAGTAATCGATTGCTACCAGCAAGAATTTGACCCCTCCGGCTTGGGCATAGGCCCTACGATATCGATGCCCCACTGGGAGAAGGGCCATGCGGATGTCACACTTGTCATGTCTTGCTTCGGCATTTTTGGAACGTTCGAGTGTATCTGACAAGCTTCACATTTGAGAATGATTTCGGTTGCGTCCCTTTGCATCGAAGGCCAATAATAGCCCAATTTCATTATCTTCGAGACAACTAAGCGGGGTCCTGCATGAAGACCACAGGATCCTTCGTGGACTTCAGATATGATGCTCGAAGCTTGCTTGGGGCCCACACATCGTAACCAGGGCGCCACTGATTGTGCAAAAGATTGCACTACTAGGCTTCGATGAGGATCAAAGTAATGAGGGGTGTGTGTTCCAGCCAAGACTACGTAAACGAGAATAAGAAATACTAAGACACTACGTTAAGTGATTACGCAGGGGTAGGACCCTGCGAACCACCTCCGGTGTGAGAGTAAGTATGAGTTATGGTTGTATAAGTGTGTGTAAGTAAAGTTGAGTGTGAAATGAGCATACCATAATCCATTGCCCGTCCAACCTATTTATAGTGGAAGAAATACGGTTAGAGGCACTCTTGCATGAATGTTGGAGATCATGGGGGCGTCCCATGATTGTGGGTAACCGCTAGGGCTTAGTGACCCACGTTCTCAGACTTGACGGGGAAGCCAAGAGAGAGAGGGAGATCGTGGGTTTGACCAAGTCAGGAGGTTCCTTATCCATTGTTCCTTCGTCAACCATACCCCGAAGGGCTTAGGGTGCGAATGGCGAATTCCCTTAGGTAACCTTCGTGCCAACGAATGGTTTGACGCCTATGGATATTTTGGAATCCTAACTTGGGCCTTCGTATGGAAGGGCTTCGACACGTCTCGGAGGAGTGTCCTTCGAGCTACTCGGAGGGTACATCATCAGAAAGCATGCACGTGAAAGGAGCTCCAGAGTGTATGCGGGTATCGGGTTTCATGTACGGGATAATGAACCCCGAGCTAATCAAAAGGCTTAATGACAACATACCCTAGACACAAGATGAAATGTGGAAGGTGACCAAAGCATTCCTCCGAGGGGAGTTGGTCACGGCCAACCAAACAAAAAAGAAGCACTCCCAATGGAAAAACCACGAGAGTGGGCAGAAGAACATTCAGATATTTGAGAGGAAGGGGGAGTTCAAGGGCTGCCTGAGGCCAAAAAGGAAGCGGGGCGACATATTCACCCCCTCACAAAAACACCAAAGGAATTCCTGGCTATGGATACTGTCAAGTTCATGGCCCCTCCACCAATGTCCAGTCCAGCCGAATCCCGAAATAAAGATAAGTACTGCGACTTCCATAGGGAAAAGGGGCATAACACGGACGAGTGCTACCAGTTGAAAAAACAGATTGAAGAGGCAGTTAGGTCCGGACAACTTGCACACCTGGTCAATGAGATCAAGAATGGGACTCAGAAGAATGGTGGTCCCAAAGATGGAAAGAAGGATACCGCGGCCAAGGACAAAGCCCACGCCATATTCATGATCCGAGCTTGGCAGCGGACAGTCAGACCCAAGATGACAGCGGACACGACCCCAAATATGGAAATATCCTTTCCCCCCATATCCGGGGATGACCATCCGTTGGTGATCAAGGCGGATGTGGAGGGATGCACAATCCACATAATGTATGTGGACAATGGAAGTACTTCGGAGCTCCTGTACGAACATTGCTTTAATAAGCTAAGTCCGGACATCCGGAAGAGATTGATCCCCGCCTCATCACCATTATTGGGTTTCAGTGGAGAGCTTTCATGGCCGTTGGGACAGATCCTCTTAGAGGTGACGTTGGGAGACGGCAAGAAGACAGCTAGCGCCTGGATGAATTTCATGGTAGTACGATCCCCTTCTCCATACAACGGGATAATTGGACGGCCAGGCATCAGGCTATTAAGGATAGTCCCATCCACGGCACACAGAATGCTGAAGTTCCCCACCCATAATGGAGTAGTGACTTTGCATAGCGATAAGGTAGTTCCGGTTGAGTGCAGAATGGTCGCAGAGCCACAGCCCCACCAGAACGCTGAAGAAGCCAAGACAAAGGAAGGGATCAAAGTCGCAATCAACCCCGAGTTCCCTGACCAAACGATCACCATCGGAGGAGGCTTAAGTGAAGAGGGAAAGAAGAACCTCTACGACTTGCTTAAGAGAAACTTGGACATTTTTTCCTGGCAACCCTCAGACATGACCGGGGTTCCGCGGACAATAGCGGAACACAAGTTGAATGTTAGGGAAGGCTACAAGCCGGTGCGGCAAAAGAAAAGGGGGCAAGCCCCGAAAAGGAACAAAGCCATCAATGAGGATGTCACCAAGCTCGTCGCAGCCGGAATCATGAAGGAGGTCCATTACCATGATTGGTTATCCAATACAGTTCTAGTTAAAAAGAGTGACGGAAGCTGGAGAATGTGTGTAGATTTTAAGGATATGAATAAAGATTGACCGAAAGATTGCTATCCCCTTCCGGAGATCGACTGGAAGGTCGAATCCCTCTGCGGGGTATCCGTTCAAATGCTTCCTTGACGCCTACAAAGGATATCACCAGATACAGATGGCATCCGGGGATGAGGAAAAAACGGCGTTCCATACAAACCAACGCATCTTTTGCTATACCAAAATGCCCTTTGGTTTGAAAAATGCTGGAGCCACATACCAAAGGCTAGTGGACAGAGCTTTTGATAAACATGTTGGAAGAAACTTGGAAGTTTACGTCGATGACTTGGTCGTCAAAAGTCACTCAGAAGAAGAAGTACTTAGGGATTTAGAGGAGACTTTCAGAACCTTGCGGAGGATCAACATGAAGCTAAATCCCAAAAAGTGTGTTAATACAAATAAGCCGTAAAAACGTTTATTTATATTTTACGATCTTCTAATGTTTTGTCGATAACAAACATAAAATCATTTTAACGAAACAAATAAAATACGTAAATGTTTGAGCCAATAGTTTTCTAACACACTTACGTTTTCACATAAAATTCTAAAACATGTATAAGTGATTTTATGATTTAGTAATACATATGTACAACAACTAGTGTTTACATATTGGGAAAATATATACATAACTAGTATGTATTATATAATGGGTAAATAACTACAACCCATGGAGCATATCCATAACCCATGGTATTGACCCATACCCACTTGACTAGATACATTGCACTCATTAGATACATTGTATCTAAAGAAATACCCATGGATCAACCCATAACCCATGACCCATGACCCATGACCAAAATACCCATGGGTAAAGAGGAGCGTCCCACGGATCCCTAGCTTTAAGCTAGACGGATCCCTTGAGGGAGGGATCCGTGGGATCCGGGGAAGAGTAGCATTTTTATCTCTATAAATAGTGAGCCATTTCTTCATTGTTTACCACCCTTTGTCACATACTTTCTCCTTGAGTTAAAAACTCTCTAATCCCAAATCCAAGTGATCCATGTTTGTAGTTTTGTTTTTGTGTGATTCTCTAGGTTCCTCTTAAAGGCGAGATCACCACCTTTGAAGTCAAGCAAACTTAAGTCCATGAGTTGCCATGCTTCCTCATCATCAAGACTACTGAAGTTATCTTGTTGATGGTTCTCTCTCTAAGAAGTGTAGTGTTGAAGACATTAGTGAAAGATGTCTCAAGTGTCGAGACGAAGACATTAGTGAAGAGCAGTGGTAGCCAAAGCAAGTCCACCGCCTGGTACCAAAGAACCCATAGCAGAATTTGACCCCAATCACCTCCCCTTGGCCCTTCTACAAGTGGGGCTTGGATATCTGCGGTCCTTTCCCAGAAGGACCAGGTAAGGTGAAATTCATGATCGTAGGAATCGACTATTTTACCAAATGGATTGAGGCTAAACCTCTGGCCTCCATCATGGGGAGACAAGTGAAGAAGTTTTTATGGGACAACATAGTTTGTCGATTTAGTTTGCCGGGGGAAATAGTGTCGAACAACGGAAAACAGTTCCGCGACAACTCATTCAAGGACTGGTGTGAAAAGCTCAACATCAAGCAACGATTTGCCTCGGTCAAGCATCCGCAGGCAAATGGATTGGTGGAGAGCGCGAACAAGAGTTTGGGAGAAGGCATCAAAGCAAGGCTGGAGAAGGGAAGCAAGGATTGGATAGAGGAAGTGCCACATGTGCTCTGGGCACACAGAACCATGATCAAGACGAGTAATGGGGAAACCCCGTTTTCCCTTACATACGGCACTGAAGCAGTTATCCCAGTGGAAATCGGAATGCCAAGTCTTCGATGCACAGCCATAAACCAAGTCTCCAACAGCTAGAACCTCCGCCTAAACTTGGACCTCTTGGAGGAAAAAAGAGAAGTCGTGGCAATTGAAGAAGCACGCAGCAAGTCTAGGATGGAAAAGTATTACAATGCTAAAGTCCGAAGCACGAAATTTAGGCCTGGAGAGTTTGTTTACCACAGCAACGAAGCCAGTCGAATGGAAGACATTGGAAAGTTGGGCCCAAAATGGGAAGGACCATACGAGGTGGTGGAAGCACTAGGAAGTGGAGCATACAACCTCAGAGGGGCGGACGGGGAACTACTCCCAAGAACGTGGAACGTCCGCAACTTGAAAAAATGCTATATGTAAGTGTAAGTTCATCATTCCCACCTTTTGTAAGTTGATCACGGATCAGATCCGGACAACGGGGAAAGTAACTTTAAATATTATGTCTTAAGTTTTCTTGTATCATTTTTAATTATCAATGAAATGTAGAGCACGCCCGCTCTACAAATTTTCCTAACAAAGTTCATTTACTGTTTTATTATATTTTTTGCGCATCCACGACACACATGTCGCACATAAAGGACGAGCAACCTCACAATTGACTCAGACATATAAGTGGTATTGCAAACCCATTGACCAATCCATATTACCTCTGGACTACTAAAGTACGGACACGGGTACAAAACAAATCCCGGAACAACTAACACCGGCAACCAACAAAAGCACATATGTAATCTAAGCATAAAAAATTCTTTTCATTAACAATCCAAAATATCTATACATGATACACGAGGGCATACCCCCGGATTACAAAGTAAGGGCACCACGGCAACCGTAGTGCAAACAACCAAGATGTTAATAAGCTTCACAAGAATTGAAGGGCGACATAGTCTAAATGCCGCCCGTAAAAAGAACACATCAAGCATCCCCAACACCATCAATAACTCCCGTCTCAAACATATCGTCATGGGTTGCTTCTTCCTCTTCTCCTTTTTTATCTTCCTCCCCAGTTGGACCAGTGATGGGGGCAGACGGGGTAGGCCCCGGAGGAATTATGACCATGGTGGGCTCCCCGGAAGAAGTAACTTGATGAACAACATTAGAAATAGCTAGATCAGGGATTCAGAAGTCAAACCCGATGCCCTTCGCGCGACACTTCTTCTCCTTGTACGCGGCAATGGCTCGCGGGCACCTCGTCACGGCCTAGAGCAAGGAGTTGGGAAGTAGCACCTCTTTTGTAGTGGGGCAGCTGTACAAAAACTCCCCCCGACCCACTAGGCCGCTCCTCCTGCAAAACTAACTTAGCCATTAAGTATTCAAGGGGAGCATCCTTGCAAGCCTTCTGGGAGTCAAGCAAGGGAACGGAACATTGCTTAACCGCACGACAGACCCGCGGTAGCGTTCCTTGGCCTGGGGATCATAGGCTTTGATCATCTCTAGCTTGGTACCCGCGGCCCCGTGCACAACCCCGACCTCCAGACCCTGTCTTAACCCTTCCATGATGGCTTTGCTAATACAGTCCCCCAGACGGGTCTGCAATTCCTTTGATTGTTTGAAAGCCATCCATGCTCTACGAAAGCCATGCCCAACCACCCACCTCTTACCCTCAATCGCGAGAAGGGTACTTGGAAACAACTCCTCATCAAAGTCACGGTTTAGATCTGCCAACCGCTAATCTAACTCCGCCAAGCGACCATCATAGGAGCTCTGGACCTGTTGCTCGCACTCTTTTAACCTTTCCCCAAAAAAACCTACCTCTTTTACCTGGGCCTTCAAACCATCACAAATCGCGGAAAGCCCAAAGAACTTGACCTTTTAGTTCTGCATTGTCAACGGTCAAAGTTGCCAGCTGTGCATCCTTGGGCGCAATCATGCCCTCCAGCTGGGCCACGCGCTCACGGAGCCCCCTTACTTCCTCTGACTCGGACTCCAGAATACCCACGCGCTCGCGAAGTCCCCTCGCCTCCGCGGCCTCACCTTCTAACTCCTTCACTTTCCCCTTCAAACTCTCAATCCTTTTTCCCTCCTCTCCAGCATCCTGTTTTGCTTGGCAGTTTGGTTTAATTCAAATTCCAACCGTAGACGCACCTCGGAAGACATACACGTCTGCTGCGAGGTTATCATATTGTACTGCTCAAGCAAGTCTGCGTGTGGCATGTTGCGCAGCACGGAAAAATAGCCAGGAGTTGAAAGATTGTCCACTAAACTCCGACAAATCCAGGGATCATCCATACAGAACTCATTGGTGGGAAGCCACTTCGGAACATAGACATTTTTGGCCTCCGCGGTATTCACGGACATGGACTGATAAAAGTCCTCGTAAGATGCCGCGGGCGGTGGATAGATTGCTCCTGTGGAGGTGACTCCGCTTCAAAGACACTTTCTTGATGACGGGGTGGTGGCTGAGAAGGCCCGAACATATCAGTGTCCAAGTTTTCAATAGGAGCACTGGTAGAAGTCTTAGAGGCAGCATTTGGGTCTGCCTGCTGAAGAGGAGAAGCCTCAGAAGAAGCGACAGTAGTCTCCAGCTGCTGAGGTCCGGAATCGGACTCATCACGAGCTCCAAAACAGGGACAGACCCCGCGGTCGCATCTCCTACATAACCAAACATACTTAGATCTTCCTTTTTTTTTCTTTTTTTTTTTTTAAAGGAGAAGACAACAATGGACTTACCAGCAGCAGTTCCCGAGCCTTGCTCCTGACCGGAAACACTCATCTTCTTCTCCGCCTGTTTAGGAGAGGTCTGAATCCTCACCCTATTCCTTCCAGTGGCCTTGTTGGCCTTGGCCGCCTTCACGGAATCCACAATGGTCTCCTAGACCAAAGTGATTAGATTTTCCGAGGGCTCTATGACACGCCTGCAGTCTCCTCCTGCAAGGTCTTCTCACCTTCCTGCAGCGTTCTCTTCAAGAATCCACGGCAAACGGATCCGGTTGGTTAATAAATGAGAAAAGAGACATCTCTGCACATAAAAAAGACAAGTGTTAAAAGATAAAGTGGCAAGGATAAGACGCGACAAACCCTAAAAAAAACCCACCCTCGGTATCCGACACCATAAAAGTAGGATGCGCCATCGCGTCATCCCAAGCATGGCTAAGGCCCACTACACACAAAAACGGCTCCGGATATTTCTTGAACGGAGCACGCTTTGTGTCAAGGAGGAACAATAGATCCAAATCCACATCGTCATCAGACGGAGGAGGATCACGGTCAACCAAAACGTTATCATTCCACGAAATTGCTAACGGGAAAATAGTCGCGTCAACCCAGAAGAAGTACTCCTTCCAATTCTTCACAGAATCTAGAGGAGCAGTATGACATACCGGAACAACTAAATATTTAGGACCCTTACGCTTCTCTAGGGTCACCCTTCCATCCTTCATCCCGGAATAGTAAAACTTCCTAAACAGCGCTACAGTAGGAATACCCCCATGAACGCGACATAGGATCTCAAAGTGACTAACCCTAGCCGCGGCTAAAACAGACAACTGGGATAGGTGAATTTGAAAATACTCTAAAACACCGCATAAGAATTTGGAGAGAGGTATCCTAAAATTGCAGAATTCAAAAAATCTAGTATATACACCTATTTTACCCTGAGGAGCATCTCTTATGGTATCGTTAGGCCCAGGAAGAAGGGAGTGCACAGTTTTGGGAATGTTGTATTTAGAACAAAAATCATCTAAATCTTTCTGGGACAAGTTACAGGTAAAGTCACTAAGAAGTTTCCTAGCCATGGCAAGATAATAAGGGGAGAAAAACCTAACCTGAACAGGGAAAACGCACGAAAAGGACTTTGGTGGCTTTTTTCTTTTTTACACGCGAAGACGAAAGGGCAACAGTAACTGATTGTACAAAAAGATGCACATACCAGGCCGTCAATGGTGATTGACGGAGTTAGGGATGATGGTGGTGATGCCGAGTGCAAGATAACCTGAAAATAAGAAATAGAAGACACTACGTTAGATGGAGCCCGGGGGGAAGCCCCCGCGAACCGCCTCCGGTGTGAGAGTCAGTCATGGTGATTATGTCATGAAAGTATTGAGGTGGAGAAGATGAGATCTCACGGTTAAGTTAGGTTACATACCTCTGTAATGACTTCCTGATTTATAGGCATGATTAGATGATGGAGCAGTTACAGAGGGTGCGAGGAGGCAGTTGGAGAGGTCATGGCAGTTACAGAGGGTCATGGCTAAGATAATGGCTAAGATCATGGTTGTTGACCAGTTCTGTTTGACCAGCTCAATCATACCCACGTTCATAGGCAGAGAGGTTGTGACCTTTAGGCTTCGACCCTTGTCGGAGGGGGCTCCGAACAAGGCTTCGAACCTTGACAGAGGTCAGGCTTCGAACCTGTTGGAGGCCAGGCTCCGAATTGTGACGGAGGCCAGGCTCTGAACAGTGACGGAGGCCAGGCTCTGAACCATAACGGAGGCCTTGACGGAGGGGGCTCCGAACAGTTACGGAGGCCTTAACGAAGGCCAGGCTCCGAACCATGACGGAGGCCTTGACGGAGGGGGCTCCGAACAGTGACTGAGGCCTTGACGGAGGCCAGGCTCCGAACCATGACGGAGGGGGCTCCGAATAGTGATGGAGGCCTTGACACTATGAGTGATTTGGGTGTAGGTTGGTGGATTCCCTTGCGGTAGCCATTGTGAATGACTTTATGCCAACATTATGTGTAGGACGAAGGCATAGGCTTCATCCTTTAGGAGGGTACATCATACCCTTTGTACAAATGGTAAGCTAAGTACCATAGTGACGGTAACGCTCGTTAGCATATCAGAGGGTACGTCATCAAGCCCCCCCAGTCTAATGTTATGCATGCGAAGAGTGCATGGCTTTAGACTTATTATTGCTTTGTTAAAAGACTTGGTAATAATTTCTACTACTTTTGTTTTGTCAAATCAAATATAAAAGTAGCTATACTTGTTTTCAATTGTCCACATTTGACTCTATTGTGGTGGATACCTCATTAAGCCCCCCATTCTAATGTTATGACTTCGTAGGAGGCATGGGATTATACTTAAGTAGTCCAGAAACCCGTTGTTATATAAGGAGCATGTGTATTAGGTTTTGCCATATAACTTTCGCTTTTAGTTATAAGCGAGTTTTATCGGAACCGATTTGTACATACGCTGCGTTGTCGAAAGGTACCAAGGTTTGCGTAAAAACTTGGCTTTGTTTTGTAATGCATGCCATAATGGCATATTATTGCACATGTTAGGCTCTAGCAGGCTCTTGCACCTGATGAGAGGACGATGGGGGTGTCCCATGATTTTAGGTAACCGCTTGGTTAATGTCCCACGATCCCTATCTTACTGGGAAAGCCTTGATAGTGTTGTAAAAGTGGGTTTGACTTGGTCTTATGAAACCTTTGCATTAATATCTTCGAAGAGCATACCCCGAAGGGCTTAGTCCTTCGATTGGCGGATTCCCAACTGGTAACCATATCATAGATGAATGGTTTTACGCCAAAGAAGATTTTTTGGAGGTTTTCCAAGTATTTCGGAATGTAGCTCCGAAGTGAGTATGAAGGGGAGACCTTCAAATTGAATGGAGGGTATATCATCAAGCCCCTCGGTCGAAAGTGATGCGTACACTTTGAATGTAATGCATTTGACTTAAAAGAAATACTTACTTGTGATAAATCTAACAAGGATTAATATTTAAGTAATATAGACCTAGAAGGTCGTATATTTTGTATATATACGAAGCTTATGGACTTCATTTATGCAAAGTAGTAGTCCTTGGACAATTTACTATTCTGCGTGGTATATGACTTCGTCCAAAGACAATATTGAATGGGCTTCGGCCGTATGATGCAGGTACTAGGGTTAAGGCCCTAGTTTAAATGGAATCAAGTAGGGAAATATCCCTACGCACTTTTAAATATTTTTCTTGTGCACTTCTCGTACGCCATTTTTCCGACGCTTAAATTTTACAACCTACGGTGTAATAACCTCATTGTGTGTAAATTACAACACCAAGAATATTGTAACCAATTTTGATCACTGACAGAGGGTCGTGACCCACTCTATCTTTAATCCTTTAAGTTTTTTAGCTTTATTTATGATACTATAAACTATTAGGAGAGTTAATGTGAATGTGTTGATAGGCTTTAGTAATCTTATAAGGCTTCTTTCATACCTTATGCCATACCTTTCGACATTGAAACTCATAAACGACTTGGCTGAACAAATCTTTGTGTTTAAGAAATGAAGCAAGAGATTTGTGGGAAATATATTATATCATTGAATTGGTAGAGAGGATTACATCATTTTGAAATGAACACTAAGACAACTACCAATAATGCTTGCTTTCCCATGAGAAGCTTTCAGTACATTGATTTTAAACAAAATAAAGTAAATTTTACATCTATGAGGTTATGTAATTATACTTGCAGAGTCGAGGCTCTATAATTGTGTCTACATAGACACACATAAATCATGTGAACAGAGGCTATGCTCTGTAATCGTCTCGACATAGACACCTATATATTATGTGAACAGAGCCGAAGCTCTGTAATCGTGTCGAAGGAGACACCTATGAATTAGAGGCTATGCTCTGTAGTTGTGTCGACAGAGGCTTATGTCAGTAGTGTGATGCTCCATAGTCATATCGACAGAGACTTATGTCAACATGCGTGAGGCTCCGTCATCATGATAATAGTATATAAGTTCCAAGATAAATTTTGCTAATATATAATACGCAGATGTGAGTCTCTGTCATCTCAATAGAGCTTGTGTGAAATGCCTTGTCAAAAGAGGCTTTGTCAGCAGTGGACTTATCATCACGAGTGACATAATAAAGCTTAGTATAAAATTACTTAAGGGTTATTTACGTACATCATTATTTAACATGTGTGGATTATGTTTTATGCTAAAAACAACATGAAAGCTCTAACAGAGGTTCTAGGAACATAGGGTATCCTCTGTCAATGTTGTACTATCTCTAATGATCATTGTGTAATAAGCAGAGGCTCAATAAAAGATGGTTTATAGTGCTCTTAATAAACATCAAAAGTTTCATATGTAGATAATCTGATTTGTAGTGAAACAGAGGCAATATAGCGTATTAGTTTCAGTAGAAAACATACCGATTGACAAAGGGTATCCTCCGTCATTAATGTACTGCTCTGTTCACCTTGTGGTTAACATTTTGCTTAAGGAAGGTTCGGCCCTACTTGAGTGTACCATTATGTGCCCCAATTTCTTAAATGAATCCTTGCGAATGTTACAACAGAGGTTGCCATAGAGACTAGAATAGAGGGCTAGTGATTTTAAACCTTCTTCTTAGGAAAACCCATGACGAAGACTGCAACAGAGACTTCTTCTCAAAATGAACCCGAACATAGGCTCCTACGAAGGTTATTGAACCTTCTCTCCAAAACAGACCCAAACAGAGGGTGCTACGGAGTCTGCAATGGAGGCTCTTATGAAGGCTATTGACTTTAAACCTTCTTCTCAAAATGAACCCGAACAGATGCTCCTACGAAGGTTGTTGAGTTTGAACCTTCTTCATAAAATGAACCCAAACAGAGGGTGCTACTTTCTGCAACGGAGGCTCTTATGAAGGCTATTAACTTTAAACCTTCTTCTCAAAATGAACCCGAACATAGGCTCCTACGAAGGTTGTTGAGTTTGAACCTTCTTCATAAAACGAACCCAAAAGCGAGAGGGTGCTACAGTGCAGAACGGAGGCTCTTATGAAGGCTATTGACTTTAAACCTTCTTCTCAAAATGAACCCGAACAGAGGCTCCTACGAAGGTTGTTGAGTTTGAACCTTCTTCATAAAACGAACCCAAACAGAGGGTGCTATGGAGTCTACAACGGAGGCTCTTATGAAGGTTATTAATTTTAAACCTTCTTCTCAAAATGAACCCGAACAGAGGCTCCTACGAACATAACAGGGGCCGTAACAGAGACTGCTCCATTTAAACCCGACAGAGGCTGTTGAAATGGTAAACGTAAAGTTTGTGGTTGGTGGAAAATCTCATGATTAGAGATAAAAGTGGAGATTTTAGTGGTGCTACCATGTGGTAACAAGGATGTAGGGAATTACGGTTGAATTCGACCGTTTTTTATGGAAAACGGTCGAATTCAACCGTAATTCCCTTATGGAAAATGGTTATTTGACTCGGAATTCCCTGAGGGTCATGGCTAAGATCATGGTTGTTGACCAGTTCTGTTTGACCAGCTCGATCATACCCACGTTCATAGGCAGAGAGGCTGTGACCTTTAGGCTTCGACCCTTGTCGGAGGGGGCTCCGAACAAGGCTTCGAACCTTGACAGAGGTCGCCGAACCCGCCGGAGGCCGTGCTTCAACCGCTGACGGAGGCCGGCTATGAACGATGGCGAGGCCAGCTCGAACCATAACGGAGGCCTTGACGGAGGGGGCTCCGAACAGTGACGGAGGCCTTAACGAATGCCAGGCTCCGAACCATGATGGATGCCTTGACGGAGGGGGCTCCGAACAGTGACGGAGGCCAGGCTCCGAACCATGATGGAGGGGGCTCCGAACAGTGACGGAGGCCTTGACACTATGAGTGCTTTGGGTGTAGGTTGGCGGATTCCCTTGCGTTAGCCATTGTGAATGACTTTATGCCAACATTATGTGTAGGACGAAGGCATAGGCTTCATCCTTTAGGAGGGTACATCATACCCTTTGTACAAATGGTAAGCTAAGTACCATAGTGACGGTAACGCTCGTTAGCAGAGCAGAGGGTACGTCATCAGTAACCGAAAAGGTAAAAACGGGGGGTATTTATACCCTCCTAAAAGTAAAATCAACCGATCAATCGAACGGTTGAAAAAGCGCCACGTCCCCGATCCGTATCCAATGGCTCAGATTCACCAAGATCAACGGATGAGATGGGAGCAGCCAAAACGTCATGTCAGTCAGAAAACGCGCGGTCAAAACTAATTCGCGACTCCCTAAGGACAGCTGTAACGCCTATCCGTTATAAAAGTGGAATATACAATCAGCAATGACAAGGATAGTCCGCGGGACACCCAGCCGCGGATAAGAAAAACTACTTAGTTTAGAACACTTGTCCTGAACCAACAAGCATACTAGACTGGGGGGACTTGATCGCGTATGACCCCGACACTTAGAAGGGATAGACGCGGACCAAGAACGCAACCCGACAGATGTCACTCGAGTATTGTCTATGTCCGCGTGGCACCACCTGGGCGGGGATGACAAATCCGCGGGTAAGAGATACTTCCGGAGGAATCCCCAACCGCGCCCCATACAAAGGGTAAGGAATCTCACCTAGGATTGAGGTACTGTAACCTGCAGTCCCCAAAAAGGGAAAGCGGGGTAAACTCCCGCCCAAAAGCATCGCTGTCATGGCAACGAGACAAACTCTGAGTTGACTTACGTCATTTCCCACTTATAAACTGCCGCTCTCATGTCCCGTGACCATGAGAACACGACAGAAAGGTCAACCATACAAATAGGGGTTTCACCAAAGAATCAAACGGTAACACACACTCACTCTCTCTTTAGAACTCACTTTATCTCTCTATACCCTTACTTACTCTCACGCCGGAGGTTGACCGCGGAACCCCGTTCCGCGGTGAGACTAACGGTGTTTGTTTTCTTAGCAGCTTTAAACCGAGATTCGTACTTAATACAAGTGAGACTAACGGTGTTTGTTTTCTTAGCGGCTTTAAACCGAGATTCGTACTTAATACAAGATCTATTTCCCAAGGAGTTAGCATACACTAATCTCTGCTGGGGAGCGCCCAGAATTGTATTAACAAGTTCTAAATGATTGATTTTTGGGTATTATGGGGAATCTACTTTACTCGATTATTTCCATTGATAAGTAACTTAAGAGAAATGATACATGGACTTAAATTTAGGTCTAAACTTAGACTTAAAACTACTTTGCATCATCCTGATGGGTTGTAAAATAAGTGGGTCCCTGTCAGTAGCCATCATGATGTTAACACTTGGTTTTAGATCTAGTTTAGGCCTAAGTTTAGGTCCATGTATCATTTCTCGTAAGTTAATTATTTTAAAGGTATTATGGGAAATTGGGAATCCACTTTACTCAATTTTAAGATTTTTTAAGTTTTAAAGAATTGGTAAATTTGGTTTATAAGTAGTAGAGATCAACCATTGTCTTCTATAATTATGTGTATCAATGTATTTCCTAGGCATAAAACTGGACATAGGAATTATACATGACAATAGTTTCTCATCTCGTTAAGCTTGTATATACCGACTTATCGTAACTCTAATTATTTGCCAGAAGTTTACTCTTTGTAGATACACGGATCGTATCAGTAAATCAGTTACTCGTTAAGAAACATAAACCTTGATTTGACAAACATATATATATTCAAGCTTATATCATATCTAAACAACCACAAAGATGAGGCATTCGACTAGACATGACTTGCATTTACTGAAGTCATGGAGTATATTTTAATGATACAAAGACAAAATGTTTTAAAATGGATCTCCTGCTTGTTTTCATGATTGAATTCTGAATGCACTGTGATTATAGATGCATGAGACGATATAATCACAATTCTGAACCACTTGATATCTCAAATTGACCCAAAAATATTACTTCGTGATTTAGAAATTAAAATTATTTTTGAACTGACAAGATCATGTCAAACTTGAAAGAAAACATTCTAGTTCTCTACACCATGAGCATAGCAGTTCACGGATACTTACAATTGCACTCCCCATATAAAAAATCAGACTAAAAAAAGACTAGCAGTTCCCAGCAACACCCTTGAAGCTTTTCGACAACCAAATTGCAGTTTCTCGTGGAGACACTTTTTCAGGCCCAAACGGCTTCAACAAAACTGATAATTCTTCTATCCGTTCTTGCTGCATTAGCTGTGCACTGAACTCCAATAACCCTTCTAGTGCCTCTGCTCTTTGCTGGTACGATGAAGTGTCAAACTTACGCTGCTGGCCTGTAGGCCCCATTGTGGCGGTTTTTGTGTGGGTTTGATCAATGGTCTTGACTGTGGTGAATTTGTCCGTTGTGATTGATTGATCCCTGTTGTTTTCGTAAGTATCAGAAGAACCGCATTGAGTTGATGTTGATGAAGTTTTGAGGACTGGTAGGATTAAACATTCTTCTGTAGGTGGGATATTTTCTGTCATCTTGTCGATGAGTGGGGCGTTGACTGATACATCTTGAGAGTTGATACTGGAAAGTACTGTGTTGGGTTTTGGGAGAGAGATTTTACGAATTGTTCGTGAAGGTTTTGCAGCTGGAGTTTGTGATACTGGAACCTGAGAGCAAAATGAGAATGCGCTTAGTGACACAACATAACAATTGAAATCCTTTATCCGGACCCTTGTGAAAAGAAGTGGCCAAATGTGTGGGTCGGGTCAGCCAAAAACACTTTTTGCCCAAAATTATAATTTGTTTTGTAAATACTTGGCATGTCAAAAATGATTTAAGTCATTTAAAGAGTATAATATCTTAAGTAATCTAATTTGCAATCCACTTTAGGCAACTTTAAACATGTTTAACCAATTTGAACCGTTTCTTTTGGAGCTACTTGCATTTTCCCGTTTGACATTTTTTGAAATAAAACATAGACCTAATCGACCCATTCATAAGTATACATTATGAAATTGCCGCCTCTGGTGAAAAAATATTAGGAACAATAGCATATTATGAACATACCAAATCACGATTTGAACCCCCTCGGGTTATCTTTGGGGTGGCAGATTGTCTTCTGGGAGTAAAAGTTTTTGCTGGAGTGAATTTTGATGTTCTAATAGTAATTGGTGTCTTATCAGCGATTGGTGTCGTTTCACTAATACTGACGGTGGATAGCTTTCTAGTCAGTGATCTTGACAGATCCTGACTTTTCTCCGAACATAAAGAAACCTGATCATATTCAGATATACTAGGATTTAAGGCCCTGTCACTGCTGTAAGATTGCTCCTGGTTCCTGTGAGAATGCACCATTTGAGGTTCGGGTTCAGTTTCAGGCTCAATAAATGTTGTTTTCGTTTCGTAGTTGTAATACTGGACAGGATATGTATGGCGTCTTGGGTTGTTAAAGTTTAGATGGAGATTATGTACGTATGGTTGAAGATGTGAATGTTTAAGCAGATCTGCAGCCTGAAATTAAATTAAAAAAGAGAATATGAAAAACAAAAGTTTGAGTAATGCATAGAAAAGGGTAGAAGGAAGAATGAGTTTACTTACACTTGGTCTCATTTCTGGATTTTTCCGCAGCATGCTCTTAACAAGACCTCGACTACAAAAGATGTTGAAATTAGTAAAAATAGACCAACAAAGCATACAGTTAATGGATGTTTAAGAAAGATTTAAAACTCACAATGCGGCAGAATACATGGTTGGAAGTGGAGCAACAATAGATTTGTTTATCTTGTTGATTAAAGCTTGCATGTCCTACTCAGAAATGAAGTTTCAATGCAAACTATTAGTTTTCCTTAAGCTGATATAGACTTAAAATCTATTACTTTGGTCCCATTACAATTGAAACAATTCCATTTTAATTGTCTTTTCTTTTGTATAAAGTCACGTGTCCATTCTTAGCATTAAAAGAAATGAATATTGTTATATGCAAATTGCTAAAAAAAAAACTTACAAAAGCTTTAAACGCAGGTTTGAAAGCCATCATTTCATATAAACAGCATCCTGGGACAAGTAACATGCAGCGAATGAAATATCTAGACAGGTAACCAGTTAACTTCTAAAAGATACAGACTCGAATGATCTGGGACCTACCTAAAGACCAAATATCTGACTTGGAACCATAAGGTATATCAGCAAGAAGCTCGGGACACATGTAACTAGGAGTTCCCACAACCTAAAATTGGAACACGTGTGAGAAGAAAATTTGACTGTGAGTATAACAGCCTTCAAATCACTTGTTGAAGCAATATACTTACAGATGATGCAAGATCATCAGAAGTCAATATTTTAGCAAGACCAAAATCACCTGAAAAAGACAAAAGAAACTAATGTCAAAATAAAGCCACACACATGCTTTGAAACATCTTCAAAATTTTAAATATTAAGTGCAAGCCAGATGACCATTACCAAGACGGATCTCTTGATCTTTTGTTAGGAAAATATTCGAACACTGAAGTGAAAACAGAATTATCAATTTATATCATTTAATTTGTTAACTTTCAGATAACTCACATAGAAATGACATATGTAGAAATACTTTCAAAAAGATGCGGTTTACCTTAACATCTCGATGAAGAATATGATTCACATGCAAGTAATCAAGAGCCGACAAGAGTTGAACAAGCCATTGGCAGAGTTTCTGCACAATTAAACAGTATGACATGAAGTAGAAGACGCAGAAAGATTCTGGACACAAATACCATGTCTGTGTTTTCATAGTTCAGTGTTACTAGTATCTTGTTTGTAAGGTGTCTGTTTGCTTGATTGTTGATCCTAAAAAAGATGTCTTGATGCCAGAATTATAAAAATTAGATATACCTCTTCTGAGAAATAAACACCATTGGCCCTTTTTATTGCTTCAGCCCTAGAAAAATATATGGTTGGAAACATCAGAACAATCATATACGAAAGTACTATTGTTAAATGATAATATAATATAGCTTACATATCTCCTCCTTCACAGTGAGCAATGATAATACATACATAGCAACCCTGAAAGAAAGAAGTTCAGAGTTATAAATGGTAGTTAAAACTTATAGGGCATGACATCCGAACAAGATATATCTAACTCTGCCCCCATGTACATTGCACCAGTTTTCATTTATGAATAATTTCGTGGTACCTTTACCTATTTATCCTCATAATCTTACGGGTGGTACTGATTTAATTTCATAGAGTCCTATAACTATTTATGTATATGCGTTATTTGAGAATTAGTCAAACAATATCTCCAAACCATGTGTACTCAAAGGTTGCAATTTTCATGAGAAAGATGTAAATGAGAAGCCTTTGTACTACAGCTAACAACATAGAGGCATGCAAACCTTCTCCACCCATGAATCTTTGTATTCTACAATGAAAGGATTTTGCACTTTTGAGATAAGCTCCATCTGCACAACAGCGAACCAGATCAGTTTTCATACTCGATTTCGGTTTAGATACAGTATCTCCACATACAGTCATGCTATAGTTAAGCGTCAACTGCCCATTAGACGACAGGACCTTCTAATCAATCACATATTTCTATTACCCTTCATCGTTCATCCAAACAATATGACAAAAATATAATTGCATTAAACAATGATCGAAGATTCTGGCGTAATAAAAACGAATATTTCGAAATCAGTTATATATGAGGTACTATTCTTTAACTACTTAAAAACAGGAATCCGGTTACAGGATGAAGAGAGTAACTATTTTAACAGATTTTGTAAGTTTAAGTAATATCAAGTACCAATCTGATGACCAGAGATGTTAAAAATGCAGTAAATATTAAAGTTTTGTCCATTTATGCTTGCAGCATTTTTATCACTCCTGTTTTTCTATTTTGTTTACACACCGGAAAGCATATTATATCTTTGAATTGTGTTTGTTCTATAATTCAATATACAAAAGGGAACGAATACCTCCAGTAGGGCAGATCTGCGGGTCCTATCAGACTGTCGGGCTAGTCGGATTTTCTTCAAAACATATCTGAAAGAGCAAAGATTTCAGGAATCACATGAGCCTGATAAACTAAAGATTTTTCTACTAGTGATTAAAATACATGACGAAAATTAAGCAATTGAGGTAGTAGCCTCACTTTTTCTTTTCACGTTTATGCTTCACAAGCAGCGCAGAAGCAAATGAGCCTTTCCCAATCTGCTCTAATACTTCGTAATTTTCCATTAGATGAACTTCAATAGTCTAACTTTCAGTTCAGTGATCTTCAATTCAAACCTCTATAGCATGCTTCAAAAGTGTGAAAACACTGTCAGTGAGACAGACTATGAGACTTATCATGTCTATATAAAGCGTAAATATTAAAAGTCGTACATTAAAAAATGTTTACGTAACGCAAAACACAAACACAAATTGTAGCAAATGCAATAGGCATTTAAAGCGGTTTGGTGACATTCTACTTGCAATAGAATGACAAATTCAAATGGAAAACGACACTTGTTGTTATAGGATCTTAATCAATATTAGCCAAACATTCCCATCAAAGAGGTAAGTAAACTAGTCTTCTCAATTATCCTTTCTAACAAGTACTTTTCACCAAGTGAAACAATTGACATGTCACATTATATTCACTTACTAGTACACCAGTCTTATCCTGTACCTTCATCAGGAATAAACTATTCCCTTTACGAATAGCCCTAATCATAAGGACAAAAATCATATGATACATACGTGAGTGACGTTATATCATCCTTATTAGCTGTATGCCATACGTCTACGCTAATCAACATCATTTATTCTTCTGCCATATGATAAGATGTTATCTCAAAAGACAACTGATGGTTGTCACCAAATACATATAATACGAAAACGATCATTCTTCCTAGTTCCTCAATCTTACACTTTAATCAAATATCATTAATAATGGAATATCTATCTATGAATAACAAACTAAGCATCAATTCGTAAACCTGTAGGCACAATCACAAATATTCACAAACAAAACGAAACTGAATACAAACGTGAAGTAAAAAAAATGTTTACAAAAACTATAGAAACCAAATACTGATTCAATGACGATCAGTAAACAACATGTGATCATCAAATTATCATAAACATAACGTACAATCACTTAAACAATATAAACTAGGGTTAATGGTCTGGAAAACATACAAACTTTCCACTTTTTACTATTGTGACAATAAACTTTTTTTTCCTATTGTTACAAAATAACTTCTTAATGACTATTATTGTAACCAAATATGCCACGTGGCATAGTTAATTACCACAGTTAATTACTTCTTAATTACTATTATTTGGTTACAATAATAGTCATTAAGAAGTTATTTTGTTACAATAGGAAAAAAAAAAGTTTATTGTCACAATAGTAAAAAGTAGAAAGTTTGTATGTTTTCTAGACCATTAACCCTATAAACTATTGGATCAACAAACTTACATACAACAAATAAAACAGTAACATTATAAACCAAAAACTGATTTTATACCAAAGGCTTGTGTCCTAATGCTACCTGGCCATGGTGTGCGAGAAGCCCCCAAACCAAATGGTTGTGGGTTCAAGTCGACGTGTGAGATAAATGTGTTGTATATATTCAAATATTGTAAGATAGTTAGTTGTCGTTCAAAAAAAAAAAAAAAAAAAAAAATCAGAAGATCGAATAGTAAATAACATAACAAAATGAACTGTTTGATCATTAAACTTACATACAACAAACAACACAACAACCTCAAAAACTAACAATCACTAAATTTTCACAAAATAAAACTAATTGTTGGATCAATAAACATAGATACAGCATTATAAGTTTATAACCTAGTACCGATTCAATACACTATCATAACAACGATCATTAAATAACAATATGAACGAAAACATGCATAAACCTAACGCGCTATCACGAAACAGAAGGGAAAAAAAACAAGGAAAATGATCACCTGTAATCGAAGATGAAATGATGAAAAGCAAATGAGTACCGTTAAAATAGTTCAAAAAATGTATATGTTATAAAACAGTTTATTTTTTATAACCGAAAATTGACTGAGCATTTATTTAGTTTAAAAAAGAAAAAAAGATGGGAGTTGAACGTGTAATAGACGGAGGAAGGGCGGCAAAAGAATTGAAAAGAAAGCAAAGTAAAAAATAAAATAGGAAAACGTGGCTTCCCACAATGTTTGTATTGTGGGGGAAATCATCAACTTATTTTTCTTCTTTTCTTTGTTTGTAACGGAAGGTTCCAAAAAGACCCTTCAGCCGGTTATATTTTTAACTGTTTGAATTTTGCTAAATGGGCCATTTGGATGTTCATTTTTTGTTACTCGTTATAACTAGCATTTTTGTGGTCGGATATTAAACACCAATATTATTTTCATTTCGTTTAAATCGTGTTTAATTTTTAAAATTTTAAACTTTTAACATTTTTCATTTATAATTCGTAATTTTTTTTATTACTATAATTATATGCCATTATAAAATCTCGTTACTATATACGGGTACTCGTTTAGTTGTTCAATATATTTGGGAGATAGCTTATATAAGAGAATGAAAGGTTTATTCTTCTAGATCTTTTAAAAAAAGTTAAAGATAACAAAATTAATGGATTGTCAAAGTTAACCATGCGACTATGTCCATCTTTCTTTTATACGGGTACTCGTTTAATTGTTCAATATATTTCACCTGTTTTTTTATAATTTAAATATCTCTTAAACTGTTAATCGTTAAGCGAAAATATTTACACCGTCGCGACAATCATTTAATTATTTTTCTATAGACGGGCACTTTGATATACTTTCGAAAAAAGAAAAAAATTTCGTTTTTTTCACGTTTTTTCGTCTTTTTTTCGTTTTTTTTACGTAACTGAAATTTGCATGAAAAAATCATATATGATTAAACACTAAATTGAATATCACATGTGATATTAGTGTTAAATCATATATGATATGTAATATTATATATGATATGTAATATCATATGTGATATGATATGTATATCATATGTGATTTTACACTAATATCACATGTGATATTACATATCATATATGATTTTACATTAATATCACATATGATATTCAAATTAGTGTTTTATCATAATCTTTTAATGCAAATTTCAGTAACGTAAAAAAACGAAAAAACTTAAAAATAAAACGTGAAAAATACGAACTTTTTTTTTGTCGAAAGTATATCAAAGTGCCTATCTATAGAAAGATAATTAAATGCTCGTAGCAATGATATATTTTTTTTTCTTAACGATTGACGGTTTGAAAAATATTAATATTTGAAAAAAATTGAAGAAAGTGGTTTTTTTAAATTGTTATGATTAATCTCATCTATTAAATCAAATAAAAAAGAAAAGTGGAAATTGATCTCAGATATAAAGAATCTTGGCAAAAGTTCAATATAGATCCAAAATTTACCATAGATCCAATGAACCAATAATAGTCATTCATTTTTTTATTATGATAAACTTTCACCCTTTTTTAAAATATTAAATATCTCGCAAAACCGCTAATCGTTAATAAAAGTTATATGCGACGAGAATTAAATTATTTTCTATGATATGCACTACTATATATTTTAACCATTTTTTTCAAAATTTCGGTCAACAAAAATCATATATGATTTATTGAAATCATATATGATTCGATTTTTACGAATCATATATGATTTTTGAGAATCATATATGATTCATAAAAATCATATATGATTATAAAATCGAATCATACATGATTTTTTAAAATCATATATGATTCGTAAAAATCATATATGATTTTTTCGTACGAATTTTTGAAAAATGTTTATCGAAAAATATATAAAAGTGCATATCTATGAAAGATAATTTAATTCTCGTCATATCCAGATTTTTATATTTTGAAAATTTACCGTTTGTAAGATATGTTGTTTTAAAAAAAAAGGTGAAAAATGATTTTTTATTAATTTAAATAAAAGATGGAGGGCTATGATTGGTTCATTTGTTATATGGCAAATATGGATTCTATATTGATCTCAACTCAAAGAATCTTTTGTTTAAATCTACAATTTTCATTGTCAAAAAAGTGCGTTAATTGGTCCGTCAACATTCCGAATTGGTTCTTTTCTGTTTTCTTAACAAAAAAATATTACCAGTACCAAATTACTTACCAATGGAATATACTCTAGAAAAAAAACATAGGCGTGCCGGTAATGGGGTTTGAACTCGGGTAAGCGAACACAAAGACAATACCATTATGCAACACCTCTATGGTTGATAATCACTCATTTAATAATTATCTATATCTATATCTATATCTATACTACTTTATAATGTATTTATGACATCTATATTTAGAAGTCTTAAAAAAATAAGACAAAAAACATTTATATAATAATAAATTAACAAGAAAATAATGTGGTAAAAACATTTAATGTAATTAATTAATTAACATGTCAATAAATACAATTAATGCAGTTATTAAAACACCTTTTACATAATAAATACAAATTATCAAGCATATTGTGCAACCTACTCAAACACAATTATTAAATGTCACTAATACAAATAATAAAGCACATTATACAAATATTCAAGTCCGAACGGATACGGGCCAAATGGCTCGAGCCTGAACGGGCACGGGATAAACAAAATTCTTGATATCCTTAAATTTATTGTCAAAAATAACATAATAAACTAAAATACATGATTCACCGGGAAATTTTATTTCAGGGTACCCGCAGCTGCAACGCGCGGGTGCCCTGCTAGTGGCCATATTGTTACGAATATGCGTTGAGAAACCCAATTTTTTTACGTAACTAGTTCTTGTTACACTACTATTACATATATATAAAACGAAATATGCAAACATTAATCATCAATCATAGCTCCTTTTTCGATTACATCTTGGTCTCTGTCTCCAAAGGCCAACGCCCATGGGTTTAGTGTTCAGGATCGATAAATTTCATGAGGTAAACTTAGTTGGCTAGCTTATGTTTTGCAACATGAATTTTTCAAGTTGATGAATACATTGGTAGATGGTCATGTTCAACTATTCAAGTTGTTTGATCATGTTCAAATTCAAGAATAGTTAAAACAGACATTCAGTATGTGTCATACAAGTAGTTTTCATTTGTATTGACAAATAGAGACGTATCTCTTACTCCAAATGTAATGTTATATACGAATCTTACTAAGATCAAATCAATGCATATAATATTCTCAATATGTGATGTAGATGAACACAAGTGTACACGAGTCTAGAAGTAGATAGGACGTTGTGCTCTTTCTCATCAACTATCTAACGAATAGGTAGTGGGCAACCATTTGTTAGAAAATTTAGTGCATTGATTAGTTCACATTTGGTTTTGGGTTAGGACGTACGGAGTGTACACCCATGAGATTGCTGAACACCCTGACTCAATAGTGGTTCCTACTGCTAGTGTATTGGTTACTACTGTTAGTGTAGTAACTGATGGTTCCTACTAGTAATGTATTGGTTCCTGCTGCTAGTGTATTGGTTATTACTGCTAGTGTAGTAACTGATGGTTCCTACTGGTAGTGTATTGCTTCCTGCTGCTAGTGTAATGGTTTCTACTGGTAGTGCTGCAGTAATTAACTTGTAACAGCTTTGACTCATTCAAGTGGTTGTTATGACTGCTTTATGACCACGTTTAATTGGTCATGTAACCACTATTCCTATGATAATGGAGGCTTATTATGGGTGATTAATTGGCCGTTAATCACTCATAAAGTCCATTGACTAGGAGTGAGTTTTCTCTACTATATATAGAGATTGTCATCATTAGCATGAACATAGAACAAAACCAGGAGAAACAAACAGATAGCTAAAACACTTATATGCGCAAGGGTTATTGATTGTGTCTAATTCAATAACTAACATTTGGTCTTATCCCAAGTAGATATTCGTGTAACCCAGGCATAGGGACGAATAGTTTACTTTGGAAAGTGATAACACGATTCCAAGTGATATCCGGTAACCACCTAGTGGTATTGCATTGCTACTGATTATCTTACCTTGCTGCTGGGCGAATTACCAACCAACAATCAAAGTAAACTGTTTTTGTGATAATCAATGGTTGTTTCTATGAAACATATGGCTTCAAACTTTGCCAAGCTGGACAAGTTTGAAGGGGTGGACTTTAGGAGATGGCAGAAGAAGATGCACTTCTTGCTGTCAAGCATGAGTGTAGTCTATGTTCTGACTACACATATTCCTGATGATGTGGATGATGCTACTGTGGAACAGATAAGGAGGAGGAGCAAATGGCAGAATGATGACTACATTTGCAGAGGCTTAATTCTCAATGGTATGCCTGATTCACTCTTTGACATTTATCAAAATTTTGAATCTTCCAAAGAACTATGAGATTCCTTGGATGCCAAATATATGGCTGAGAAGTTCCTTATAAGTAATTTCACAAATTACAAAATGACTTATTCAAGACCAGTTATGGAACAATACAATGAACTTCTTGGTATACTTGAAAGGTTTACACAACACAATATGCAAATGGATGAGGTTATTTCAGTCTCTTGTGTCATTGATAAACTTCTCCCTTCTTGAAAAGATTTCAAGCATACCTTGAAACATAAGAAGGAGGAGTTAACTCTTGTTGAGTTGGGCAGTCATTTGCGCATTGAGGAATCTTTCAGGGTGCGTGATAATGACAAGCCAAAGAGTAGCAATGCTACTGGTGCATCTGTTGTCAATATGGTGGAGCATAACAACTCCACCAGGTAGAATGACAACAAAGACAAACGTAAACATCATGACAACAAAAGGGCAGATCCTAAAAATAAGGCAACACCTACTTGTTGGAAATGTGGCAAAACTGGTCACATTAAAAGGGATTGTAAATGTGTTAAGGTTGGTGGTAAAGCCAATGGATCAGGCACTAATGGTTCAGTGGAGTGGTGGTTCAACCAACTCACTGAAAGGTCAGAATATGTTTAATAAGTCTTTTCAGATGTATTATGTTACATATGTATCTGAATCCTATTATGTGCAGGATGATGATGTTGTGTGGTGGGTTGACTCTTGTGCAACAGTTCATGTGTGCAAAGATAGAAGCTGGTTCAAGACTTATGAGTCACTGAATGATGGTTATATTCTTCACATGGGAAATGAGTCAACAACCTTGGTGCATGGTCGTGGTTGTGTAGATCTTAGATTTAGTTCTGGAAAGATTGTAACTTTGTTTAATGTTATTCATGTTCCTGATATAAGGAAAAACTTGGTTTCAAGTAGTGTTTTGAATAATCATGGATATAAACAAGTTATTGAATCTGATAAATTTGTTCTATCTAAGAATGGTGTGTTTATTGGTTTTGGGTATTTGTGTAACCAAATGTTCATGCTTAATATTGTTAATGAATGTGATAATACAGCCTTTATGACCACCTCTGACCTGACTGACTCTACCCTATGGCATGCTAGGCTTGGCCATGTACACTATAAAAGGATGCAAGATATGTCTAAGGATGGGTTAATCCCAAAATTTGACATGGACACTGAAAAGTGTAAAACTTTCATGTTGACCAAAATAACTAAGAAACCTTTTCAGGGTGTTAAATGTGAAACTAAGCTCTTGGAGCTAATACATAGTGACCTGTGTGATTTGCATGCCACTCCCTCTTTGGGGAATAAGAAGTACTTTGTGACATTTATTGATGATGCTTCTAGGTTTTGTTATGTCTATTTGTTACATACCAAGGATGAAGCATTAGATAAATTTAAAGTATTTAAAACTGAAGTTGAATTACAACTTAGGTCTCTGATCAAAAGATTAAGGACTGATAGGGGACGTGAGTACATAGATACTCTGTATTTTCAGTATGTTGGTATTGTCCATGAAACGATGCTCCTATACTCCTCAAAGCAAAATGGTATTTCTGAAAAGAAAACAGGTGTGAAGGAATGGTTAATTCCATGTTGTCCTATTCAGATGAGTCAAGGGTTCTGGGTGAAGCTATGTTAACAGCCTGATATTTATTAAATAGGGTTCCCAACAAAAGGAAAAAGGTTACCCCTTATGAACTCTGGACTAAAAGGAAACCCAACCTGAACTATCTTAGGGTTTAGGGTTGTAGGGTTGTTAGGATTTGGAAAATCCAGTAGTTAAATTGTCGGTCACCTCAAGTATATGTAATCGTTAGAAAGCTCGTAGTCGTAG
Source organism: Chrysanthemum makinoi (assembly GCA_910596185.1). Classification (NCBI taxonomy): domain Eukaryota; kingdom Viridiplantae; phylum Streptophyta; class Magnoliopsida; order Asterales; family Asteraceae; genus Chrysanthemum; species Chrysanthemum makinoi. Next base: position 92,323,871 of record OU343223.1, on the reverse strand, counting down.
TTATTTAATGTTATGTAGTATTTAGTTAAGTAACACCGTGGAGGACGGACGGGTCTTTACCCACTGTATGCCTGATCCACAGCCCGTCAGGTGGCATTTTATTGTAAGACTATAAATACTCTCTACCTCCCAAGGTAGAGAGTTGGAGCTCATAATAAGATTTTTCTTTCTCTCACTAAAGTTCCCAAACCTCTAACTTTCTCTCTCTAAAACTCATCTTATACGCCTACTTTGTTTATGTTTTGATGTGTATGTGAAATCCAATATGTTACAAATGATATCAAGATCCATGGTTAGATCATCTCTTACATATCCTTGGATTTCTAGTGGATTTTAGATGGTTTTTGAGTTTGAAAAAGTTTAGTGGTTTTTGCATCATTTGGTTCATTTCTTGTGTTAAAGTTTGAATTTTAGGTGTACTTTTGTGTTTAGGATCATTGTATGTGCTTGGGTTTTGATTTGGTAAGCTTGAATCACTGTGGTTGAGCTTGTTTTGGATTGAAAAGTGTGTTTTTAAAGTTTTTCTTGGTAGCGACTTGGCTCTCGGAGTGTATTTCTTGGTAGCGACTTGCTTCAGTGAAAGGTAGCGAGTTGTAGTGTGTTTTGGTAGCGACTTGGTCATAGCTACTTGCCTTTTGAGACAAGTCGACAAACAGTACACTTAGTGGATTCTCCACTACGGGTAGCGACTTGGTAAGGTAGCGACTTGCTTTCAATTTTGATAGCGACTTGTTCTTTAAGTTTCTTAGCGACTTGGTGGTAGCGATTTGGACCTTAGCGAGTTGCTATTTAGCGACTTGACGTTTTAGCGATTTGGTGCATAGCGACTTGCTGTCAAAATTCGTAGCGATTTGGAACTTAGCGACTTGTCTTCTAATTACTTAGCAACTTGGTGCTTAGCGACTTGGTTCAAGGATTCTTAGCGACTTGGTTGACTCTTGTGTGTAATACGGTTTTCTCTTGATTTAGTAAAATCCCGTGAAAGAATCCATTTCCCGGTTTAATCATTGAGTTATAAAATCCCGTGTAATCTTTAAAAATGTCTACCAACGTACCTAAAATCATCTCCACTGTTGCCGAGGATGTTCAAGCAATTTGGTTCAGATACTCGTTCACCCATGCTTGACTGAACCTGACTACGACTCTTGGGCTCAAAGAATCAGATTGTACTGTCTTGGAAAGGAAAATGGGGTCAACATTCTCAAATCGATTGATGAAGGACCTTATCTGATTGAGACTACAAGAGACTTAATTGATACAGATGCAGATGGAACAATGATCTATGGAATAGACAGACCAAAGACATATGATGAGCTCAATGATAAGCAAAAGAAGAGATTCGATGCGATATCGGGCTTCTAACATCATACTTCAAGTTCTTCCAAAAGATATCTACAAGCTTATCAATCACAACACCGAAGCCAAGGCGGTGTGGGATACTGTCAAGATGCTTCTTTCGGTTCGAATTAACTATGGAAGACAGAGAATCACAACTCTATGATGAATTTGAGCACTTCAAGATGAAACCAGATGAGAGTGTCTATGAGTATTACGTGAGATTCCACAAGCTTGTTAATGACATGAGGAACATCAGAATGACTATGCCAAACATTCAGCTGAACTCAAAGTTTGTGAACAACATGAATCCCGAATGGCACAAGTTTGTCACCTCTGTGAAGCTAACCAAAGGATTGAAGAACATCAACTATGAGCAACTGTATGCATTCCTTCTCCAGAATGAGAGACATGCTATGTTTGAGAAAAGGATTCTAGATCAGTTCAAAACCAACCAGGGAGATCAAATGATTCAACTACCTTCTACTCAAACATTGGAATTACCACCAAAGTATCTCAAGTTATACCCATGGGTAATGGTAATCACAAACTCATTCCTGATCCAATGTTCAAACAAGCTGATGCTGATGCAACCGTGGGAAACTTCATTAATCAACTGGCTCTCATGATTAGTCAAAACATGAACTCTCTCCCACACACCAACAACAACCTCAGAACAGCATCCAATCCACACAATCAAGCCACTGTCAGAGATGGGAAGGTTATGGTGCAGCCAGTTCAAGAAAGGCAGTACGAACAAGGAAGAGGTGGAGTTGGTAGAGGTTATGCTGCAAATCAGAATAGGGGAAGGAATGGAAATCAGGGACAAGCAAAGCCGATCAAGTATTACAACTGTGGTGGTGAGGGACATATTGCAAGGAACTGCACATCGCCAAAACGCCCTCACAATGCAGAGTACTTCAGGGATAAGATGTTGCTTGTGCAAGATCAGGATAATGGTGCAGCTTTGGATGAAGAGGAGTTGTTGTTTCTTGATGAGGGAAATGCCAAGACATATGATGCAGATGTGGATGAGCAGCCAACTCAGGAGATAGGCCACAATCATCATAATGCCTTTCAAGTAGCTGATTATGATGCATACGACTCTGACGTTGATGATGAACCTCTGTTGCACAAACCATTTTCATGGCTAGCATTTCTCCAATGGTCCCTCCTAAAGTCTCTTCATCACCACAAGCTGGTCCATCCAAAGAAAAAATCATTTCTGAGGTACTAAAACTATACGATGAAGTTGATGAGCAAAAGATGCATGACGAAAGTACAATCAACTGAAATTATTGAGTCGATATTGAAAATATGGGTAATATCAATGTTGTCCCATATGATCAATATGTGAAACAAAGTGAAAGTGAGATTGTAGCAAGTGATGTATCTTATGCGATCAATGATGACTATGTTTTTGATGAATACACTGCATGTGCCCCTGATGATTCTGTTATCTCCGAACTTAATGCCTATAAAGAACGTGTTGCTATTTATGAACAACGAGCTAAGTTTGAGTTAACCACCCGTGAGCAGGAAATGGATGACCAAATGCGTACAATTATTAGAAAAAGTAATTTTAGAGAAGAAGTCTTAAAACAAGAGTTAAACTCCTTACAAGAAAAGCTTTCTAAAACTGCTAAGCAAAAACAAGAACTTCAAGAAAATGTTAAAATGCTTAAGCAAGAATTCAATGCTAAGGAATCAAAACTTTTTAATGATTTTTCCAATCTAAAAACTTTGAAAACAAGCTTGAAAATAAGTTGTACGTACAAGGGAATACCATTCAGACCGCTCACTTGATCACTAAGCATAGAGTTTTAAGCGATAAGCATAGCATTCCCCTTGTTTTGGAACCAAATCTAGAGGTCATTAAAAGGGCTGGAGCTGCTAATAATGTGATCTATGACGGAAATGAGATTCTTAAACCTAGACAGAAACCTAGTTGCGTTGAGTGCACCGAGGAAGATAGAAAATTAGATGATGCATCTAGGGAGAAAATGAATAAGAAGCTAGAAGATCCCGAATGTAAAAAGAATAACATAACGATCAAACCCCATGATTACAAGAAGGAAAACTGGATTTCCTTGAACAAGTTTAAGCCTCAAACGTTATTAACTCCGGAACAAGTGTTCTGGAAAAAGGATTTAGATAAGCAAAAAGCAGAGAATCTTGTTGTTACAAACCCTCCCCTTAGGAAAATGCCTTCAACGACTGTGTATCCTCCAAATACACCAATGCATCTAGTTCCTAGAACTATTGCCACTAAAAGCAAGACCTTAATCAGTCAATATGTTATCTTTCAACTATTTGTCGATTTTGAGAAAACGTGTAAGAAAAGGATCACACCCACTGGGATAACTGAAGGGGAAAGGGGTTTTGAGCAAACAAAAGAATGCTATTTAACTGAGGTCATGCCTTTCTTTAAACAACTAAAAGATCATTTTGAGAGTCTTAAAAAGGGGATGGATTCAGATATTAAAGGAATGGAAAAGGAATTTGATGCAATGATAGTTGAGGTTAGTGACTATGAGCGAGCATTAAAATATAATGAGATTGAGAGGAAGAACTTGCATACATTGAATGAGACTCTTATTTCTGAATGTATTACTCAAGATGTGTTTTACACTGCTACTAATTGTTCCATTAATGCTTCTCAATTTCATGAATTATCTATTGCTCTGAAAGTCTCCCATGATCGTGTCATTGAGCTTGAAAAGATTAATTCTAAACTTAATGAGAAAATTGATCAGGATGATCACGATAATTTGGTAAAGCATTTTTCTAAACTAGAAGTTGAACATTTTGATTTACAACTAAAATATCAACATCTTAAAGAAAATGTCAAAACTTCAATATCAAGACATCCTGGATGTTCCGAGTTTGATGCAATTTTTCAATAAACAAACGTGATGAAGATTCGAGCTCATTGTAACACGATCAGAAAGTTGAAAGCCCAAATCTCTCAATTAAAGGGTGAAATGAACAATGTGACTGGATCACAAATGCCTCCTCCTTTAGATTCTCAGTACTCACAAACTTTTCATCTTCAAAACTTAGTTAATGTCTTACAAAAGGAAAACGAGAGTTTTCTAGAAGAAAATGAAAAAGTTAAACGACACTTTAAAGAGTTATATGATTCAATGAAAGTCACTCGTGACCAAAACAACGAAAAAATAACGTCTTTACAAAAGGAAATTGAGAATCTGAGGAGTCAAGAAAATGGGAAACTGCCACTTGTTTTTAATAAGAATGTTGCATCAAAGTCATCCTCAGACTGCAAATACACTGTGAATGTTAAATACATTCCTCCTCATCTTAGGAATAATGAATCTGCGTTTCATGACTATTGTGCTCACCTTAAGGATAGTCTAGAATGTCTCCGTGAGATTGTTGAAGAGGATTTCATTAATAAACCTCTTGATAGAGAAATTAGGTTTGCTTGCATTCAGGCCAAACGATCTCAGGAGCTGCTAGAATGTTTAATTGCAACATGTCCTAAATCCTTAGGTGCGAAAGGTAAAGCTGTGATGCCTTGTTCTATGCCTAGTGCCAAGCATACAAACCATTCTATGCCCGGTTTTAAGAAAGTGAACACCAATGTGCCTTCTAGTAGTACAGACCCTTGCACATCTAGTTCAGGAATGAAAAAAGTAGATCAACCAACTAATGTTCCCATAATTCCCTCTACAGAAGTAATCAGTGACATTAAAGCAAGAGGGTCAAAGCCTCCAGGAAATACCAAGCAAGATAGGACCTCGCAAGCTAAGAATGTGCATTGGAAGAGAGTAGAAGACCAACCTAGGAACCTTAAGTTTGAGTTGAATAAAACGAATCTTGTTGATTCTAGTATTAGCCATAGGCGTACTGTAATTAATTCGAATTCTGATACTATTTGCAAACCATGTAATGATGACTGTTTGAATTCTTTTGCTAATCATGAATATGGTGTGAATGCTTTGTCTAATGCTGTCAAATGCCCTGTTAAAATTGTTAATGCTAAAAATCATGCTAAGAAGGCTAAAAGGCAAAGACGAAAGAAAGTTAGAAAACAGTGGAAACCCACAAGAAGAACATTTAGTAAGATAGGTTATCAATGGATACCTTTTGGCCATAAGAATAATCAGCTTTGCCCTCAATCGCTAAGACAATGCCCACTAGAAAATGGATGCCTACTGGTAGAACTATTCCTTAAGAAGTGAACATACTTTGAATAGGTCAAATACTGACACCAGATCTGCATCTATTCCTAATGATTCCATTGCTTCTATTTCGATATGGATGTTTCTATTTTCGATGTGGGTGTTCCAATCACTGTTACTAACCAAGTGGAACCCATTCTTGCATGGGGATCCCAATTATCCAGATATCCATTCTTGTCTGTGTTCAACTGCAGATCGTTCAAATCGTTCGTGGTACTTGGACTCAGCGTTCCAAGCATATGATGGAGACCGTCGGGCTCATGAACTTCGTGAGTAAATTCATCGGGACTGTTAGATTCGGGAACGACCATTTTGGAGCAATTATGGGTTATGGTGATTATGTAGTTGGCAAAAGTGTAATCTCCAAGGTATATTATGTGGAAGGTCTTGGTCATAATTTGTTCTCTGTTGGTCAATTCTGTGATTCCGATCTAGAGGTGGCCTTTAGAAAACATACTTGCTTCGTTAGAGAACTTGATGGTGTGGAATTATTAAGAGGTACTCGTGGTTCTAACCTATACACCATCTCTATCGAAGACATGATGAAGTTTTCTCCAATCTGCTTGCTGTCAAAGGCTTCTAAAACAAAGCCATGGTTATGGCATCGTCGTCTCAATCACTTGAACTTCGGCACCATTAATAATCTTTCTAGAAATGATCTTGTTAGAGGCTTACCCATATTAAAATATGAAAAAGATCATCTTTGTTCAGGTTGCCAATTGGGTAAAAGCACGAAATACGCCCACAAACCAAAACATGGAAGTTCTTCATACCCTTCATATGGATCTGTGTGGACCAATGAGAGTGCAAACGATAAATGGGAAGAAATACATTCTAGTAGTTGTTGATGACTACTCTCGATTTACTTGGGTAAAGTTTTTGAGGACAAAGGATGAAACTCCAGATGTCATCATCAAACTAATCAAACAACTTCAGGTTCGACTCAACAATACAAATGTCGAATTGTTCGAACAGACAATGGCGCAGAGTTTGTTAACAAAGACTTAATTCAGTTTTATGAAAGTGTTGGAATCAGTCATCAAAGAAGTGTTCCACGAACTCCTCAACAGAACGGTGTAGTTGAAAGACGAAATCGAACTCTTGTGGAAGCCGCTAGAACAATGCTAATTTATTCGAAGGTTCCAATGTTTCTATGGGCTGAAGCCATTGCTACTGCTTGCTACACCCAAAATCGTTCCCTTATACACACCTCTCATGGAAAAACTCCATATGAACTTGTTCATAAACGAAAACCTGATCTCTCCTACCTTCGTGTGTTTGGTGCTTTGTGCTATCCAACGAATGACGGTCAAGACTTAGGTAAATTAAGAGCAAAGGCAGATATTGGAGTTTTTGTTGGTTATGCACCAAACAAGAAGGGTTACCGAATCTACAACAAGAGAACCCGAAATATCATGGAAACAATTCACGTTACGTTCGATGAGCTGACCGGTCAAATGGCTCCAGAACAATCCAGTTCTGGACCCGCACTTCAAAACAGTCCCATTGGTTCATCCCTTGTACCAAACTCATTTCTAGCAACTCCATATGTACCTCCATCTAAAGATGATTTAAAGAAACTGTTTGATCCAATGTTTGATGAACACTATGAACCAAATGCTGATGAAATGTCAATTCCATCAACAGAGGCTGCTCCTATCCCTGTGAATGAAGTCAACCCTTCAGTCTCAATATAATTAAGTCAAGAAGCCTGCTGCGATCACTCTGTCTCATCAACAAATCATCAATCATCTAATGTACATCATAGAATTGTTTTTGGCATCAATGATGAAGTTAATCCCTTTGCTACTCCTGAAGATGCTCCATTTGAAAACATATTTGCTCCTGAATCATCATCAGAACCATCTTCATCAAGAGACATCGACTCTGCTACTTCAGTTCCACAACAACAACCACATGAACACCCTAGAAAATGGACACATGATCACCCATTGGACAACATCATTGGAAACCCTTCTCGTCCAGTATCCACTCGTAAACAACTTGCTACAGATGCCTTATGGTGCTTCTTCAACTCCGTACTCTCTAAGATCGAACCTAAAGATGTTAAAACCGCCATGAATGAAGACAGCTAGTTCAATGCCATGCAAGAAGAAATTCATGAGTTTGATCGATTAGATGTATGGGAATTAGTACCGCTCCGATTGTGCTATGATCATTGCTCTAAAGTGGATCTTCAAAGTAAAACTTGATGAGCATGGTGATGTTTTAAAGAACAAGGCTCGATTGGTTGCAAAAGGATACCGTCAAGAAGAGGGTATTGACTTTGAAGAATCATTTGCTCCTGTTGCTCGTATCGAGGCAATCAGAATCTTCTTGGCTAATGCTGCAAGTAAGAACATGGTTGTGTATCAGATGGATGTGAAAACCGCCTTTCTTAATGGAGATTTGAAAGAGGTGGTTTACGTCAGCCAGCCAAAGGGTTTTGTGAATCCAGAGCATCCTACTCATGTCTATCGCTTGAAAAAGGCCCTTTACGGTTTGAAGCAAGCTCCTAGAGCATGGTACAATATGCTATCAAGGTTTCTTCTATCTTCTGGATTCAGCAAAGGAGCAGTTGATCCGACATTGTTCACTAGGAAGTCAGGCAAACATTTAATTCATGTTCAAATATATGTTGATGATATTATCTTTGCCTCGACTGACCCCAATGAATGTGATCGTTTTCAAATGAAATGGGTTCCAAATTTCAAATGTCAATGATGGGACAAATGTCATTTTTCTTGGGATTACAAATTTCACAAAGTCCCGGAGGCATTTTTATTAATCAATCTAAATATGCAATTGAGATTTTAAAGAAATTTGGATTTGATTCTTGTGACCCTGTTGACACTCCCATGATTGAGCGTACAAAACTGGATGAGGACCACTCAGGGATCATGGTAGATCAAACGAAATATCGTAGTATGATTGGATCCCTGATGTACCTCACGGCTAGCAGACCAGACATCTTGTTCGCTGTGTGCATGTGTGCTAGATATCAGGCTAAGCCTACTAAAAAGCACCTTGAAGCGGTTAAACGGGTCTTTCGGTATCTCCAAGGAACCATCAATATGGGACTATGGTACCCGAAGGACACCGGTATGTCACTAACAGCCTATGCAGATGCTGATCATGCAGGATGTCAAGATACACGTCGAAGTACGTCAGGAGGTGCTCAGTTTTTGGGTGATAAGCTTGTGAGCTGGTCTTCAAAGAAGCAAATGAGTACTTCTATTTCCTCTACAGAGGCTGAATACATAGCCATGTCATCTTGTTGTGCTCAAATCCTTTGGATGAGATCCCAATTATCTGACTATGGCTTTGAATTCAACAAAATCCCTATGTACTGTGATAATAAAAGTGCTATTGCTCTCTCATGCAACAACGTTCAACACTCAAGAGCAAAGCACATCGATATTCGACATCATTTAATTCGGGAGCAAGTGGAAAACAGTGTGGTGGAACTCTATTTTTGGAAGTCAGAATACCGTTAGCGACATCTTCACCAAAGCTCTTCTAAGAGAACGTTTTGAGTTTATTCTTCTACGACTTGGCTTGAAAAGCCTTCAACCAGAAACACTCAAACGTCTTCCGGAGGAAGACGAGGAGTAAAGGTCTTTCTTCATCCATCATTTGTATATATTTATTCAAAAAGCAAAATACAAAAATATAAAACTTTCAAAAATCCATAAAAATTTGAAAATCTCGAAAAAAAAAATCAAAAAATATTGTCTTTTTGTCATGTTTTTTTTCCTCGATTCGATTATATCTACGGTCTTTGTGCTGTCATTCAAAGAATGACACGGGACTTTAGATGTTGTTCGAATGTTAAAAAAAATCAAAAAATATTTTTGGGAGAAAGTAAAACAATGGTTTATTGTCATTTCAGGCAATAACCGCTTTTCAAAGAAAGAACATAGCCATGCTTTATCTCATGTTTCAAACATAATGCTCTGATTCTAAAAAAAAATGTTTGTCACTAACAAGACAAACGTTTAATTTCAAATAATTTTCCTTCTAATGATTCCTCTGAAAAATATTTGCAATCTTATGAAAACTCAATTGTTTTGAAAACACTTCGGACTCTATTTTTAAAAATCAAAAGAACTTCTCAAGTGTCAAAATCTCAATCCATCAATCAACAAATTTCGTCATTGATTGAGGGGGAGAATGATTTTTCAATTAAATCAAAAAGTGTTCTTTTCAAACAATTAGCACTTAAATGAGCAAGGTCTACTCTAAATGTTTTACAATATTTTACACAATTGGTTCAAGACCTTGGCTATTATTATGTTTTCAAAAGATAATCATGCATGTTTAATCAATGGAGTTTAAAGTCTCAAAATCCAATCCTTATCAGTTAAAACATTTTCATAATCAAGTCACAATTCTCCTTAAAAGCTTTCAAAATCAATTTAAATCTACAGAGATCACAAATCTCAAATGATTTGATAATTGTGATCGGGGGAGAATTTGTGATTTAAATTGGATTTAAACTGATAATTCGATAAATGGTTTCATAAGTGTTTAGCATGTTTTCCTCCCCGCATGTGACAAACGATTTCAAATTTTCCATGCACATGTGGACGGGGAGCATCTACTTTAAACCTCAAATTATTGAAACGTGATTGAATTGTCTCTAAGTGCAGGTTCCCTCTAATATGTGCAAAACTCTTTCAAACTTCGAGGCACATATTGAGGGGGAGCAAACTTTTGAAAACCTCATCCTTCCTCAAAATGTTTTATCTACTCAAATTGATTGGGAAGTGATGATGATCATTTTAGAAAATGTTAATCAAAAGATTTGACCTTTCATTCTTAATCTAACGATTTCAAAGATCTCTTGCCTCCATGTGCTAAACAAATTCTGAATTTTTATGCATATGTTGAGGGGAGCATTTCTAAAATATCAAAACAATTAAGATACAAAATGCTTTGATTCTATATCACAAGTATCTTGATTGATTTTCAAATGGTTTTCAATTGGTTCCAATGGCAGATGAACAATTCCAAAAAGACCGACCAACTTTACTTTATGTATGGTGATATAAGGATGATAAGGTTAGGTTGAGGTCCCATGATCCACCAGAACCGGAGGGATCTACCCAGGGACAATCCACTAGATAGTGTAGAAGTCCTTAGGTATGATGAAAAAAGGAGAAAAGTGAGATATGGGAAGAGTGCGGACTGAGACTGAGCTAGTACTGGAATAAACCCAACAAGGTTCTAGTAATGAAGTCTCGGTAAGCACTGAAGGGGTTGAAGAATGAAAAAGAAATGAATATGAAAAGGGTGAAAAGAAATAGCCCTCCAATTATTCAACCTTAGGGCAGAAACCAGGTTCAATTCATATACTACTGGTGGTTACCAAGGTAACATCGGTATTGAAGACAAGACGTCATGGACCCAGTGACGCACTGCACTTCAACTTTCCAAACCACTCAAGTTCCTCTTAAAAGGGCTTGTTTCATTCTCATGGGGAACCGACATAATCTATCGACTTTCTCTTAGAGATTGTTGATATTGAAGAAGGAGACCCTCTCCCTAGTCTCCGGCATAGGAACCAAATATGCACAATTGAGTCTAGAGCCACGAGATCATCAATAAATCTCATTAGGACACTTTCAATGAAGACTCTCTGTTTCACACAATGTGGAAAGAGAGATTATATCTTATGAGTCCTATGCATTATCCTTGTGGTATTGCCAGAACATCTGAGTGATATGCATACATATTCACAATGAAGATGGAAAGCCTTCTGGAGCCAACATCAAACAAGCTCCTGGTAGGTGGCATGTGAGATCTATTCAATAGATCAACCATGTGACAACTGAACAGAAACGATGGGGCGATTCAATTTTTGAATCAATCCTGGTTCAGGTTTTGGATTGACGGATACCTTTGAAAAACAGGTCGTTGTGCTTAAAAACTCTTTTCTTTAGCACATCGACTGTGTACTTATTTCTCAAAATAAAAGGTGTTTATGATTGATAATTGATTTTCATTAAAACCTTCGTTGTATTGCAAAAACAATTTCTATTGAGCGATACACGATTGTTTTTCAAATCTCTTTTTATCAATCAGTGAATCTCAATTCGCTGGTTCACTCACTCCGTGTTGTCTTCTTTGAGACGTTCCGGTTTGAGAACAGCTAGAGCAGCTGCGAAACCCTGTCAAGGAAATTCTTCGGAATTATACCTGATCACAGGCAGTACTTGTACTGATCAACGGGAACCGTGGGCCGTGTACCTCAATTCAACAAAAGTGATCAAAGACACTCTTGTGCACTTTATTGCTAACTGTTTTATGCAGGAACTCCCGACGCTTGTACAGCGATCGAATAGAGCGGTCAATCCATAGCCGCATGCTCACACAACACATTCATTCCAAAGAAATCATGATTAGTGCATCAATGACTCTGATATTTTCACTCCATGCTTCTGCTACGCTGTTGCCAATATCATGAATCAACTAAAGCTTCCGCTACTCTGATAAGAATATATCATGATCCCGAATGTGAGCATGTCGGTCCAAATGTCACAACATCACATAATACCAACACCATAATGGATGAGTCAGATATTAATGTGGCTGATGATCTCAAAGCTGGCTCAAAACTCAGTATCACGTGGATCAGTTAAAGACCTCCACTCAGTTTATCCAAACATGCAAAAATGAAGAATCAAAGACTACGAGCTACAGAACAAAGAACATGAACATGAATTCAAGAACTATCTCAATGAAATATCTGTTTGTATTCTATGTAATTTAATGTGTGTTTGAGGTGACCTCCCTTAGGGGGAGATTGTTAGGATTTGGAAAATCCAGTAGTTAAAGTGTCGGTCACCTCAAGTATATGTAATCGTTAGAAAGCTCGTAGTCGTAGTTATTTAATGTTAAGTAGTATTTAGTTAAGTAACACCGTGGAGGACGGACGGGTCTTTACCCACTGTATGCCTGATCCACAGCCCGTCAGGTGGCGTTTATTGTAAGACTATAAATACTCTCTACCTCCCAAGGTAGAGAGTTGGAGCTCATAATAAGATTTTTCTTTCTCTCACTAAAGTTCCCAAACCTCTAACTTTCTCTCTCTAAAACTCATCTTATACGCCTACTTTGTTTATGTTTTGATGTGTATGTGAAATCCAATATGTTACAAGGGCTGTTGTAAGACTCCCTGATCCAAAGCTGAAAACTTTGGGTGAAAGAGGCATTTACTGCATCTTTGTTGGATATGCTAAGCATTCCAAGGCTTTTAGGTTCTATGTTATTTAACCTAATGAATATGTTTCAATTAACTCCATAATTGAATCAAGAGATGCAATCTTTGATGAGAATAGATTCTCATCGGTCCCTAGACCAAGTCAGAGGTTTCCTAATGGAACTCATGACACTGGTGTATCAGAGGTCCCTGATGAGGTTGTGGTTCAACAACCTGAACCTGTGCTCAGAAAGAGCAAAAGGGTCAGGACTCCAAAGTCATTTGGACCTGAGTTTCAATTATATTTAATTGAAGGAACTAGGGATGGGGTCTCTGACCAATACTCCTATTTCTTCATTGTTGAGGATGATCCCAAGATATTTGAAGAAGCAATGAAGTCCCAGGATATTGCCTTCTGGAAAGAAGCAATCAATGATGAGATGGATTCCATCATGGGCAACAACACTTGGGTGTTGGTTGATCTACCACCTGGTTGCAAATGGATTTTCAAAAAGAAAATGAAGGTAGATGGAACTATTGAAAAGTTTAAGGCTAGACTAGTCATTCAGGGCTTTAAACAAAAGTCAGGGCTAGACTATTTTGATACTTATGCCCATGTGGCTCGTATCAGTACCATAAGACTGTTGATTGCTTTGGCATCAATTCACAATCTGATTATTCATCAGATGGATGTGAAGACAGCTTTCTTGAATGGTGAATTGGATGAAGAGGTTTATATGAACCAACCTCAGGGCTTCATCTTGCCTGGCAATGAAAACAAGGTGTGTAAACTGATTAAGTCTTTTTATGGACTAAAGCAGGCACCTAAGCAATGGCATCAAAAATTTGATGAACTGGTTTTGTCTAGTGGTTATGTTCTTAACCAAGCTGACAAATGTGTATATAGCAAATTTGATGAATCTGGTAAAGGAGTCATCATTTTTCTATATGTTGATGACATGTTGATATTTGGCACTGACCAAAATCAGGTTAACGTGACAAAGGAATTTTTGTCATCAAGGTTCTCTATGAAGGACATGGGGGAGGCTGATGTTATCCTTGGTATAAGGATTAAACATGAAAGTAAAAGAATTTCTATCTCTCAGTCTCATTATATTGAGAAGGTGTTGAGGAAATTCAATTACTTTGATTGTACTCCTGTGAGTACACCTATGGATACTTGTGAGAAGTTGATGCCTAATAATGGCAAGGCTGTATCTCAACTTTAGTATTCTAGGGTAATTGGTTGCTTGATGTATGCCATGACTTGTACAAGATCGGATATTGCTTTTGCAGTGGGTAAATTGAGCAGGTATACTAGTAATCCTAGTGCTCATCACTGGTAAGCAGTTCAGAGGGTACTGAAGTATCTGAAGAGAACTATGGATTATATTATCTCATATACTGGTTATCCTTCAGTATTAGAAGGATACACCGATGCAAGTTGGATCAGTAACACTGAAGACAATTCGTCTACCAGTGGCTGGGTATTCCTACTTGGTGGAGGTGCAATTTCTTGGGCATCCAAGAAGCAAACTTGCATCACCAGTTCAACAATGGAATCTGAATTTGTGGCTTTAGCAGCTGCTAGTAAAGAAGCTGAATGGTTGAAAAACTTTCTTCTTGAGATTCCATTGTGGCCTAAACCTATAACACCTATTTCTATCCATTGTGATAGTGCAGCTACATTGGCAAAGGCTTATAGCCAAATGTACAATGGGAAGTCTAGACACTTAGGTGTCAGACATAGCATGATTCGTGAGCTTATCATGAATGGGGTGGTATCTATAGAGTTTGTTAGATCTCAACAAAATTTAGCTGATCACTTGACGAAGGGATTGGCTAGAGACTTGGTTTTAAAGTCTGCTAAAGGGATGGGTTTAAGTCCAACTTAGTCACTGAATGCTAAGACACCCAACTCCTTCCTAGGGAAACTTGGGAGCTAAGTTCAATGTGGAAAGCTGAACATTCAGTGGACTGGAGCACATATTTTATTTACATCCCAAGGTTGTGCTCAGAACCTGCTGAAAGGAGGATGAAGTCTTTACTTCTTAATAGTTAATTTTCTTTGAAAAAGTGCTTGGCAGGAGCATGAATAAAGAGGAACCACCTATGTGAATGTTGAAGTTTTGCCGCTTCAGGGAGCTTTTGGACTTTTGGCTCTTGCAACATTTATGAATTTGGATATGGACACATGGCTTGTAAAGTGTCAGGAGCGTTTAAGTGTTTGAAAACTTGTGTGTATTTTATCTTCAGGTATTCAAATGGGTTGAAGGGTTCAATTCTTAGAACACCCTAATTCTCGAATATTTGAACGTGTAATGTACTAAGATGGAAATTCAACCCTCATGATATTTTCGTTTATGCACATGTTTTGTTTGATGTTTGTTTTTCATGCAAAGGAAGTGAACTAAATTTGGGGAGGATTGTTGGAAAATTTAGTGCACTTGTGGGATTAGTTCACACCTGGTTTTGGGTTAGGAGGTACGGAGTGGACACCCATGAGGTCTCTGAACACCCTGACTCAATAGTGGTTCCTACTGCTAGTGTATTGGTTACTACTCTTAGTGTAGTAACTGATGGTTCCTACTGGTATTGTATTGGTTCATGCTGCTAGTGTATTGGTTACTACTGCTAGTGTAGTAACTGATGGTTCCTACTGGTAGTGTATTGGTTCCTGCTGCTAGTGTAATGGTTCCTACTGGTAGTGTTGCAGTAATTAATTTGTAACAGCTTTGACTCATTCAAGTGGCTGTTATGATTGCTTTATGACCACGTTTAATTGGTCATGTAACCACTATTCCTATGATAATGGAGGCTTATTATGGGTGATTAATTGGCCGTTAATCACTCATAAAGTCCATTGACTAGGAGTGAGTTTTCTCTACTATATATAGAGATTGTCATCATCAGCATGAACATAGAACAAAACCAAGAGAAACAAACAGATAGCTAAAACACTTATATGCGCAAAGGTTATTGATTGTGCCTAATTCAATAACTAACATTTGATCTTATCCCAAGTAGATATTCGTGTAACCCAGACATAGGGTCGAATAGTTTACTTTGGAAAGTGATAACACGATTTCAAGTGATATCCAGTAACCACCTACTAATATTGCATTGCTACTGATTATCTTACCCTGCTGCTGGACGAATTACCAACCAACACCATTCCTACCATTTTAGCAAGAAAATTAATACATGTGTATAAATAAATGATTGAACAATATTTAATCAAATATAAGTGATTATAAATTACGGAGTAGGATCCTTTCAAGTTCAAAAATGAACTTGATAAGCAAAGTTGTGATTTGTGTGAGTAAAAATAAAAGTGGGCCTTCATGACAAAACATGTATTTTATTGTAATTCAAATAAACACTCACACAAAACACAACTTTACCTATCAAGTTCATTTTTGAACTTGAAAGGATCTTACTCCATAAATTACGGTTAAACAAAATACTATTTTGTATTGTTGACTTGTATATGCATACTACTGATTAATATTTAGGTTACATCTTGAAAATTTTATATTTAATTATTATTTATTTATCTTTGTGATATAGTACAGTTTGATTATTAGTGCTTGATTAACTATGTTTATCAATTTTATCTAGTGGTATGCGAGTGACTCATGTGTGTACAAAATTACCGTCAAAGAAAAAAGGAAAAATAGAAAGAAAAGGGAAATAGAATCATCAAATATATTTTTCATTTCAAAATCTAAAACTTTTTAAACTCAATCATGGCTTTCTAATTTCTTAAAACCAAATCGTATCTTCACATCAAAACATGTCTTGAGCATAAAGACATCAAAGTAACTCGGCAACTGATAGCATGTAAGTTCAAGTCTCAATCGTGGTGCGTATTTGCCAAATCTTTTTCATAATACTTCATCAATAACTAAATACCGGTCTTGTGAATAAAAATGAAAAAAAAATCGACTGTAAATAAATAGCTGAGTGTCAAATATGCAAAGGTATCTTACGGCTGGTAGATTTTCCAATTGTGTCTCTATATGATATGGACTATAAAAGCACCAAGCCCATAACAACCAGCCCAAATAAAACTAAAATTTTTGATGGATCACTGGAATGGCACTGGTAGCATAAAATTTTGATGGATTATCGTAATTTACAAACATGTTTTGTTGATATTAATGCTAAACATTTTTACAAAATCCTCTTACAAATATGTCTATTTACAGGATGCTGACACTTGTCAAAATTGACGGTTTAGATGCAGAGAGGGAATGAGTGAGAAAAAACTATATAATATTGTTGTGTGTGTAAGAGGATTTGTAGGTGGAAATAATAGGAGGCTGTAGCAAATCTCTGATATTTATTCTATGTTTATGTTTATCATAAAACTAAGTATATGGGGTATGTTTGGTAGCAAGCGGTTAAGAGCACTTTGAAGTAATTAGCAACTAGCGGTTACTGTTTTACACAAAATGTTTGTTTGAAAAGAAGCAATTAGTATTCTTACTCTTTCTAAGTGCTTCAAATTAAAACGTTACTTCTAGTAACATTTATGAGCAAGATGCATTTTTACTTACTAATTATGACTATACATCAATTTATCCAAACACTTTATCAAAACAAACAGCTACTACTTAACGCTATTGTTTACTGCTACTACTTTATTATCTTTGCCAAACATACCCGTGTATATCAACGGATAAGAGCAAGGGGTGTGGGAACCGTTGCTTCTCGCCAGTGCCTACATGGCACCTCGTTGTTTGATGTTGCTGCTCGCCGTGATACCAAGTGGCTTCGCCACTTTGGTTTTCGCCGGGGGAACAACGAAGAAAACGACAAGTAATATATCCGTTGCAATCCAAACATTAATACCAATTTCAAAATGTAACGGCATCATTTTTAAAAAAAAAAAACTTTCCCCACCCTTTATAAATAATACCTCATTTTATACAATCATTCACACTCTTTTCCTTCAAATCATTCACACACAACTCTTTCAACTCTTTACATCTAAGCAAAATAAACATGGCTGGTTCAAATTCAGATTCCGATCTTGATGATTTAGACGATATCAAGATGATTTTGAAAGTTGCAGGTTATGGGCAATCGGTGCAATAAGATGAAGCCGAAAGTTCACGCAGCCGTAATTACATCTACTGTGACCGTGAAATTGCTGAAAACCGTCTTATATCAGACTATTTTTCTGATAATCCAAAATATCCGGAGTACTATTTCAGGCGTCGATTTCGTATGAGCCGTAAACTATTCTTACAAATAGTACAAGGTATTGAAAATCATATTCAAACTCTTGATCCTCTTCCACCGCATTTTGATTATTTTAGAGTCCGACCCGATGCGTGTGGTGTAATGAGTATGAGTGTAATTATGAAATGCACATCTTCCTTACGCCAATTGGCCTACGGCACCGCACCTGATGCATTTGATGAATATTTGCAAATGGGGTCACACACGGCACGCGATTGTCTAGATTTTTTCACTATGTGTGTAATTGAATTGTTTATGCCCGAGTTTTTAAGAAAGCCTAGTTTAGTTGACATTCAAAATATATATAACGCACATAACACGGTCCATGGGTTCCGGGAATGCTTGGGAGCATTGATTGTATGCACTGGGAATGGAAAAACTGTCCCGTTGAGTGGCAAGAGCAATTTCATAGAGGTGATAAAAAATATCCAACTATTATGCTTGAAGTTGTTGCATCATACGATTTATGGATTTGGCATGCATTTTTTGGGGTAGCGGGTGCGAATAATGATTTAACTGTTTTGAATAATTCACCGTTATTCGACGACCTTCTTGATGACATCGCCCCCAAGGTTCCGTTTCAAGTGAACGGTGCAACATTTGAACACGGGTATTACCTAGCTGACGGGATTTACCCAACTTGGTCATCTTTTGTCAAATCATTCTCGACTGCATATTCGGAGAAAATGCCTTGTTTAAACAAAAACAATAAAATTCTCGCAAAGACGTTGAAAGAGCTTTCGGGGTCCTCCAAGGACGTTGGCATATTATAAGCCAACCGGCACGTGCTTGGACTATCAACAAACTAAGAAGAGTCATGTACACGTGCATCATATTGCATAACATGATTTTGAAAGATCAAAAGTTTGCGATATCCGAAATGAGCGAAATATATGTTTGTCCGCGAGCAAATATACAACGAACATGGATTGAGCGATGCGATATACAACGAAAGAATGCCAAAGAACTGCGTGATAAAGCAACGCACGCAAGACTTCAACGAAATATCATTGAGCATGTTTGGCAACTTTATCAGCAACAACAACATTAGTTTAAATTTCGTATGTTTTTTTATTTCGCAATGTATTTTAAATTTCGTATGTTTTTTTATTTCGCAGTGTATTTTTTTTATGTTGTATTTTTATTTTAAATGAATGAAATGAATTTAGTTGTGTTTGGAAAATATGAAAAATAAATAAAATGATAGTGGGTGGGGCCCAAATGAAGAGAAGTGAGTAAGTTGTGATTGTAGGGTATTTTTTAGTTAGTGTGTTGGAGTGATATGGCACACGTGAAGCCCGAAAAATGAGGAAGTCATGACACCCCTTGCTTTAAGCATATCACTAACCACAATGATACTTTATTTGTGCTTTTCCTTACACTTGTCATAATATTTTGAATCATATTTGGTACATCTATTATTCGAAATTCTAAAAATGTACAAGAAAGTGTCGTCAAACCCTACTAGTAAAAATAACACAATTTGAAAATATTAAAATAATCCCAAGTGTCACAAAACTAAATACTAGTTGTAACTTGTAAGTGTAGAATTTACTTAGGGATGGATCCCAAAAGAGGTATTGGGTCTATAGCTTTTGGCATCAACTAATGGGTTGAGTTATTACCACGGTGCCTAGTATTTTATTACAACCCTCCCTACTTTACTAGGATGTACTTTGTGTCTTTCTTTTTTTTTTTTTTTTTTTTTTTTAAAGTGTGTAATAATATGTTTTGTGTAATAAGTGTAAGTGTGTAATAATATGTTTTGTGTAGTGTGTAATAATATGTTTTGTGTAATAAGTGTGTATTAATGTTTTGCATGTTAAATATTACCACATTAAATAACTGCAACAACAACAATTATTATTAAATTAAATTAAACGTCAACGTTAACATATTATTTAAATACAACAACATAACACTACATATGAAGATTATTCATCTCGTTTAAAAGATCATGGAGTCTTGCACCCGACTGACAAGCGTGATCCTCGGGATTCCTGCCAATTCTAACTCATCTCCAGCGTCTTTATTTTTGTCTTCAACAGCTTGATCTCATTATCTTTAGCAACGCAGTTTGAGCACTGCGTTGAAGATGAGGCTCGACTTAAGTACCGTCCTTCAAATTCATCTTTCCAACTGAAGTATCGACACCCATAGTCATCTGTACCTGGCTGTTACATGTTAAGAAAATAATAAGAAATGTATTTTTAACAAACAAATTAGAGTTAATTGCAGAAATCGTCCCTAAGGTTTGGCCAAATTGCAGGTTTCGTCCCAAATAGTTTAAAATTGCAGAAATCGTCCCAAATTCAAACCTTTTTGCAAATTTTGGTCCCTGGCTTTAACTGCCGTTAAGTGACTTTCGTTAGAATTAACACGTTAGCCCCTTTTGGCCAAAAACTCTTGCACCATTGATCCTTTTGGCCAAAACAATTACAACGTTCATCCTTTTGGCCAAAACCTTTGCATCGTATCACCTTTTGGCCAAAAACTCTTGCAGCGTTCATCCTTTTGGCCAAAAACTCTTGCAACGTTCATCCTTTCGGCCAAAAACTCTTGCAGCGTTCATCCTTTTGGCCAAAACTATTACAACGTTCATCCTTTGGCCAAACTCTTGCAGCGTTCATCCTTTTGGCCAAAAACTCTTGCAGCGTTCATCCTTTTGGCCAAAACCTTTGCAGCGTTCATCCTTTTGGCCAAAACTATTACAACGTTCATCCTTTTGGCCAAAAACTCTTGCAGCGTTCATCCTTTTGGCCAAAAACTCTTGCAACATTCACCTTTTGGCCAAAAACTCTTGCAGCGTTCATCCTTTTGGCCAAAACTATTACAACGTTCATCCTTTTGCCAAACCCTTTTGCAGCGTTCATCGTTTTGGCCAAAAACTCTTGCGGCGTTCATCCTTTTGACCAAAAACTCTTGCAGCGTTCATCCTTTTGGCCAAAAACTCTTGCGGCGTTCATCCTTTTGGCCAAAAACTCTTGCGGCGTTCATCCTTTTGGCCAAAAACTCTTGTAGCGTTCATCCTTTTATACATTTTCATATGTTTTTAATCGTCTTCATCAATTTTTATGCGTTTTTTTTCGCAAATTTGAAAAAAAAAATTGGAATTTTTTCGCAAATTTGAAAAATCCAAAAATTTTGAAAAAGAAAATTGGAAAAAAACAATCCGAAAAAAGAAAAAAAAATCCAATATTTTTCAGTAAATACTTTTTTCGAAATTCTTTTTCAAAGAAAATTGGAAAAAGATTCCAAAAATTTTGAAAAAGAAAATTGGGAAAAATCCGAAAGAAAATTTGATTTTTTTTTCCAAATTTTTTTAAAATTCATTTTTTTTTTCGTAAAAAAAAGTATTTAGGAAAAAAAAAGTATTTAGGAAAAAAAAGTATTTAGAAAATTTTTTTTCGGATTTTTTCCTAATTTTTATGTGTCAAACTCTTTTTTTTTTTTTTTTCTAAATACTTTTTTTTTCCTAAATACTTTTTTTAGGAAAAAAAATGAATTTTAAAAAAATTTGGAAAAAAAAATCAAAATTTTTTTTCGGATTTTTTTTCCCAATTTTCTTTTTCAAAATTTTTTGGAATCTTTTTTCCAATTTTCTTTTTCAAAAACAATTTCGAAAAAAAAAAGTATTTACGAAAAAATATTGGATTTTTTTTTTCTTTTTTCGGATTTTTTTTCCAATTTTCTTTTTTCAAAATTTTTTGGATTTTTTTTTTCAAATTTGCGAACAAAAACGGATAAAAATTGATGAAGACGATTAAAAACATATGAAAATGTATAAAAGGATGAACGCTACAAGAATTTTTGGCCAAAAGGATGACGCCGCAAAGAGTTTTGGCCAAAAGGATGGCCGCAAGAGTTTTTTGGCCAAAAGGATGAACGCGCAAAGGTTTTGGCCAAAAGGATGAACCCGCAAAGAGTTTTTGGCCAAAAGGATGAACGCCTGAAGGTTTTTACGGCCAAAAGGATGAACGCCGCAAGAGTTTTTGGCCAAAAGGATGAACGCCGCCAGAGTTTTTGGCCAAAAAGGATGAACATTGCAAAGGTTTTGGCCAAAAGGATGAACGTTGTAATAGTTTTGGCCAAAAGGATGAACGATGCAAGAGTTTTTGGCCAAAAGGATGAACGTTGCAAGAGTTTTGGCCAAAAGGATGAACGCCGCAAGAGTTTTTGGCCAAAAGGATGAAACTTGCAAAGGTTTTGGCCAAAATGATGAATGTTGTAATAGTTTTGGCCAAAATGATGAACGGCATTTAAAGGTTTGGCCAAAAGGATGAAAGAGGTTGTAAAGTTTTTGTTTGCCAAAAGGATGAACGCTGCAAAAGTTTTTGGCCAAAAGGATGAACGTTGCAAGAGTTTTTGGCCAAAAGGATGAACGCTGCAAGAGTTTTTGGCCAAAAGATGAACGCGGCTTAAAGGTTTTGGCCAAAAGGATGAACGTTGTAATAGTTTTGGCCAAAAGGATGAACGCTGCAAAAGTTTTTGGCCAAAAGGATGAACGTTGCAAGAGTTTTTGGCCAAAAGGATGAACGCTGCAAGAGTTTTTGGCCAAAAGGATGAACGCTGCAAAGGTTTTGGCCAAAAGGATGAACGTTGTAATTGTTTTGGCCAAAAGGATCAATGGTGCAAGAGTTTTTGGCCAAAAGGGGCTAACGTGTTAATTCTAACGAAAGTCACTTAACGGCAGTTAAAGCCAAGGA
Organism: Chrysanthemum makinoi; assembly: GCA_910596185.1. Taxonomy (NCBI): domain Eukaryota; kingdom Viridiplantae; phylum Streptophyta; class Magnoliopsida; order Asterales; family Asteraceae; genus Chrysanthemum; species Chrysanthemum makinoi. Next base: position 92,301,171 of record OU343223.1, on the reverse strand, counting down.
CCAAAATTTGCAAAAAGGTTTGAATTTGGGACGATTTCTGCAATTTTAAACTATTTGGGGCGAAACCTGCAATTTGGCCAAACCTTAGGGACGATTTCTGCAATTAACTCAACAAATTATTTACATAAAACCCCTAAGCAAACGTATGATTATTTACCACTGAAAGAGGACATGCATAATACGGTCGGCCTGGAAAGGATTTCCTTGGCTCACCTGACAATGTTATTATTAATTTAAATATAAACAATAATCAATCACTATGTTTACAACATAAATCATTAATCAATTATTTACAACATAAATCGGTAATCAGCATAGTTTTAAAAAGCGCGCCTTGAGGCGCGCCTAGGTGCGCCTCGCTCAAGGCTCAAGCTCTAGGGATTTTTTTGGATCGAGGCTCACGACATGCATGAATCCCATAAAAAGCGCAGCTCCTTGGGGCTTTTTGCGCCTTTGCGCCTTGGGGCTTTTTGCGCCTCGGAGATGTAACAGGTTTTGGGGCTGTTTTCTAAATATTAAGATAAGATACATGGGCCTTATAAGTTATATACATGATCCTTTTAAGTTATATCTAATAACCCTAATTTGGAAAAGAACTAAAACACACAATCAAGTGGGTAACTATAGATTCTGATCATTTTACAAATATGTAGTCTCTCTCACGTCATAAGTTTATATCTTAAACTGATTTTTATTGATTGTTTATTTTATTGATTTGTAAATAACGTCATAGGGTGAGTATTTGTATGATTTGCATTATGCCTTGAATATTAATATGTTGCTTGCTTGATATTTGGGTTAAATTGTGAACTTTGTTAGATATAAGTCTGCAAGTGTAGGACACAAGCATATTTAGTCTGATATGGATTTTAATCTATATGTAGTTCATCGAGCCAAAGAGTTGATCCATTTGAGAAGTGACAACTGATCCATTTTAATCTTTATAATGGCTATATGTGTCATGTATTAAGTATTTAATGTTACTTTGTGTTATTTAAGCTACATAAATGGTCACATATATTATAAAAAAACTTAATGTATTTAGTGCGCCTCATATTCATGAATCCCGCGCCTTGGTATGCGCCTCGCCTCGAGGCTCTTTGGTCCCTTTCGCGCCTTAGTGCGCCTTGAGCCTTTCAAAACACTGGTAATCAGTCACTATGTTTATAATTATTTACAACATGAATCATTCACTATGTTTATAATTATTTACAACATGAATCATTAATCATTTACAATGTTTTGTATGTATATATTATTTACTAATTTGGTAGTCGATGCCTATATAATGATTCCCACTGGGATGCAGCATCGGATCTGTGCCTCCTCCATTGTGGGTGGAGTTGCGGAAGTGGAGAATCATCGTCTAGCGTCAGAACAATGTAATGACCTACTTCGTTCCCCACACGGGCTATCACAAGGGGGTCAGTTCTTTGTGAGAAGTCTGGACCACTGATAAGCGGAAAACACGTATTCCAACCCCTGAGAGATATAAGTGCAACGGGTCGTCTAAATACTTCTGCAATAACCAACCCCGTGTTTGGCATGTCCATGTAGCGATCAGGCGGTGCATTTCCATTTTCGAACCAGTCTATTGTACGGCGAAGTTCGTTAAAACCATCTTCCCACCACAAACCCATGTAAACTTGCCAATTTAGGTCCATCTGTTGCAATAACATCTGCCTAACTTGGCGCCACAAATCTTGTTGTTTCCAAACATCATGGGCAACGCACCGAAACCCACAATTTCCGTCACCCACCACATTATATATACTGATTATGTATGGATGCCAAAGGACTGGAAGCATACCCATCAACATTTCGCTTTCTGCATCTCCATCGTACAACCTGTGTCTTATCGACAAAGGACTAGGACCCGTGAAAGAACTATGTCGGGCAGGCTCTTTGTTGAAGTTCGGGACTTGTCTTGATCTTGTAGCGGTGCTTCTTCGGTGATTTACGGTTGGAACTTCATTCAAGTCCGGGACTTCATTCAAGTCCGGGACTTGTGTAGCCTTGCCCATTTTGTCCTTTGCGCTCGGACGTCCACGGGTATTTTTCTGAATAACAGGTTCCCGTGTGTCATCAGATGCAGGTTGGTATATCGATCTCAACTTCGTTAGCATATTATTCTTGACAAACGACGATGCTTTGGTAAAAACATTCCTGAATTGCCGAATGTCATCTCTAAACGAAGTATCATGATGATGATGATGATGATGATGATGATGATGATCATCATCATTACTGGAAGAGCCATCTTCAGGCGGTGGCCTATTGATATTAGGCCACGGAACATGTAGGGTTCTCCAAAAAATATTAACTTCTTCCAGTAGAATGAGGCGTTCTGAAATCATTAAAAGTAGTATATTATAATGCCGCCCGTAAATCACTGATATTAATGGGGAAAACAACTTGATAGTTATAAATTTACTTACCATGATATACATAGTATTGCATCTCGTGAAAGCATGGCAGTCCGTAAATTGTACGCAACTTATGGCTACAATTGTCTACGGTGATAGCCAGGTGGAGTTCTTTGTGCATGAGATTGAAAGCATGGTGAGAAACTTTATACCACAAATCTTGAAATAGTAGAAAATTACAATCATTTATTTTCTCGCCGATGCTTCTATTTAAACTCTCTTTTATCGAATTTTCTTGCGCAAATACAATCTTATCGATTGCACTCAACAACCTGTCTAAATTGGACTGTGTGCCGCCCAAATATAATTTCAACAACGCGTGGTGAGCCTCAACTCTACACGTTGTTGTCTGGCCGAAGGAGCGATATTCATCGGTGATGTATGAGACAAACATGTGGCTATAATCTCGCAGCCAGTTATCCAGATACTCAGCGATAGCTGAAAAAAAAACAGTGAATTAATCAAAGGTCATTCGGGTGCTTATTAATTGAATAATAATAAAAAAAATATAATTAACAATTTAGTACGCGCATGGTTGACCAAGCGTTGTTGTAGACGCTCATATTGTTCCTCGAACAAGCGGCGTGTCGGAGCTTTAACCAACCTATCCCATCTCCTTTTAATGGATTCATACTCATCTATCCCACCGCATTTGTTTCTCATAAACTTCATCAAATTTTGCTCTATATGCCATCGACAGAGTAATTTGTGAGCGGTAGGAAATTCTGCTCTACATGCCCCAACCAATGCTAAATCTCTGTCGGTGACAATAACACGTGGGTAGTATCTTTCGTCTATCACCTCTTTTATGCGTTGCAATACCCACTGAAAATTATGCCCCTTTTCACCGTGTATAAAGCTGTACGCCATTGAAAATGTTTTATTCGTTGGTGTTACTCCTACAATTTCCAACAATGGCAATTTAAACATGGTGGTATTGTACGTGGAGTCCATCAGCATGATTTCAGGAAACGTACGCCATAGAGCATTCGAAGTGGGGTGAACAAAAAATAACTCCTCAAGCTCATTATGCTCATTCACCCTCGGGTAGTATGCATACCCTGAATCCACCAGATGCGAGTAAAGGACTTGAATTTGAGTTCTATCACCTACTCTGGCTCTCCGGAACTTATCAAGTGCGTTATATATAGTTCTAACGCTAGACACGTTATCCGGATTACGTCCCTTTATTGTCGAAAGTATATTACGTGGTGGTACGCTATACTCTGACAATTCTTTGACCAAACTCAACTCATCATCTTTTAATCGCATTGCATATGGCACACCATGCAACGACTCTAGCAACTCATGATTATGGCTATCACACTTCACCCTCAAAATCCAATTATATTGTGTTGCTCTATATTTTGCAACTAATCTAAATGGACAATTGCTTATTTTTGTTTTGGTTTTTCGTTTTCCACTACCGTGATATTCATAAATCCCGCCCTTTGTACACTTATAATTAATTTCGAACATCTGACCATTTTCTGATTTGGTTCTCTTTTTAACAATGACAAAACCGAGCCCCGAGGCTATATTTTGCACCCACTCAGTTACTTCCTCGTGAGAACGGAAAGCCTGAAAATACATAACAAATTTTATAAGACACTTTTTTTTAACTAATACTTTTTTAATACTTTCATAACAAATTTTACCTCTTGTCTGATAAATGGGCAATCCTCTGATACTTCCTCGCGATAACGGAAAGCCTGAAAATACAAATTTTTTTTTTCAACAAATACTTTATATTTACATTTTACAACCTTTTTTTTACTTTTCTTTTACAACTTACATTATGTTTCATTTACAACTTAAATATACAAAATAATCTTTTTTTTTACAAATGACAAATTTTTTTTTTACAAATAATACATTTTACAAAACTTATACATTAATAACTTATCCCTTTTACAAATGATACTTTTTTTTCATTACATTTTTATTACAAACAACATTACATTACATTTTGTTTACAACTTATATACCTTTACCTTTAAAAAAAATATATAAATAAATAAAGAGAAAAACGCGTTTTCTCTGACTGACTAATACACGTCTCTCTCTCTCTCTCTATCTCATACCACACACACACACCAAACGTTTTCTCTCTCTCTATCTCTCTATCTCATCTCTTTTCTATCTAATTTTCTTAGATCCGTGGTAAGATCTTGTTTTGATTACGTTTAGATGATGTTTATATCATGTTTATTGATGTTTATGTTGCGTTAAATTAAAAAAACGCGTTTTCTTTTTAGGGTTTGGTTGATTGGGGTCTGTGAGGGTGAGTTTGTGATGTTTGTGTGATTGTTGGGTGTTATTTGTGGTTAATTAACTGGATCTGTTAAAAAATTTAAAAACGCCTATTTTTTTTTAGGGTTTCGTTGATTGGGGTCTGTGAGTGTGAGTTTGTGATGTTTGTGTGATTGTTGGGTGTTATTTGTGGTTAATTAACTGGATCTGTTAAAAAATTTAAAAACGCATATTTTTTTTTTAGGGTTTCGTTGATTGGGGTCTGTGAGTATGAGTTTGTGATGTTTGTGTGATTGTTGGGTGTTATTTGTGGTTAATTAACTGGATCTGTTAAAAAATTTAAAAACGCCTATTTTTTTTTTAGGGTTTGGTTGATTGGGGTCTGTGAGTGTGAGTTTGTGATGTTTGTGTGATTGTTGGGTGTTATTTGTGGTTAATTAACTGGATCTGTTAAAAAATTTAAAAACGCCTATTTTTTTTAGGGTTTGGTTGATTGGGGTCTGTGATGGTGATTTTGTGATGTTTGTGTGATTCTTGGGTGATATTTGGGGTTAATTTAAAAAACCCTATGGTATAAGCAGTTACAAACTGCTTATGTGAGATGGTGATTATGTGATGTTATTGAAACTGCCAGAGTTGTGGGTGCAAAAGGGTAGGTTAACACCTTGATCTGCGACCATTGAGTGGTATGAATACCTGCTCTGGCCTACCCCAATCCACAGGATCTGTGTGGTTTCTTGTGAAACTGCTTATTGCTTATGATAAAAATGTGCTTATGTGCTTATTGAAACTGCAAGAGTTGTGTGGGTGCAAAAGGGTAGGTTAACACCTTGATCTGCCACCATTGAGTGGTATGAATACCTGCTCTGGCCTACCCCAGTCCACAGGCTCTGTGTGGTTTCTTTTCAAACTGCTTATTGCACACAAGCAGATTGCACACAGGCTCAGATTAGAACTGTTCTAACAATACTTTATGGGTTGGGTTATTTCAACGGTGCCTAGTTATTTATATCAACCCTCCCTAGTTTTAGAGGGTTTGGAGATGAAATTGCTTATGAATCTGAAAATAACAAACTGCTTATCAAGTGTGATAAGCAGTTTGTTATTTTAAGCTGATTTGAAAACTGTTTTTTTTTTAAAAACACTGGGATAAGGCAATGATGATATGAAACTTATGATTTAAAATAAAAACATTATTTTGGCTTGGCATTTCCGAATGGACGGCAAAAAAATAATTCATTTTGCAACCTTCGATGTTGCAGCCATAAATGATAATATGAAACTTAATCTGAGCCTAATGTTATCTCTATTATTAATGTGTAAAGTTTCATTACCTACGGTGATTGAGACATATCGGCAGCTTAGGTATTTGTTGTTTCTTTGTGGTTTGTTACTTGCGGCTTGTGTTTCACTTGGCTTGTGTTATAACCCAACCCTATGTACTAGAGAGGGTTAATCTAAAAAACCTGGCACCGTCGAAATAACCCAACCCTATCTGTAACTTGCGTAACCTTCACTTGTTGTAACTTGTTGAACCTGCTTGTGGTAACTTGGGGGTACTTTGAAAATAATTTAGTTTGTGGTGAGAGTAACTTTGTGGTAATTTGTGAATGTGATACTGCCTTGTGGTGATGAGGCTGAATATAAATTGGGAGGTTTAACTACCTACCACTTTGAGATTGTTCCCTTGTGACTTCCTGCAGTTTGGGAATCTTACTGCAGTTTGGGAATATTACTGTTGCTTTTGGTATTTGCTTGTGAACACTTGGGCAATCTAACTTGGTTGCAATCTGGTATTGTGCAATCTGATTTGTGCACTTGTGTGCAATCTGCTGCACTTGGACTAAAAAAATTTCAAAAAAGGCGATGACGATTGGTTTTATAACCGAACGGCGCGGCAAAGTGATATTTTTGTCACTTTGCAGCCTTCATATCCGAGCCTAATGGTTTTCTAAATTGGTGATGATGTTAATCTGAGCCTTTATGCAATCTGCTTGTGTGGTAATGCAATCTGCTTGTGTGATAATGCATTCTGCTTGTGTGATAATGCAATCTGCTTGTGTGATAATGCAATCTGCTTGTGTGCTTATGCACTTGGACAAAAAAAATGGCGATGACGATTGGTTTTATAACCGACCGGCACGGCAAAGTGATATTTTTATCACTTTGCAGCCGTCATATCTGAGCCTAACACTTTTTATCAATTGCGCAAATGTTTTTCTAAATCGGCGATGATGTTAATCTGAGCCTTTATGCAATCTGCTTGTTTGCTAAATCTGCTTGTGTGATAATGCAATCTGCTTGTGTGCTAATGCACTTGGACAAAAAAATAACTTGGGACTTGGACAAACCTTCTTGTGTGCTTATGCACTTGGACAAAAAAATGAAAAAACAGACTTGTGGACTTGTGTGTGTGCTGCACTTGGACAAAAAATGGAAAAAAAACAACAAAAAGACAAAAGTACTATGAACAGTAAAAGTACAAAAAACAGAAAAAACAGTACCCTAAACTAGGGAGGGTTTGCAGGAGGGGGGGGGGGTAGAGAGGGTATTAATAGTGTGACCCCAACTAATATGTCATGGTCATGTGATTGCAAGTTACAAGGGGTCTTCTTTTTCAAATAGTCGTACTTTTGAACTTTTTCATGTCAATAATTGGTCTAGCTCTATATACTCTTTGTATTTATTTGTAATCTTTTCTATGCTGCAATGATTGTACAAATTTCTTAAATCAATTTTTCTATAGTTAGAATGGTCCAATTTTGATAGCTCCACACAATTGTTGAATTCCATAGGTGCATCAATATTAACCATCAATATACCAGGAGCTAAATACGTTATTTATTTACCAAAACCGATATTAGCCATGTTTCATAATTATCACGGAGGTGCACAACACTTTTGGACTGTTTTTTTAGCACCAACAACTAGCGACTAAAATACAAAGCTATTTTGACACGTAGCGTGTAGCAATTTGTTGTGTGTTTAAACGCTAGTAAATGCTAAATGTTATCTATACTACTGTATTTAGGACGTCTATATTTAGAAGTCTTAAAAAAATAAGACAAAAAACATTTCTCTTCTATAATAAGAAATTAACAAGACATTAATGTGGTAAAGACATTTAATGTAGTTAATTAAATAATTGGTCAATAAATACAATTAATGCAGTTATTAAAACACCCTTTATATAAAAAATACAAATTATCAAGCATATTGTACAACCTACTCAAACACAATTAAATGTCACTAATACAATTAATAAAACACATTATACAAATATTCAAGTCCAAACGGGCAACAGCCAACTGGGCTCGAGCCCGAACTGGCACGGGACAAACGAAATTCTTTATATCTTTAAATTTGTTGTCAAAAAGAACATAATAAACTAAAATACATGATTCACCGGGAAATTTTATTTCAGGGTACCCGCCGCTGCAACGCTCGGGTACCCTGCTAGTTTAAAATAACGTTGAAATATAAACGCTACTACTTTATGATAAAAACGTTTTCCGCTCTTGCTGCTGCTACAAGTATTGCTTAACACATAATTAATACTAACAGGTTCCCGCGCGTTGCGGCGGCGGGTACCCTGAAATAAAATTTTCTGGTAAATCACGTATTTTAGTTTATTATGTTCTTTTTGACAATAAATTTAGGGATATCAAGAATTTCATTTAGCATGTGCCCGTTCGGGCTCGAGTCCGTTGGCCCATGCCTATTTGGCCCATGCCCGTTCAGGCTCGAGCCCGTTTGGCCCGCACCAGTTCTTGCTTAAGCTTATTTTGCTCGTTGACCGTTCGGGCTTGAATATCTGTATAATGTGCTTTATTATTTGTATTAGTGACATTTAATGCAGGTTTCCCGCGCCTTGCGGCGGCGGATACCCTGAAATAAAATTTTCCGGTGAATCATGTATTTTAGTTTATTATGTTCTTTTTGATAATAAATTTACGGATTTCAAGATTTTCGTTTAGCTCGTGCCCGTTCGGGCTCGAGCCCATTTGGCCCGTGCCCATTTTGGATCGTACCCGTTCGGGCTCGAGCCCATTTGGACCGTTGCCCGTCCGGGCTTGAATATTTGTATAATGTTATTTATTATTTGTATTAGTGATATTTTAATGCAGGAATTATGTTTAAGTTGGTTGTACAATATGCTTGATAATTTGTATTTCTTGTGTAAGAGGTGTTTTAATAACTGCATTAATTGTATTTATTCACCAGTTAATTAATTAACTCCATTAAATATTTGACCATATTAATAGTGCTTTGTATTTTGTACATTAAGCTTTAATACTTGTAAGTTTTAAAATTAAGATTGATAAGAAAGATCATTAATAGTGCATTATAAATTGTACAATATGCTTTGTATTTTGTAAGTCTTAATTTTAAGACCATGAGGAGAGAGATTCATTCCTCTATTATAAATAGTATAGATATAGATAGTAGTTAACTTAAAACAAGAAAACAAAAAGTATACTCAAAATCGAAAAAGCAATGTGCAAAAACACGAAGCATTAGAGGTCGTGTGTGCACTCCAATTGGAGATTGGAAGCCTAAATCTCATTTTGGGACCATTTCATCGAATTTGTACATTTAGGGAATTAGGGACAAACTTCTTGGTAAAAACACCATTGCATTGTTTGCGAGTAGTTGATAGAGGAGGTGTGCAACTT
>OU343223.1:92247254-92291716 GCA_910596185.1 Chrysanthemum makinoi | reverse complement strand
GATCACTCAATTGCATGGACATAGTAAGTATTCTAATATAAGCTTGGCAATTACACAACTCCACCACTAGAGCTCAGGTTAAGACAAATTTTAAAAAGCAATGTTGGGTTAAGTTTCAAAGGCTTATGGGTGGTGTCATACTAACGTGTCACGACGAAGTGGACAAAATCAATGATACATGACCAAATCAATGGCCAAGACATCAAGGATTGCTCGCTGGATCACCTAGACACGCTTCATGACAAAAAGGGTAAGGATAGGCATGAGATATTTAATGGGTGAAAAGGAAAAAGAGAAAACAAATAGTTTTAGCTTAAAACCGAGTTGCCATCGCCCAACTAATAATTCAAGGTTCGTCTTCATAAGGTCTACATGCCTTCTAATCCATCATAATTTATTCTTGAACTATTCTTCCAACCATTGAACGTGATCGAAAAGATTATTCTCAATGCCAATTTTCTTCATGTAGTGCTTATACTTTTTCGCACTATAAACAATCATGCTTCAATAATAATAATATTTTTTATAAATATACTATGATATGCTTAAGATACAATGATAAATATCCCCCCACTTGAACCGAGCATAAGGTGATTACTTGGGGTCTTCGACAATCTTTAGCGAGATATGATGATATAGTTTTTATTTGAACCTCAAACTAGGGTGAACAATGGCCTCTAGGTAAAAAGGTAAAACTACACGGAAGGCTAAGGTGTAAGGTTGTAAACGAAAAGGCTCAAAAGGGTGTAACTAGGGGTATCTTGCACTAAAGGAGAGTGCAACAAAAGGGTTAACACGGGGTCTAAAAAGCCATGCGACTAATCGATAAACGCACACTAGTGAACACGTATGGGCTATTTGGTTTAATCCCAAAAAATTTACTTTTTCAAATCGCTTTTTCCAAATGCACCAAGCTAACTTGATACACTACTCGCCTATGGTCTCGAAGTGATGTAAAAGCCAAGTTCTAAAGTTTACAATACTATCGGAACACTCAATTTATGGTAGATTTGGGTAAATGGGGAAATGGAAAGGCTAAATCTCACCAAAGGCAATAACGGTTATAGTGTGCTCGGCTTTATGTGATTCTAGTTTGGTTAAAAATATGACAAAAAATTTTCAAATAAGCTTAAAAATTTTAAAACCAACTAGAAAAATTAGGGCAAGAAAGCTAAGTAATCATACACTTCATTTCTATTCCTATCCCCCCTCTTGAAGTGTACAAAGTCCCATTTGTACGAAGAAAAGGAAAAATAAAATAGAAATGAAAAATAATCAAGAAAGAAATATACTCCCTCTCAATAGTAGCTCAAGGTGATCACTAAAGGTTGAAGGTGGGTCATGGGGTGGCTAATGTGACGCTTCCGAATGGGCCTTAACTATTGTTTTTCTTCCAAAATTGCCTATGCAACAGGGGTTACGCCTAACCAATCCTAAGGTTACACCGTAACTTCATCACGGAACATAAACCTGCACAGCATATCAGAAAATTTTGTACCGGGCGGTACAATTAACGATAGAACAAGCAATGATTCACATAGTTAAGTTATTACAGACATGAGTTTCAAATTGTTTTAGAAATGTTTCAAATTGTTTCATCAAATGGGGAAATCACTCGTCCCCGGGAAGATCATGATCCATGGAGTGGAATTGGGAGGGCTCATATGGAGTGCTTGTGGTGCTTCCAGGAGTGGCGCTTCGGATGCATGTAGGCAACTCCTCCTTGGACTGATATCTGGGGATGTTGGGCTGGTACACGTACTCGTGGACCTTCCCACCTCGGTGACTCAAATGCATGTGCCGCAAAGATTTGGCTTGTCCTATCCGCACTCCAATGGAAGAAGTCCTCGCTGGCCGGCTTACCTGATCCAATGTACCTGAAAACCTCAAACTAGTTATTAAGAGCATAAAGGCCCACTTCGAGGGTTTTGATCTTCTTTGAAATGGGTCGACAATCCCCAGCCTCTCATCAATAATCAACCTCTCCCCAACATTCACATGCGCCTTCACGGCCCCTGGGCACCTCGCCTCTGGGCTTCTTCCTTAGCTTCACCACCGCACCACTAGCCTCCCCTTCTTTCCTTAGGGGCAAATTCCCAGCAGCTGATCGCACCATAACATCTTGGATGCAAATCCCTAACTCCACTAGCTTAGGCAGGCCAATCAAATAAGTATCCCTACCAATGGTCAATCGGGCCAAAGCCGCATCACCATAAGCAAAACTCCTAGCCAATCTCTTGATGAAATGTGCCCCTGCAAAGGACTCCTACCAGAAAACCCCTTAGCACCACAAAACATAAACTTCACCAAATAAAAGGGAACATCAATGGTTCCCCCTTCCATGCCCTCGTGATTAGGTAAAATCATCCATAGTCATCTTTTTCTTTATGGAGTATCTTGCTTCGAACGAGCAAGCAAGTAGGCGTGTGCACAAGTCGACCATGGGGCTCTACCATAACATACTACGGAGGGCTCCTCGGATTATAATCCCCTGTGAAAGCGATCTGGTCAAAATAAGCGAAGGTCTTGATTCTCATCCTTCTTCTCCAAAGATGTGTTATAGAACCGCTTAAAAGCCCTTCCATCTCCTTCTTATTGTTCAAACCCATACGCATAGTAAACTCCCTAAGAGTCAATCTCCTCCAAACACCCCTAAGCCGAAAAACATAGAATCCTCTTCATCATCATCAACCTCAGTCTTAAACTCATTATTAGCAAGGAATTTAACGCATCTCTAATGATCGGCCCGTGATCCTAAACAACTCCGAACCAAGCAAAGATAACGGAAATCCCCAAAGATATGTGAACTTGATTTTGCAAAACTTTTAATCTTCGATTTCTAGCTTTCCCATTTGCAAAAGTACCAAATGCCTCAAAGTTAAGAGCCTCGGTTGACCGATATCCTTTGCCATTAATTTCTCATACTTTCCACGCATTGCCTAATACCGCATTAGGTGTGCCAAAACCTAGGCCAATTCAAGGGGTTGTTTGCACCTCAAAATAAGACAAGAAAATGTAAGTGCAAGACCTTACTGATGTCAAGTTAAGGCGTAACCAGATAAGCAATAGTTACGCCGAATTAGAAAATTTCAATGGCTACGGCGAGTTATGACAAACTGTTACGCTAATTCACAGATATAATGGTTACGGCGAACAAAAATCCCTGCCATTTATAACTTCCCTAGAAAATCACACTACGATGTTTGATTACGTTAATAGATTACTGAACCATCAATTTTTATCAAGTGGTGAAAAGTTTGATATATTTACCTAATAGTGCTGAGGGACCGCGCTTAACCCACTAAGTTTGTGTTTAAACCCTATTTTAATAAAGCCAAACACCCAAATCAACCCGTGAGGAGGACACCTAATCAAAATAACATGTGGAAATCATCAAAATTATCAACTAATCATCCCTACATCACCAATTAATTCGAATAGGCAAGATCCCTAAAATATTAAAGTAAAACCCTAATTGAAATAATTGACATAAACAAATCAAAAAGAGTAGTGATAGATCTTACCAGCCATGGATAATGATTAGATGAAGTGATTTCAAGAAAAATTTTCGAGAGGAAATTTTATTGTTTGTGTATGTGAAAATATGTGTAAAACCTAGTTTTATGCGAAGGTTTTATATCACCGAGGTTACGCGTGCATTCGATACTATACTTACGCAGAATAATATTTTTAGAATATTAATATTGTGAAAGGTTACGTTGTATTCCAAATAAGGGTTACTTAATTAATTTTAATCAAAGGTCGATTTTTATAAATCGATTTATAGTGGTTACGCCGTAACTCTTTATAGAGGTTACGCCATAACTAATTAGTCAAAAAAGATTTTGTAATAATTTTAATAAATTGTAATACTAAGTACCAGAACTCAATGAAATAGTTACCAGAACTAATAGCTAGCCAACATTAATTATGAAACATTGCAATAGAGAGATTCAAAACGCATCGGGAAGTGCTCAAATCTCTTTAATGAGGTGAATATGAAATACCTTAGATCTTTCATTAATGCTCCCCTAAGCAATACCAAAAAGCTCGATGTGCTATTTCATCCTCGCTTAATATTTATAAAACTTGATAACTTAGGATAGACATACCAACAAAATGTGAGTACCCGGCAGATGTAGTTAAGCCTTAGGTAAATCCTATCGCCCCAATAAAGTTGTGACCTTGAAAGAACTAAGATGATTAGATAAAACATTGATAACATATGGGTAGACAAAGTTAATATAATCCATAGATATGCTATATTCGCTACAATGCATAATCCCAAATTTAGTTAAAAGAGATAGATAAACGAAGCCAAATAAAGACTACAAATATGAATTGATTCCCTATATTAAGATTCGATATAGTGGTTAATTATCACTGCACTTTGGTCGATCTGGCATGGCCTATGGTTCTTAGATTCCTCACCAAGATGAACAAAATACCCGATCATTCAAAGAACCTCAGAAGATATTAGATATCACAAACACACTAACCATAATCATAAGTGGCGTATAAGATGGTTTTTAGAGAGAGAAAGTTAGAGGTTTAGGGAACTTAGTGAGAGAAAGAAAAATCTTATTATGAGCTCCAACTCTCTACCTTGGAGGGTAGAGATATAGTCTTACAATAAACGCCACACAACGGCCGTGGATCAGCATACAGGGGTAAAGACCCGTCCGTCCTCCACAAAGTTACATAACTAAATACTACATAACTTAAAATAACTACGACTACGAGCTTTCTAACGACTACATATACTTGAGGTGACCGACTTTTTAATACCCGGAATTTCTAATTCCTAATAATCTCCCCCTAAGGGAGGTCACCTCAATCATGTACTAAACTTACATTGAATACAAACAGATATTACATTAAAAATTGTTCTTGCATTCTTGATGTAGTTATTTGGTTCAAGCTCGTGAGTCATTGATTCTTCTATTGCATGTTTGGTTAATCCAAGGAGGTCTTTATCGATCCAGTGATAATAATTTTGAGCCGCCTTTTGAGATCATCAACTATCAAAAATCTTTGAGACATCCATTGTGGTATTGGAATTTTGTGATGTTGTGATTTTCGGACCCACATGCCTACATTCTCGATCATGATATCTTCTCATCGAGTAGCGAAGCTTCGTTAATTCATGATATTGGCAACAGCCGTAGTGTAAGCATGGAGTGAAAAATATCAGAGTCATTGATGCACTTATCATGATTTCTTTTGAGATGAATGGGTGGTGTGAGCATGAGGCTAAGGATTGACCGTGATCATTCGGACAACAGAACGCCGCGTTCTCACATACAACAGCTAGCAATAGCGTACAAAAGTGTCTTTGACCACTTTCATTGAATGAGGTACACGCCCACCTGCCCCGCTGATCAACACATGTACGCCTGTGATCCGTAAAATTCAAAGAATTTCCTTGACAGGGTTTTGCAATGCCAAGTGTTCTCAAACCGAACGCCTCAAAGAAGACAACACGGAGGAGTGAACCAAATAATTTAAGTCCACTGATTGATGAAAAGAGATTTGACAAACAATCGTGTATTGCTCAATAGAAATTGTTTTTGCAATACAATGAAGGTTTTATTGAAAATCAATTATCAATCATAAAACACCTTTTGATTTGAAAAATTAGTACACAAATATGTGCTAAAGAAAAGAATTTATACAAAGACCGCTTTTCAAAGGTATCCGCCAATCCATAACCTCGAACAGTGATTGATTCAAGAGATTGAATCGCCCATTGTTTCTCGTTCAGTTTGTCACATGGTTGATCTATATAGAATTCCCATGCCACCTACCAAGAGCTTGTTTGATGTTGGCTCTAGAAGGCTTTCCATCTTCATTGCGAATATGTTCACATATCACTGGATGTTCCGAAATACCACAAGGATAATGCGACTCAAGATATAATCTCTCTTTCCATATAGTGTGAAACAGAGAGTCTTCATTGAAAGTGTCCTAATGAGATTTTGTGATGATCTCTTGGCTCTAGACTCAATTTGTGCATTTTGGATCCTATATCGAGACTAGGAGAGGGTCTCCTACTTCAATATCAACAATCTCTAAGAGACAGTCAATAGATAATGTCGGTTCCCCGTGAGAATGAAACAAGTCCTTTTAAGAGGAACTTGAGTGGTTTGGTGTTATGGTGCGCGCCACTGGTCCATGACGTCTTGTCTTCACAATACCATGTTACCATCAAAGAGCATATGAATTGAACCCGTTTCGCCTCTAAGGTTGAATAATTGGAGGGCTATTTGTTTACACCCTTTTCCCATTCAATTCTTTTTCATTCTTCAGCTTCTTCAGTGCTTCTACCGAGACTTAATGCAAGAACCTTGTTGGTTTGTTCCAAAGATTTTAGCTCAGCCTCACCGTGACTCTTCCCATATCTCATTTTTCTCCTTTTATCATCATACCTAAGAACTCTACACTACTAGTGGATAGTCCCTGGGTAGATCCCTCCGGTTCTAGCGGATCATGGGAACAAATACCTAGCCTTATCATCCTTATATCACCATACATAAAGTAAAGTTGGTCGGTCTATTTGGTATTGTTCATCTGCCATTGGAACCAATTGAAAACCATTTGAAAATCAATCCGGATACTTGTGATATATTATCAAAGTATTTGTACCGAATTGTTTTTGATAATTTTAGAACAAGAGCTCCCCCTCAACATGTGCATCAAGTGATTGAAATCGTTTTGCACACGGGAGGAGAGAAAGAGTTAACTTCTTTGAATTCTATCTTCTAAAAGATATCAATCATCACTTCCCTAATCAAAACAAGTAGATAAAGCATTTTCGGGAAGGATGAGGTTTTCTACATTTGTTCCCCTCAATATGTGCATCAAGGTTTGAAAAGATTTTTTGCACATACTAGAGGGAACATGCACATTGATATAAATTGATCACGTTTAGGATCTTTGTGGTTTAAGATAAATGTTTCCCTCAACATGTGCATGGAAAATTTGAAAATTTGAAATCGCTTGGCACATGTGGGAAGAGAGCTTGTACATCCTTATAACACCATTTATGTAATTATCAGCTTTAAACTAAATTTAAATCACAAATTTCCCCTCGACAAATATATCAAATCATTTGAGAGTTGTAATCTCTTGTAGATTTAAATTGATTTTGAAAGCTTTTAAGGAGAATTGTGACTTGATAATGAAAGCGCTTTTTAACCGATAAGGATCGATATTAAGACTTAAAACTCCATTGATTAAACATGCATGAATATCTTTTGAAAACAATTGAATGACACATAACTTTTTTAATTTAATTGAAATTATTCTCCTCAAACAATGACATATGTTGTTGTTTGAGAGATAGATATTTTGACAAATAAGTCCGTATGATTATCAAAAAATAGAGTCCGAAAGTTATTTTTCAAAAACGCTTAGTTTTCGCGATAAATGTTTAAAGAATCGAAAGCATGGAATTTTGAAAACATGATAAAGTATGGCTCTCGTTTACTTTGAAAAAGCTGGTTATCACCAAATGACAATAAACCATTGCTTTTTCCAAAGATATTTTTTGATTTTTAAGACCAACAACATCTAAAGTCCCGTGTCATTCTTGAATGACAGCACAAAAGACCTAGATATTATTCGAACCGAAAACATGACAAATTGACAATATTTTTGAATTTTTTCGCATTTTTATGGATTTTGAAAGTTTTATAATTTTCATTTGATTTTTGGAGAGTTTTATAATTTTGTATTTTGTTTTTCGAAATATTTACAAGAGATAGATGAAGAAGATAGACCTTTACTTCCTCGTTTCCTCCTCAAGACGCTTTGAAGTGTTTCAGTTGAAGGCTTTTCAATCCAAGTCGTGGAAGAATAAACTCAAACGCTCTTTGGAAGAGTTTCTTTGGTGAAGATGTCCGCTAACCGTATTCACCCTCAAAATGAAGTTCCACCACACCTTTTCCACTTGTTCCCCAAGAAATGATGTCAAATATCAACATGCTTTGCTCTTGAGTGTTGAACATTGTTGCATGAGAGAGCAATAGCACTTTTATTGTTAGGTCACTAGTTTTACAAACACAAGTTATAGAGAAAGAGATGAAGGCGGATGAACAAGTAAATCACACACACACGTAAATAATAATACGGTTTAGGCAAAGAGTATGAATGAGAGAAAAACTTGAACAACCAACCTCAAATGAGGGTTTGCAAGATTATTTATAGGAGGGAAGCTAGGGCAACACTCCTAGTTCCCATCCTTTCTTATGTAGGCTTGGGCCTAAGCTTATGGGCCTTCTACATAAGCTTGACCTTGAACAAACATAAAGGCCATAATAAAGCTACCTATTACATATGAAATATAAATACTTGAAATACTGTTTAGGAGTGATTCCAACAATCTCCCTCTCAAGTATATATGAATGTAAACGGTGAAGGCGTTGATGTAATAGTAGCAAAGGACGCTTCGACATTCTTCTTTCTAGTGAGAAGAATTGCCTTGATTCAACAATCTCCCCAGGTGTAGAGAGATAGTTATCTTTGAACAGTTATGCTTTGACGCCATCTTTAACTTTGTTCTTTGATCATTGTTCTTTGTGGTGAAATTGATAGTATGTTGTTCTGTGATCAATCAAGCGCTTCGTGCCCCCCGCTCCAGGTTGTCTCCACGCCATTTTTCAACATGCTCACACGCTCTTTGACGTTGGAAATCAATACTGATGAAGTTTTGTAAGTCTTTGACTTTGTAGATTCTTTGATTGATGAAGAATCATTCCGACTGTTGTGTTGCATTGAGATAGAACTTCCATTAGTGATGATGTTGGCGTGAGCATGAGAAGAATCGGCACGATCATCCCGCTCCGGAGCTTCCATAAGAAGAAAACATTTCAAACGGTTAGTAATAAGCTTTCGCACTTACAAGTTTGAACTTCGAGAGCGTCAACAGGATAGTGTGAGGACACAACTCTAATTCTTACAAAGGCCGCCTCGATGAGTCCCACAAGTGAGATAACGCGATGATACCGGTACATCTACGCCATGAGTCGCCGAGGTACATCAAGCATCACCACGATCAGACCGCTTGAGACACACCGTAATCCACGGGGAGTTACCGGTGACCTGGCCGACTGTGGTCGTTTGATGTTGACCCCGTGAGTTTCCATTCAATCAGAGGATCACGATGTGAACCTCTCATAAATGTTCTCGTCAGATTGCTAAGATCTGTGAAGGACTCGATATGAACCATTGATGATCTTATTAGTTGATCATCAAGTGATTAAATGTCAAGTGTTCCTAAGAGATCTTTTGATGAATCTCGTGGCTCTAGACTCAATAGTGCTTTTGGTTTTCCCCGAGCGGAGACTAAGGAGAGGGTCTCCTTCTTCAATACCAGCAATCTCTAGGAGAAAGCCGATAGTTTACGTAGGGTTCCCCGTGAGAATGAAACAAGCTTCTGTTGAGAGAAACTTGAGTGGATAAGAAGGTTTAGTGCATGCGTCACCGGGTCCATGACGACTTTTAATCTTCAATACCGGGCGCACTAAGTGACAACCATTAGAGCATATGAATTGAACCCGTGTCCGCCTCTAAGTTGAATAATCTGGAGGGCTGTTTCTTTTCACCCTTTACTTTACATTTCTTTTTGATTCTTCAACTCCTTCTTTCTCCCATTCTCATTTTCTCCTTTTTATAATCATTCCTAAGGACTTCTAACACTAACTAATGGTAGTGTCCTTGGGTAGATCCCTCCGGCTCAGGAGGATCATAGGACGGTTATTCCTAACCTTAGTCACCTTATAACTCCATGACTAACCTATGTTTGCCATTAAAACCAGCAGTATGATAAAATATCTCAAAGGGTTTGTTAAAAAAAAACATGTTTGAACCATTGTGAGAGATGATGTTTTGCATAAATACTCCCCCTCCACATGTGCTTAATAGTTTTAATGGTTAAATGCACAATGGAGGAAAGAGCGCACTTTTGAATTGATCCAATCAAGATAGACAATCCCCCGCAGACACTTACGCTGCATAGTTAAATAGTTACATTGTCAGCTTTTAGGTGACAACTAGCTCTAATAACTACCTTGAAGGTGTAGACAAACCTTGGAAGGTTGTCAAACCCGCCAGAGTTCATGTCTATCAAAAGTTTCTCGAATGGTACATTCTACTTGGACAAGTCCTTTGCGAGACACGCTTACATCACTAGCTTAACTAGCTTGAAATTATTACCCGTCGCCCAGACAAGTCTTTTCGAAGTTACTAACAGTTTAGTATCAATCAATCGCTGGTTAAGTCCGAGGTACACAGATTCATTTGCATTTTGTACAACATATTTCTTATCACACAATTTTCTCCCCAAAATGGCATATAAAATGTTATTTTTGAACGCTTGAGAATAAATATGACCATTTCGAAAGTGTTAAAGACGACCATCGTGAACAATTGGTGAACAAAGTTTTAATTTCAAATACTCCCCCTCAACTAGTGATATAAACGGTTGAGGTTTTGAAAACATCATGGGAAGTACTTGTTCTTTTGAGCAAAACCTTGAAAATTGAAAGGTTTGATAGGTTTTACTCAAAATAAGAAGCTTTCGCTCCTTTTATAAGGATTGTGGCATCGGACCACTACGTGGTCCTTTATTGACAATTACGGGTTGTACAATCGTTATGTGTGCACAAGCTATAGACATATTTAATCACACATCCAAAATTATATGAAGGAAACAATTCAAGGGGTACCAGAAGTGCGTTGATATTCCCGTGATGCGCGCAGCATGCGCTGAAAGCCGGTGATGTTTCTCCGGTCGACCACCAACATAGCTCTCCAATCGCTCGAATCGATCCCTTCAACAACCGCTCATCAATCATGGTGATGATCCTTCTCACATCCCGCTTTCCCCGAGAATTCTAGCTACTAGAGACCCAACTTTCCGGCGTATATCCTTCAACCTCAGACGCCAATCCATCCCTAACCAACTTCAAGGTATGATCCCCGAATTTGTGGAGCTCACTACACGCCATTAAGCAGCTTTGAAGTTCACTATGGTAAACAACCGAAAGGTTTGCCGATGAGTGTATATTGAGAGAGCGGTTGAGATCGGGAAGAGTAAGCTTGAGGAGTGAGGTTGACACGCCGTCGATAAGATTCAATGTACCATCCGATATCTTCAACACGCTCTTTGATCACGACGCGCCTAATGAAGATGAGAACCGACTTGATAAATTCACGCTGAACTTCACGAGAATTGTCTCATACGACCAGACTTTGGCAAGGTACATGTCTTCGATGTCGTTGAGGACAAGTTCTCAAAGTCAGCCTCGGAGAATCCATAGTCCTGTTCATCTTGTCGCTTGACTATGATATTCTTTAAGAATGTGTAGTCCCACTTAGACTTGAGATCAATGTGTTTGATGGCCACGATGTCCTTAGAACTATACATCGCATGTTGAGACTTCAACCCAGCAGCTTCGTAGTAGATTCTTCGCGCTCGCCAATGATGAATCCCATACAATGCATCTTGGTCGTGATGCTTGCACGCTGTCGAAAACAAGTGATTTGCACGCTCCTCGATAGCTATGCAGCTTTGAGTAAATAGCCACTGGAATGGAAGAGTCAATGATGTAGCGTATTTTCACGAACTATCGCTACCGTGTAAGAGAAAATCCGTGTCTCATGTTAAAGAAGTATCATAAGGGAATCCGTGGTTCGTCTGTTTGGCCAATGGTCGGTAGGGGTTTGGTCCAATCTGTGTAGTATGGAGGGTTGTCCCTTTGTGTGAAGTCAATGTTTGCTTCCGGATTGAGCCAATCCATGTTGTTAGACATAGCTCGGGCGATATTCTCAAGATGATATTCGACCTCGGGCGCCAGAGCTGTCTTTTAGAAGTTGAAATGCTTCATTCTTGATTCGCTTCAACTCGATTTCGGCCATTTTCTTCACATGTAACTTTTCTTGCAAAAGTTTTGCGTGCTCCAATGTAGAACCGTCTACCAATTCTTGACCTTCATCGTGGTAGGAGTTTGATTGACAAGGGTGGAGAACCATTCAAACTCTTCGGTTTTATCGTCATCTAGCCATGAGACGCACTCGTGCCGGTCGCCTTCTTCTTCTTTTGGAAGGCCTTGATGATGATACTTGTTTCTCGCACTTGTTTGGGTGAGGTGGGTTGTTGTCGGGCTCAAGGACCTTCTTCATCGCCACCACCCGTATACTCAAAGTAATCACCGCTTTATGAGTCGGGGTGGTAACTCGGAATCGTCCCGAGGTTTATCAATAGAAGACCGAGGTGGAGGAGACTTTTGTTGAGAAGAAGTCCGTGGTGGAGGAGGTAGAAGTAGATTTACCGCATTGCTTCGACGCTTAGGTGCGTAGTCCTTGTCCTTATCATCGCCATCTCTTGGTCGTTGGGTTGATCGGCCGATTTCTTGCATGATGATCGCGAGTTGAAAATCAAGTAGATTTTCGAAAAATTTAGCTTCATCCGGCAAACTTTCCGGATCGCTTTGACATTTGTATCACAAGTTTAGCGATTAACTCGGTGATTCAGAGATCGCTTCTTTGGCCATTGTATGTTTAACCAATGCTACGATGTTAGGGTGAGTTGTCTGAAAATACTTCTCAAGTCACACAGGGACAAGATGGAGAAGAAACTTGTGAGTATGATCTCTGTCCGTTTCTTCACGCCTTTTGGACTTTAGGAACGATATCCTGAAGGTACTTGTTAGTGTAACCTTCGATCATTTCGCTCAGCCTTTTTATGATGTTTCTTCATGAACTTCTGAACAAATTCCCTTTCTTTCTCCATCTTGTCTTTCTCATCATTTGGTAAGCATGTGAATCCGTCAAGAAACCAATTCAGCTTTCTGTAGTATGTCCTTCTTGACTTGTTGGACGCTTTCACAATCTTTTATGGGCTGAGAAATCCAAGATTTAGGTTGTTTCTTCACTGATTTGGATGATGATTTGTTGACTTTGTAGATGGTGGTGGTGATGAGTGAGATGAAGAATCTGATGATGAGGAGACATGAGGAGACTTGGGTCCTTTGGAGTTTCGAGGTTTTCTCCTTTAAGTGTGTTGGACTGTCTAGAAGAAACTTTGTATAGTCATCCTCGTCATCTCTAGACTTTTCTTTCTCAGCTTCCAGCTTCTCAAAATCATACTCAATAGTGTCCTCAATAGGCTTTTGTTGTTGCACAAGAGTGGTGGCACTGCATCCCTTATCGGGTCGATTAACCGCATCGATCGGAGAGGAGGACATCACCACTTGATCCTCCCGGCCACCCATTTGATCTTTGCAAATTCTTCGCCTTTTGAAGATGTCTAACTGTTGAAACTTCTTCCTGTAGGATTGATCCAGTTGCTCTTCATCTTCTTCAGAGCTTTCATCTTGTGGCACAAGTGCATGAGTCTTCCCTTTTCCTTTATTAGTTTGAGGACTTGGAGGTTTTGGTACTGAGGGATTTTCATCCTTTGCGCTTCGAGTAGGTGATCTCTTCATCCGTGTTAGTAGCATCGTGAGTCCTCGTCCCACAGCTTTTTGCGGTTCAGGAAAGGATTGAGTGGCTTCCCGAGAAGGAACTTTTTTCTAGTGGTAGGCTTCCTCGCTTTGGAATAGGTTTCTTCTTTGGAACTTCCTCGACTATCCGAACTTGTGACACTTCAAAGACTTCCTTTTCTCGGTTCTCCTTACTGTGGGTTCCAAGATTTTTCGTCGAGATGACCAACTTTGCCTTGTCCATCGACCGCTTGATACCTTTTGTACGATTCGAGCTTTCGACATCTTTCGTTAGAAGGAAATCGGCAAAGACAAAGACCTTGTTTCTTTGTAGACGCTTCCTTGATTCTACAGATAGAATGGGTTCCGCCAACATGTCGTGGATTGTCGGGGTCATTGAGCCTCTTGGGAATGTCAGGATGAAGTCCAAGTGCTCTCTGATCAACAATTTTGTATATCTGATGTAGGGAATCTTTGAGCCAAGTTTGTTGAGAAATGACATCATGTCATCCCAAATCGGAGCTTCGATAGCGATGTGTTTCTTGTTGACCAATGCCCGTAATATTTGCGCTCCATGAGCTTAGGGTGCTCATAGTCACGACCACGCACTGTTAAAACAGACTTGGTGATGAATCATGTAGAGTTCTCCGGTTGAGGAATACTCTTAAGCTCACGTAATGAGAATGCTTGGTGATTATTCCCAGTAGCCTCGCATAACCGATATTGATTAAGAATTGAGAGTGAGCTCTTCACAGTGTGGCATATAGTTTGGTTGGATCGACATCGAGAATTAGGAGAACACTCTTAAGTCTGCAGTGTAATGGTGACTTGTTTGTGATTCGTGAGTCACCGCCACAATAGCTTTGTCCTTTGACCCTTTCCATAGTGTTCCGTAATGTTGATGTAGATCTCAGAAATGCTGCAAAGTGTGAAAGCATGTTCTCGATACGGATGAGTCCTCGAATGTCAATAGCAATTAAACAAGAAGATTCTCGAGCAAGTGAGGGTGTCAAAGTCAACACGAGATTATTCTTTCCTATCTTCATTGATAGCCATGAGGATAGATATCAAGAATGGAGAGAACTTCGTGTGCATCCATATTCATTTGTTCACCATGTCGCGGATCTCAAATAACATTAGCCAAAAGAACCAACATATCGAAAGACATAATGTTAGTCAACAGATGGTCTTATTGTCTAGTTATTGAATGTACAATGTCAATGAATGTTACGAGTCCTAAGTCACTTGTATATTCAATAGTCCAATGACGCCGTGAAATGTTTCGTGAGTTAGTTAACTTTAAGTTTTAAAGTTTATTTTATCACTTATTGTTCACAACATATCAAACGATTTCGGTTTATTAGTGACATTTTAGGATTCGTGATGATATGATTAGTTTATTTACAAGTTTGTACACGAAACAATTCATAACGAAGGTATGATCTCGGCTTATGCGTAGGATTGGTAAAGTTATCGTGAGACAGAATGATATATGAGTGCAAACTTACGCGTAGGGTCTTAACTTACGTGAAGAAGTGTTACGCCGTAGGAAAAGAGAGGACCTTATGCGTAGAGCTTATGCGTAGGCATATATTAACCTTACGCGT
The DNA here is from genome assembly GCA_910596185.1 of Chrysanthemum makinoi. NCBI lineage: Eukaryota > Viridiplantae > Streptophyta > Magnoliopsida > Asterales > Asteraceae > Chrysanthemum > Chrysanthemum makinoi. Next base: position 92,276,625 of record OU343223.1, on the reverse strand, counting down.
ATGGCTACTCGTAAGAGTTGACCTTATGCGAGAGTCATCTGTTGCGCATATCCTTCACAGATACGCCAGTAGTCCCATATGTAGAACCTTATGCGTAGAAGCTACGCAGAAGACTAATCTTCAGATAACAAGCTACGCGCAAGGTGATCCTTATGCGTAGATTAACAACAACCTTGATTCTGAATATTATGTGTTGCAAGCCCTAAATAAAGCATCATATCAACAAAATTAAACACATAACATTCGCTTTATGACAAATCAAAACACATTTGCACAGCTTTAACAGCATACGGTAGAACGCATGATACGCCAGTAGTCTAAACCCTAAATCTACGCTGCATGAGATCTAGCCATGGAATATGCACCAAAGTTTTACGTATATCATAGATGTTGTGAGAGCATGTAGACCAAGTTTAAACACTTTTATGCAAAGTGAATCAAAAATACACAATTTTAGAACATTAAACCCTAATTCCTAATTCTGAATCAATTAAGGTTTCGGGGTGGTTATAAGGCATGGATATCATCAATTCATCATCACATAAGCATAACACAACAATCTTTTGACCAAAGCACATCACATTCGAAAATCCCCAAATCAACACATAAACCCTAGTTTTCAAAAACCTTTAATTTGTGATTCTGGTATGTTTAGGTGATGAAATTGTGTATATTGATGTACAAGAAACATTTTGACACAATGTTTATAACCACAAACACCCATTCTTGATCGAGTGTTCATACGCATATGCGTAGAACACTAAATCAAGCATAGATCAAAATTTGACCGTTGGTTTTGTATAAGAATCAAAACCTATGTTTGTAAACACGTTAAGATCATAAAACCACTTACAAATTAATGATCCAAAACACAAAAATCTTGAATGAATCTTAGGCGTAGGATGTGTATAGGTTTAGAATTAAATGTGAAGAGTAGTTAGGTGGGAGGTGTTTTAGTGAAATAACTTTAGCATTTAGACAGTTTTGGTCCCTCCACCTTTTCCTTTTTCAAACAAAGCCTTTTAACTTCCATTTTGGTTACCAATCAAAGATTTTTGTAAAGAAGCATGACGACACTCCCCCTCGACTTGAGAAAATAATGAAAGGTTATTAATTTAAGTCCGAGGAGTGTCTTTGAACGTAAAATGTACCACCATTTGTAAAAGATTCCGAGATAAGATAACATGCAAGTACAGATGTTTTAAAGCAAGAAAGATTATTTTCTCCCCCTCAACACTTGATCAGAAAAAATACTGAATTTTGAAAGATTAAAGTGTTGACGGAAGAAATGTACTTGCAATGTTGAAAGAAATATAGATTAGAAGAATATTTTTGTTGTTTTATCGGATTTTATAATTTTGTATTTTGTTTTTGAAAAGATATTTACAGAAGATGTTTTGGTGTTTGACAGTGTTTTAAGACTGCTTTTAAGAGGTCATCTAATTTCTCTTGAGTCAAACACCTCATACCAATTCGGTGGACCAACTCATTAAACCTAGCGGGAGGCAAGGCTTTGGTGAGAAGATCCGCCAATTGGTATTCAAGACTCCACAAAGTATAGTTCAACACCTGCTCCACGTGGTCCTTGATGAAATGATAGCGTAGATCGATGTGCTTTGATTTCGAAAAGTCCGAACGAAGTTGCACGAGATGGCAATGGCACTCCATTGTCGCAAGACATCGGGATTCTCACAAATAAGTAACCATAGTCTTTGAGTTGTGTTCTCATCCGTATGACTTGAGCACAACACGCGACATGGCTACATATTCTCGCCGTTGATGACAATGATGTACAATCCTCGCTTCTTTGATTGCCAAGACACCGCTTTATCAAAGAAATTGTAGTGCTCAAGTACTTTTCCTTGAGTCTAAGCATCCTCGCGTGATCGGCCTCAAAAAGCGATTAGTTCAAAACCGAATCCTTCTGGATACCGTGATCCCCAAGTTAATGGTTCCCTTGATGTATCGGAGGATTCTTTTAGCCTCGAGAGGTGGGTTTCAGCTTGGTCGCATCGACCGATAACGGGAGCATAGATAAACGCAAAGACAATATCGTCCGCGCTGTTAGATACATGAAAGACCCAATGATACTTCGGTATTTGGTAGGGTCAACCAATTTCCCATGTAAATCAGAATCTAATTTCTTGGTATGAGCCATTGGTGTGGCATAAGTGTCACGTGTTTGTCATTCCAAATTTGTTTAACAATTCAAGGGCATATTTGACCGATCGACTCAAGAAAATACCACAAGGTGATTGATGAACTTGTAGTCCTAGAAAGAACGTAAGTTCACCCATCATGGACATTTCAAAATTTTTCTTCATTAGTTTTGCAAAAGCGATTGAAAACTTTTTATGTGTAGACCCAAAAATGATGTCATCCACGTAAATTTGAACAATTAAGATATGTGCCCCGTGATATTGTATAAAAAGAGTTGGGTCAACCGAAGCTTTGGTGAAATTATTAGCAATGAGGAAGGATGATAGCTTATCGTACCATGCCCGAGGAGCTTGTTTGAGACCATACAGAGCTTTGTTCAGTTTGTAAACATGGTTCGGGAACTCGGGATCAACGAATCCATCCGGTTGGTGACATAGAACCGCTTTCTTTAAGTTGTCAATTGAGAAACGCCGTTTTGACATCCATCTGATAGACCGTCATATTCATATGAGCATGAACTAGAAATATCCGAACAAAATCAAGACGAGCAACCATAGCAAAAGATTCTTCAAAGTCTATTCCCTCTTCCTGACGATAACCCTTAGCAACTAGACGTGACTTGTTTTCGATGACGCGTTCCCTTCAAAGATCCAATTTGTTTTTCCAAATCCATTTTAAACCAATGACGTAGACCCTTGTTGGTCTTTCAACCAGCCCCATACTTCAAGACGCTTGAATTGGTTGAGTTCTTCTGCATGGATTCAATCCAGCTTGTCTTTTGTCATTGCGCCTTTAATGTTTTTAGGTTCGATTGGCAGACAGGTGAGTGCATAAATGCAATGTTCACCGCCTCTGTGAAGACGTTGTCTCGAACGACCGGGTTGATTTGGGTTGACAATAATGTTAGCCAGAGGATGGTCTTTTGTCCATCTATGTGTAGAGGGTTGATGTTGGTATACATTGTGCGGATTCTGAGGATTCAAATGGTTTGTTGAAGATTCCGCGACATCCGTGCGCAGGTCTCATTAGCAAACGGATTGAAGAACGATTTGGATCAAAATCGCAGTGGGGGTATTTCATCGTAATATCATCACCGGTTCATCATTGTTGGAAGCGGTGTGTTCAATCTGCTGTTGGAGTCAATCGTGTAGGTGCATCTTCAAAAGAGTTGTTGTAGCAGTGTATCGTATAGGAATATTATCGTTGTGCAACCGAAACAAATGGATACACTCGAGCACGCTCATCAATATCGCCACGTAACGTAGGAGCAAATAACCTTTCCATTTGTTGACGAAGTTAGCTGAGGGCTTTCTTCACCGATGATGGGGTTGAGGGAAGTTTAAACGGTTGTGACCGGTTCTAAGTCGTTATACTCGTAAGCCATTTCCGTGAATTCATCGAAATGAGCATGAATCGTTTCCATTACCTCCTTAGTTCGACGATTCCAGATTCGAAACCTTTAGAATTGTCACAAGCGGTATCCAATAAAGACTCCAATATCGGGCTTTGAGCTTTCCAAAATCATCACGATCATTATTCGATAGCAAAGGATCCAAATACATGAAAGTGTTTGAGGTTCGGTTTATAGTTGTGGACAAGCTCGAAGGTGTTTTGTTGTGACGCTTTTGTGATCATAGAACGGTTTTGAGTATAGCATGCGAGATACAAATACGCCCATAAGTAATCTGAAGTTTAGCATTGATTAACATTGTTCTGCAGCTTCCACTAACGCTCGGTTTCGGCTTTCAACAACTCCGCTTTGTTCGTGTAATGCGGCAATAGATGTTTGATGTCAATTCCCACTTTCTCATAGAATTCATGAAGGGTTTTGTTAACAAATTCAGCCTTTGTTCTGCTCGATGATTCTCGACGGCCGGTGTTGCGGAGTCGAACTGTATTTTGTGAGAAAGGTGATGATCATTTGTGGAGCTTGATCTTTGCTACGAAGAAAGTAGACCCAAGTCCATCGTGAGTAGTCATCAACAATTACTAAGATGTAGCGCTTGCCATTGATCGCTTGACACGATCGGGCCACACAAATCCATGTGAAGAAGATGAAGCACATGCTGATGTGTTCCACCTTTGAAGGAAAATGAGCACGAGTGCTTTTCCCTTGTTCACAAGCGGAGCAAAGGTGATCTTTTGAATACCGGAATCGTGGAAGTCCTTCAACTAGTTTGTGTCGAGCAAGGTTGGTGATGGTTTGAAAGTTTAGATGTGAGAGACGACTGTGCCATAGCCAAGATTTTGTTGATGTTGCCTTAGAAAGTAAGCAAATGGGAGAGGAAGCAACCATGTCTTGCATAGAGATAGTGTAGAGACTAGAATTACGCGAGCCGGACATAAGGTCATTTCCTTGTAGATCACTTAATGAAACAAGTTTTCTCCCGAAGCAACCTCCAAATCTCCATCACAAAATTGACCTCGAAAGACAGTTGGGCCGAGGCCTTCCACATAGTAAACCTCGCTGATTTCGATGTTCCCATTGACATAATCTCCCAGAGTCCCATGATAGCCGCTGGTGATCATTCCCTAACACAGCGGTGCAATGAACTTTGCAATAAAGTTTGATAACAGCTTTAAGATTGCCCGTCATGTGTCCTGGGAACATCCGCTATCAACAATCCAGAGAATGATCTGATCACCCGCATTACAATGCACTAATACGTGATGGAATAGAAGTAGATTTGGAACCCTAAATGTTAGAGGGTTCCATAGCGATTATAGTAGATATGCACACATCAATAGCTTTAGGTATCCACTTAAATCCTAGTGTGTTATATAACCATTTCTGCCATCTATAACTACTTTTTGCTTTAGTCTTAGTGAATTCACTAGGTGGTACTACATTCCTAGGAGGTGAAACCGAGCTACAGGACAAAGAATGCGTTTCTTAGAATCTAAAGATGGCGGTCTACCAAGAACAGACTTAGAAAGATTAGTGGGCCTAGAGGTATTCTAGTTCTTAGGATTCCTTAAACGAGAGATGATAGCTTTAGCAACACATTTATCATGGCAATCGGAATTCATACTTTTACGACAAATATCACAAGGTGCATTAGACTGAATATCAAAAGTACTTAACGGTTTAGCATTCGTTACATCACTATTTCTATTACATTTTCTAGACGCAATATCTATAGTGGAGGCAACGTGAGTCTTATTCATAGTCCTAGGTGTTCTTCTACTTTAGCATTCTTGATTGATCTTTTCTTAGGTCGCAACTTCCTATTCTTCAATTGAGTGCTCTTAGGCTGTGAAGTGCGGACGTTTGGAAAAGGCTCAACTATTCCTGCTTCAGAGAAGGAAGCACGCTAGCTACTTGTGATTTGGCAAGAGAGATTCTAGGTGCATGAATACTAAGTGTTACAGGGGCTAATCTCTTAATGATTGTTGGCGGAAGTTGTTCATACTTTCCTAACATTCCTCTTAACTTGATGATAGTGTGAATCGATCTTGATTTTCGTGATGAACATTTCCAAAGAAAATGCATAACTTCCTTAGTGTGTGCAAGATAATGATCAAGTTCATTTGATGCTTCATCACGAGTCTTTTGAGTAAATCAAATATGACACCATATTCCTTTTAACTTTTACAAGTTCTTGTTCATATTTTGAGATTTGACACTTGAAAGACACGCTTTGATCATCCAGTTGCTCAATTTTAGAATCGTAAGGTTTTGCACGAATCGGTTGATTTTGTGTTGATAAACAAGTTGTTGATCGTGAATATCTTTTTGACACCAATTAAGACGACGTATTGCATTTGAAAGTTCGTTGACAATCGCTTGTTTTCAACATTAAGGACTCGACCAAGCACATTATCGATGTTCTCAACATTTACCACGTAAAGCGATCGAGAGATATTATCAAATGCATATGACAAACGAATTCAATAACACAAGATTTTGAACATCACAGATAACATCTTCCAAGAGTCGATCAACATCTTTTCTCAAGAGTTTCTTTTTACGCTTAGTATTAGAAATAGATGTTTCGCTTTCTCAAAACGCGTTTTCATGACCCCAAGTTCTTTATGAAAATCCTTTTCCCATGCAATTGCACAACTTTTCAAGTTTTTAACATTAGGTAAAAGATTTTTCTGAAAAATGTCTCTTTGTTCTCGCGCAGAGTGATTGAAAATGTTCAACTTTGATTTCGTGGTCGATATTCTATCTCATGTTGTAAAATTTTGAGGTCACCATGAAAATGTCAAAATATCAAGAATTTTTTCGATTTTCAGTTTGTGAGTTTACTTCACTAATGGAAGGTAAAGGACCATAAGTTTGTGCAAAGTCTGCTTTGGGATTAACAATAGAAGACTCAGGTGTTTTGATGATAACCCTTGGTGTGTTTGAAGAATCCGTTGGTGTGACGAAAGTGACCGGTTTTGAATAATTAAAAGGTTTGTTGTAAACAACAGCTTTTAATTTTGATCGACTCTCGTCTTCTGCATCTAATTCCTCTTGACGATGATATTCAACAACATTCATAAATGTAATTATCAATTTTATATTGTGCACCGAAACTTGAGGGATTTGGTTTGAATGTTTTGGTTGAAAGCTTAGGTTTGTAATCAGGAAGATTCGGTCCATATCCATTTGGATTTGGTTTTAAAGTAAACTTTTCAATGGTCTGGACCGACTTCATGTTTGTAAACAAAAATTTTAAACTCTTTAAGTTTGTTTTGCAAGCCGATGATTTCTTCAAGATGATCATCTATTCGCTTCGCTGAATGCTTTTGTATGCAGAGAATGTTTTTGACAATTTAACAACTCACTTAGCTTTTGATTTTCCAAGGTGAGAGCGTTAATTTGCTTTTATGTTCATGTTTCAGCTTGTTCTATTTCGCATAACAAAGCATTCTTCGGCGCTAGATCAACGATCTGTCGCTTCTAAATATTTTTCGCTTTGATAAGATTTGGCAAAGGCGCTTCAAAACCGCTTTCACGCTTTTCTTGAGTTTTGAAAAAGTTAAGTTGCTTTTGTAAACATTCAAAATCCTTTGTTAACAGTGCATTTTTACTTTTCAAGTCCCGATTAATTGCACGACATTCTTCCACTATGGTTTGTTGGTCTTGTATTAAGCGAGCAAAATCTGGATGAGGCAAAAGTTCGGCGTGTTCAACGTGAGTCACAACATGATCATTACTGAGATCCTCAAGTATAACCACGGAGTCAATTTGATTATCAAGGGAAACCATTTGGTCATCTTGATCGCCAAATATAACTACGGGGTCTAGTTGAAAATCGTCGGAATGAGATGTGGACGACTCATTTTGAACATTCGAGCCTTACCGATCGGATGTTGGCGGAGATATGAGATCGAGATAAATATGGTTTGTTGGTACTGAGACAAGCCATCGGTGTCATACACCGCCCGCTGTGTCACTCATGTGTACCGCTTGCATATTAGCCATCAACATAACAAATGCATTGGCCGCAAGTCCTCCATATCATCATCCGAGTCAAGATTTGCCATAAAGCTCGTTCTTTGTCCGTGAGAGTTCCACCGCCTTCATCCTTAAGAGCCAAAAGAAGAGCCTCTTTGAAATAAGCACAGCCCTTAGTCCTTGGCTTTGGGCATGCATTAGCCAGGTGTCCCTTCTCATTGCGGTTGTAGCATCGAAGACCATTCAACCCATTTTGAGCATTTCCCTGTTCCACCACTTGAGCTCTGTTGTTATTCCTACCCACGGCATTAAACCCTTGACCACCGCCCATCTGACGACCATAATCACGATTCTGAACTTCAACACGCCCATTGTTCACAACAGCTTGAGTCCGTGTGTTAGATGAGGAACGAATACGATTGTTGGATTTGTTGGTGTAACGGCCAAAGGCATTAGCAATCATCACAAATCCTTGTTGCAGTGCTTCGAACGGATCGGTTTCCTCAGTCGCTTCACCGACATATGCTTGAGCATTGTTGTTGTATGGAACCAATTGATTTTGTTGAGGTTGTTCTTGTGAAGGTGTGTTTGAAGCATTTGGTTGAGTTGTCGGTTGAGGAGAATAACTGTTGTGAGCATATAAGGCAAGTTGTTGTTGATTTTCCGGATGTGTTGGTGGAGCAATTTGAGCACGGAGAATCCTTTCCGGATCAACTTCCTTTTCATGAGGTTTCAAGTAATCGTACAACAATCCGTAGGTAGAATGATGCATGTTCTTCGCTTGACGGAGAAAAATGACATACTTCTCCCATTCAGAACCAAGACTACTTAGGAACTTAGTATTCACCGCAATTCTTGGCATGATGATGTTGTGTTTATCCAAATCATTGATGATGTCTGAAAATCGGTGATGATAAGACTCTAGTGTCTCTCCGGGTTCAATCATGAAGTATTCATAAGCCAAGTAAATTTTGGATTCCAAATCTTCTTGATTGAGTACGGATCCTTCCATAAGAAGACTAATATGATCCCACATTTTTCGTGCGCAGTTTTTGAGCATCAACACTACGAAGAATTGGGTTTGGTAATCCTAAAAGGATGTATTCCATTGCAAGCTCATCAGCTTCATAGTGTAGAAGTTCTTGAGGATTCAAGTCCTGCTTGATAGCAATGTTTGTTTGTTCATCTCTTGGTGGAATGGCATTTGGATCTCCTGCACAATGATAGTAGGCATTTCAAATGGACCTTCCAAGATAACCTTCTTTAAGAACTTTCCATGTGGCTTCTTTAGATCACAAAACCTAAAGAACCTTATCACCCATTGATCGTAGTTTCCGGAGTGAGCATCGGAGGTCTATCAAGTGATCCAAACCTCATGAATTGATTGTTGTCCGCTTAAAGCTTCACACATCTTTGCAAACCAAGTGGGTTCCTTCATAGTGTTCCTTGATGGATGTTGATTGAATTCATTTGTGTACGGTTGAACTTGAAGACTTGGTGGTGGTTGAACCATTTGAGGTTGTGGATTTGCAGCAAGTTGTGGAGTATGTTGTTGATAAATTGCTTGTTGTTGATTCCATTGCTGATGTTGTGGACTTAGTTGTTGTTGTTGTTGAGGATAAGTGTAAGGGAAATAGTTAGAGTATGGTGGTTGTGACATGTTGATAAACTTGTGTTGGTAAAAATGGATCTTTGTAGTCGAATGAACCTTTGTTGATGAAGTGTCCTTAGTCGTAGAAAAGACAAGAACCAAGTAGCACTTATGCGTAAAAACACCAAAAGTTACGCGTAACAATGAGGAGTTACGCAGAGGTTTTAGCTTACGCGTAAGTAGGATAAAAGCACTAAAGTTATGCGTAGACAAAAGTTAGGCGAAGAAAGTTAGGCGTAGGATTACCTTATCGCGTAGACCTAAGTTTACGTAAAGTGAATCTTATGCGTAGAATTTCTACGTAAGCTTATGCGTAATTTTAGGTTTTTACTCCAAATGATCTTTTACACTTCACAGTGCAAAAGATATCCAAAGTCGACGTATTTTCGGACTTATCCAAGTAAGAAAACACGGAATAAACCATGAAAATGAAGATCAACCCAAGGATAATCTTACGCGTAATTTTAGGGTTTCAATACGCGTAGGATTACTCGTAATTTTGATTTTGCCCAAAGATGTTTCTAAACCAGCTTTTGTGTGATGAAATAGCTTCAATAACACCAAAATAACACAAAAGTGTGAAACTTGATGATCCAAATCACTCAAAACGTTATGTAGAAATACACACACTAATAGAAACTAGTTCAAAAACGATGATCCACGATAAAGTTTGAAACTTATTGCCAAAAACAAGTATTTTAACACCTCAAAACATTGAAAGTACAAGAATCTTGATTAAAAAGTGCAAAAACAAGTTTTTAAAAGAGCTAAAGAATGCTAACCTTACGCAGAAGACCCAAAATCAAAAACTTCAAAAAAAACAAACGAGTACACCCAACTATTTGTCTTGATACCACCGTTAGGTCACTAGTTTTACAAACACAAGAGAGTGAGATGAAGGCGATGAACAAGTAAATCACATACACATACACGTAAATAATAATACGGTTTAGGCAAAGAGTATGAATGAGAGAAAAACTTGAACAACCAACCCTCAAATGAGGGTTTACAAGATTATTTATAGGAGGGAAGCTAGGGCAACACTCCTAGTTCCCATCCTTTCTTATGTGGGCTTGGGCCTAAGCTTATGGGCCTTCTACATAAGCTTGACCTTAAACAAACATAAAGGCCATAATAAAGCTACCTATTACATATGAAATATAAATACTTGAAATACTGTTTAGGAGTGATTCCAACATTTATTATCACAGTACAGAGGGATTTTGTCGAATACAAAGCCATAGTCAGTTAATTGAGATCTCATCCATAGGATTTGAGCACAACAAGATGACATGGCTATGTATTCAAATTCTCTCAGAGAGGAAATAGAAGTACTCATTTGCTTCTTTGATGACCAGCTCACCAACTTATCACCTAAGAACTGAGCACCTCCGATCGTATTCTCAGACGGTATCTTGACACCTTGCATGATCGCAGACCGGTGATATGCCGTTAGTGACATACCGGTGTCCTTCGGGTACCAAAGTCCCCTATTGATGGTTCCTTGGAGATACCGAAAGACCCGTTTAACCGCTTCAAGGTGCTTTTTGGTAGGCTTAGCACGGTATCTAGCACACATGCATACAAATGTAACGTAATATCGGGTCTCCATTGAGGTACATCGTGGATCCGACATCATGCTACGATATTTCATTCGGTCTACCATGATCCCTGAGTGGTCCTCATCAAGCTTGGTTCGTTCAATCATGGGAGTGTCACGTGGTCACTTGAATCAAAACCAAATTTCTTTAAAATCTCATTTGCATATTTAGATTGATTTATGAAAATGCCTCCTGGACTTTGTGAAATTTGTAATCCCAAGAAAAATGACATTTGTCCCATCATTGACATTTGAAATTTGGAACCCATTTCTTTTGAAAACCGATCACATTCATTGGGGTCAGCCGAGGCAAAGATAATATCATCAACATAAATTTGAACGTGAATTAAATGTTTGCCGACTTTACGGTAAACAATGTTGATCAATCGCTCCTTTGGCTTCGGTGAGAGAAGAAACTTTGATAGCGTATCATACCATGCCCTTGGAGCTTGCTTTAAACCGTAAAGAGATTTCTTCAAACGATAAACGGAGTAGGATGCTCGGATTCACAAAGCCTTTAGGTTGGTGGCGAATGAGACGACTTCTTTAAGATCTCCGCTTAAATGTCGCCTTTACATCCATCCGATAGACTACCATGTTCTTACTTGCAGCATTAGCTAAGAATATCCTCGATTGCCTCGATTCGAGCCAGAACAAATGATTCTTCAAAGTCTATGCCCTCCTCTGACGGTATCCTTTATGCAACCGCTAGCCTTATTCTTTTAAAACATCACCATGCTCATCAAGCTTTACTTTGAAGATCCACTTGAGAGCAATGATCATAGCAATAACTGGAGCGGTACTAATTCCCATACTTCAAGTCGATCAAACTCATGAATTTCTTCTTGCATGGCATTGAACCAGCTGTCTTCATTCATGGCAGGTTTTAACATCTTTTGGTTCGATCTTAGAGAGTACGGAGTTGAAGAAGCACCATAAGGCATCGGTTGCAAGTTGTTTCCGTGTGATAATCTTGGGTAGAGTGATTTCCAATGATGTTGTCTAATGGATGATCGTGAGTCCATTTTACGAGGTGTTCATGTGGTGTTGTTGAGGGATGAAGTAGCAGAGTCGATGTCTCACGTAGAAGATGGTTCGATGATGATTCGGAGCAAATATATTTTCAAATGGAGCATCTTCGGAGATAGCAAAGGGATTGACTTCATCTGTGAATCGAGGCATTTCCATGATGTACACTTGATGATTGAAGATTTGTTGATGAACTTGATTGGTCGTTAGCAGGCGCCTTGGCTTAATGACATAGAAGTTGAAGGGTTAATTTCATTGACGGATAGAAGCACCTCTGCTTGATTGGATTGACATATCATTGTTACTTGGCTCATATTGTTCATCAAACATTGGATCAAACAATTTCTTTAAATCATCTTCGAGGGGGTACATATGGAGTTGCTGATGAGGAGTTTGGTACCAGAAATGAACCAATGGGACTGTTTTGAAGTCGGGTCCGAATCTGGAATGTCCAGAGCCATTTGACCGTCACCATCAAACGTGACGTGAATTGTTTCCATGATATTTCGTGTTCTCTTGTTATAGATTCAAGAACCTTTTTGTTTGGTGCATAGCCTACAAAAACTCCAATGTCCGCTTTAGCTCTCTGTTTTCCTAAATCTTGACCGTCATTAGTTGGATAACATAAGGCACCGAACACACGAATGAATGAAAGATCGGTTTTCATTGTGGACAAGTTCATATGGAGTTTTCCATGAGGAGTGTGAATCGGATCGATTTTGGGTGTAGCATGCAGGGCGATAATAACCCCGATAGAAACATTGGAACTTTTGAGTAAATCAAGATAGTCCTGCGCTTCCACAAGAGTTCGATCCTTTCAACTACACCGTTCTATTGAGGAGTTCGAGGAACACTTCTTTGGTGACTAATTCCAATACTTTCATAAAACTCACCAAGTTGTTTGTTAACAAACTCAGGTTCTCCATTGTCCGTTCGATGATTCTCGACCATTTTGTTAAGACGAACCTGCGAAATGTTGATGAGTTTGATGATGATATTTGGAGTTTCATCCTTTGACCTTAAGAACTTTACCCAAGTGAATCTAGAGAAATCATCAACCACAACTAACACATATTTCTTTCCAAAGATATTCTACACTCTCATGGGTCCACATAAGTCCATGTGAATTATATGAAGAACTAGACGGGCGTGTTTGTAGGTTTGGGTTTATGGGCATACTTCTTGCTTTTCCCAATTAGGCATGCTTCTAACAAAGATGATCCTTTTCATACTTGAGTCTAGGTAAACCTACAACTAAGTCCTTTCTCGAGAGATCATTGATGGTGCCGAAGTTCAAGTGATTGAGACGACGATGCCATAGCCATGACTTTGTTTTGGAAGCCTTTGACAACAAGCAAATTGGAGAAGACTTCATCATATCTTCGATAGAGATGGTGTATAGGTTTGAGCCACGTGTTTCTCTTAAAAGTTCCTTACCATCAAGTTCTCTAACGAAACATGTATGTTTTCTAAAGCTACTTCTAGATCGAATCAAGAATTGACCAATAGAGAACAGGTTATGACCAAGACCTTCCACATAATATACCCTAGAGATAACACTTTTTCCAACAATATAATCTCCATAACCCTTAATTGCACCGAAATGATCATTCCCGAATCTAACGTCTCCGATGAATTTGCTCACGGTTCATGAGCCGAGACCGGTCCCATCATATGCTTGGAACAAACTGAGTCCAGTACCACAGTAACGATTTGAACAATCTGCAGTTGAACACAAACAAGAATGGATAACTGGATAATTGGGAACCCCATGCAAGAATGGGTTCCACTTGGTTAGTAATGATGAATTGAACACCCACATCGAAATAGAAACATCCATATCGTAGAAGCAATGGAATCATTAGGAATAGATGCAATGCGGTAATCAGATTTGACCTATTCAAAGTATGTTCACTTCTTAAGGGAATAGTTCTACCAAGAGGCATCCATTTTCTAGTGGGCATAGTCTTAGCAGTTTGAGAGCAAAACTGATTATTCTTATGACCAAAAGGTATCCAATAATAACCTATCTTTATAAATGTTCTTCCTGTGGTTTCCACCGCTTCTAACAATCTTCGCTTTTTGCCTTTTTGCCTTCTTTGCACGATTATTAGCCTTAATAAGTTTAACTGGGCATTTTATAGCATTAGACAAAGCATTCACACTACATTCATGATTAGCAAAGCAGAGTTCAAGGCATCATTACAAGGTTTGCAAATAGTATCGAATTTAATTAATTACAGATTAAGGCTAATACTAGAAACAACACGATTCATTTTATTCAACTCAAGCTTAAAGTTCCTAGATTGGTCTTCTACTCTCATCCAATGCACATTCTTAGCTTGCAAGGTCCTATCATTCCTTGTATTGTCTTGAGACTTTGACCTCGCCTTTAATGTCATCGACTCTCAGAGGGAATGGGAACATTAGTTGGTTGATCTAATTTTTGCATTCCTAAGCTTGATGTGCAAGGATCTGAACTACTAGAAGTCACATTAGTGTTTACTTTCTTAAGACTGTGATTTGAGCTATTTGCATGCACACTAAAGTTCACTTTCTTAGCACTAACATATCCGAATCAACTACTTGAAGGCACATTAGTGTTTACTTTCTAAGACTAGGCATAGAATGGATTTCCCGCTTGGCACTAGGCATAGAACAAGGTTTCACAAATTTTGCCTTTTCACCTAAGGATTTTGGACATGTTGCAATTACACATTCAGCAAACTCTTGAGATCGTTGGCACCGGAGGCAAGCAAACCAAATTTCTCTATCAAGAGGTTTATTAATGAAGTCCTCTTCAACAATCTCACAGAGACATTCTAGACTATCCTTAAGGTGAGCACAATAGTCATGAAACGCAGTTTCATTATTCCTAAGATGAGGAGGAATATATTTAACAAATCCACAAGTATATTTGCACTTTAAGGGTGAATTTGAAACAACATTCTTATTAAAACAAGTGGCGTTTCCCATTTCCCTGACTTCTCAGATTCTCAATTTCCTTTGTAAAGACGTTATTTTTTCGTTGTTTTGGTCACGGGTGACTTTCATTGAATCATATAACTCTTTAAAGTGTCGTTTAACTTTTTCATTTTCTTGAGAAAACTCTCGCTTTCCTTTTGTAAGGCATCAACTAAGTTTTGAAGATGAAAAGTTTGAGATTCTGAGAATCTAAAGGAGGAGGCATTTGGGATCCAGTCACATTGTTCATTTCACCCTTCAATTGAGAGATTTGGGCTTTCAACTTTTTGATCGTGTTACAATGAGCTCGAATCTGTTCATCACGTTTGCTAATTTCAAAATCGCATCAAATTCAGGGAACATCCAGGATGTCTTGATATAATTTGAGGTTTTAACATTTTCTTTTAGATGTTGATATTTTAGTTGTAAATCAAAATGTTCAACTTCTAGTTTAGAAAGATTCTTTACCAAATTATCGTGATCATCCTGATCAATTTTCTCATTAAGTTTCAAATTAATCTTTTCAAGCTCAATGACACGATCATGAGAAACTTTCAGAGCAAAATGAGATAATTCATGAAATTAAGAAGCATTAATGGAGCAATTTGTAGCAGTGTAAAACACATCTTGAGCAACACATTCAGAAATAAGATTCTCATTCAAGGTATGCAACTTCTTCCTCTCAATCTCATTATATTTTAATGCTCGCTCATAGTCACTAACCTCAACTATCATTGCATCAAATTCCATTTCCATTCCTTTAATATCTGAATTTATCCCCTTTTAAGACTCTCAAAATGATCTTTTAGTAGTTTGAAGAAAGGCATTACCTCAGTTAGATAGCATTCTTTTGTTTGTTCAAAACCCCTTTCCCCTTCATTATCCCAAAGGGTGTGATCCTTTTCTTACAAGTTTTCTCAAAATAGACAAATAGTTGAAGAATAACATATTGACTGATTAAGGTCTTGCTTTTAGTGGCAATAGTCCTAGGAACTAAATGCATTGGTGTATTGGGAGGATACACGATCAATGTTGAAGGCATTTTCCTAAAGGGTGGGTTTGTTACAACAAGATTCTCCGCTTTTGCTTATCTAAATCCTTTTCGAGAACACTTGTTCGGGTGTTAACAATGTCCGAGGCTTAAACTTGTTCAAGGAAATCCAATTCTCCTTCTTGTAATCATGGGGTGTGATATTTATTTTCTTTTCTTTACATTTAGGATCATCTAGTTTCTTGTTCATCTTTTCCCTAGTGACTTCATCCGATTTCTTATCTTCCTCGAGTACACTCAGTAGAACTAGGTTTCTTCGTCTAGGCTTAAGAATTTCATTGCCATCATAAATAACCTTATGGGCAGCTCTAGCCTTTTAACAACTTCTGGATTTGGTTCCTCAACAAGGGGAGTACTATGCTTATCACTCAAAACTCAGTGCTTAGTGATTAAGTGAGCAGTCTGAATGGTATTTCCTTGCACGTACAACTTATTTTCAAGCTTGTTTTTCAAAGGTTTTTAGATTAGAAAAATCATTCAAAAGTTTAGATTCCTGAATGCTAAATTCTTGCTTAAGCAATTTAACATTTTCTTGAAGTTCTTGTTTTTGCTTAGCAGCTTTTGAAAGCTTTTCTTGTAAGGAGTTTAACTCTTGTTTTAATACTTCTTCTCTAAACCTACTTTTTCTAATAGTTGTACGCATTTGGTCATCCATTTCCGGCTCACGGGTGGTCAACTCAAATTTAGCACGTTGTTCATAAATAGCAACACGTTCTTTATAGGCATTAAGTTCGAGAGATAATGTAATCATCGAGGCACATCGTGTATTCATAAAAAAACATAGTCATCGTTGATTGCAGAAGATGCATCACTTGGTACAACTTCATTTTCACTTTGTTTCACATATTGATCATATGGGACAACATTGATATTACCCATATCTTCAATATTTGACTCAATAGTTTCAGCTTTATTGTACTTTGTCATTCATCTTTTGCATATCAGCATCATCGTATAGTTTTAGTACCTCATAAATGAGTTTGTCTTTGGATGGACCAAGCTTGTGGTGGAAATGAGATCTTAGGAGAGACCATTGGAGAAATGCTAGCCATGAAAATTGTTTGTGCATGAGGGTCCATCATCAACATCGAGTCGATGCATCACAAAGCTACTTGAAAGGCATTCTCGATGATTGTGACCTATCTCCTGAATAGGTCGCTCATCCACATCGTCATCATACGTCTTAGCATTCCCTTCAAAGAAGAAACAACAACTCCTCTTCATCTAAGGTTGCTCCATTGTCCCGAGCTTGTACTAGCAACATCTTATCCCCTGAAGTATTCAAGATTCTCGAGGGACGTTTTGGAGATGTTCAATTCCTTGCAATGTGTCCCTCACCACCACAGTTGTAACACTTAACTGCCTTGACTTGTCCCTGATTTCCATTCCTTCCCCGATTCTGATTTCCTCCATAGCCTCCACCCCTTCTCACGATCATATCGCTTTCTTGGATTGGCCGCACCATAACCTTCCCTTCTCTAATGTAGCTTGATTGTGTGGATTGGATGCTCGAGGTTTTTGTTGGTGTGTAGGAGAGTGTTCATGTTTTGACTGATCATGAGGGCTAGTTGACTAATGAAGTTTCCCACGTGTGTATCAAAGATCAACTTGTTTGAACATTGGATCAGGAATGAGTTTGTGAGTTCCATCACCCATGGGTACAACTTGTGAAGCTTTCGTGGTAATCCCAATGTTTGAGTAGAAGGCAGTTGAATCATTTGATGAGCTTATCTCTCCTGGATTTGTTTTGAATTGTTCAAGAATCCTCTTTTCAAACATGGCATGTCTCTCATTCGGAAGAAGGAAGGCATAGAGTTGCTCATAGTTTGTATTCTTCAATCCTTTTAGTGAGCTTCACGAGTGACAAACTTGTGCCATTGAGATTCATGTTGTTAACAAACTTTGAGTTCATGAATGTTAGGCATATGGTCATTCCGATGTTCCTCATGTCATTCACCGACTTATGAAATCTCACATAGTACTCATAGACACTCTCATCCGGTTTCATCTTGAAGTGCTCAAATTCATCATAGAGTTGAGATTCTCTCGTCTTCCATAGTTATTTCTAACCTCGAGAGAAGCATCTAACATTATCCCATACGACCTTTGCTTGAGTGTTGTGGTTAGAAGCCCTTTTATCTTCATCGAATCTCTTCTTCTCCTTATCATTGAGCTCATCATAAATCTTTGGTCGTCCATTCCAGAAATCAATGTACCATCTTGTTTGTATCAATTATGTCTCTGGTAGTCTCAACCAGATATGGTCCTTCATCAATCGATTTGAGAATGTTGACCCCATTTTCCTTTCAAGACAAAGTACAATCGATTCTTTGAGCCCAAGAGTCGTAAGTCCGTGCTCAAGCATGGGTGGACGCAGTATCCGAACCACCTACTTGAACATCCTCGAAAATAAAGGGAGATGATTGTAGGAACGTTGGTAGACATGATGACTGATTAAACGTGATTTTATAACTCTATGATTAAACCGGGAAATAGATTCTTTCACGGATTTTACTAAATCAAGAGAAAACCGTATTCAAAGGATATCACTCAAGTCGCTAGGAAACTTTGAACCAAGTCGCTAAGTGCCAAGTCGCTATAGTCCCAAGTCGCTAGGAAACTTTGAACCAAGTCGCTAAGTGCCAAGTCGCTATAGTCCCAAGTCGCTATATAACAACTCGCTACAAACCAAGTCGCTAGCAAAATTTTGACAATTAGAATTCGCTTAGCACCAAATCGCTGATTTGTCAAGTCGCTAAATAGCAACTCGCTAGGTACCAACTCGCTAACACCAAGTCGCTAACAAAATAAAGTACAAGTCGCTAACTTACACCAAGTAGCTACGTGTAGTGGAGAATCCACTACGTACTTTTGTCGGCTTGTCTCGCTAGACAAGTCGCTAACCCAACTCGCTAATTCCTTTAACAATAACTCGCTACCAAATTGCAAAGCAAGTCGCTACCAAGAAAACTTTTTCGTGGCTCAAGTCGCTAGCATGAAAAAACACATAAACACCACTTTTCAATCCAAAACCAATCCAACCACGATGATTCAAGCCTTCTAAATCAAAACCTAAACACTTGTGATGATTCTAAACACAAAAATACAATCAAAATCCAAACTTTAACACTAGAAATCAACCAAATGATGCAAAAACCACTAAACTTTTTCAAACTCAAAACCTCCTAAAACCCACTAGAAATCCAAAGATATGTAAGAGATGATCTAACCATGGCTCTTGATACCAATTGTAAGATATTGGATTTCACAAACACACTAAACCATAATCATAAGTGGCGTACAAGATGGTTTTAGAGAGAGAAAGTTAGAGGTTTAGGGAACTTAGTGAGAGAAAGAAAAAATCTTATTATGAGCTCCAACTCTCTACCTTGGAGGGTAGAGAGTATTTATAGTCTTACAATAAAACGCCACACAACGGGCTGTGGATCAGGCATACAGTGGGTAAAGACCCGTCCGTCCTCCACGGTGTTACATAACTAAATACTACTTAACTTAAAATAACTACGACTACGAGCTTTCTAACGACTACACATACTTGAGGTGACCGACTCTTTAATACTTGGAATTTCTAATTCCCAACACAACCTAATAGCAGTCATTTAGCACCAAATCTACTAGATCTAGACGGTGGGAACCCGGTCGTTAGGAACTTAGA
Organism: Chrysanthemum makinoi; assembly: GCA_910596185.1. Lineage (NCBI taxonomy): Eukaryota > Viridiplantae > Streptophyta > Magnoliopsida > Asterales > Asteraceae > Chrysanthemum > Chrysanthemum makinoi. The sequence continues at coordinate 92,257,102 of OU343223.1, read as the reverse complement.
TTCCCCCTAACCTCTTAAATACATCCACTTGATAAGTGATCATTTGGTCAATTCAAGCACACTCGAAGAGTGGTCGTACTTATGGCCAATTCCTCCCATACTCGCTATCTATCGAAGTCGCTTGGTCATATCTCCTAGCCCTTTAGATACTACCAAGCCTATAATACTACCGAGGCTAGCGATCTATGAAAAGACTAGTAAATGTCTATAAAGAATTAAAGAGAATAACTATAAGATAAATGCAAACTTTAATTAATGACATGATTTCATGATATAAGATCTAGAAAAATATAAAAAGAATCCAAACTCTAATGTAAGGAAATCAGAGATCGAGGACTTCATTATTCATGCTCCTAAACCATGCTTCTTCTTACGTTTTGATCTCCCCAAACCCTAGAAGGTTTGGGAAAGGAGAGATATCCAAAACTGATGAAACCATCGACTATTTATAGGCTTCAAAATAGTTATGGCGTAACCTTATTAGGTAGTTACGCCGTAACTTCCTTCAATCTTTAGTGCTTATCCATTGGCTACGGCGTAACTTTGTTTGGTGTTACCGTAGTGCTATAATCCAAAGTAAATCTTGGTTACGGCAGAACCTAAGCGAGGGCTATGCCAGAGTCTTTGTTATCGTCGAGTTACGCATAACCTCGAGCCGAGGGTTACGCCAGTAGCCTGTAATCTTTAGTTGCGCCGTAACTTCATCACTTTGTTACGTCGTAATTAAGAGACTGTTGAATCAATAGGTCTTGGAAAACGCCCAATTGCACCTTCCTTACTTCGAATGCATCCTGAAATGAAATAACAAGGAATAAGGATGTTTTCACTAATAATTTATTCAAAATATGATGATAAAGGGGGAAATTAACGCTTAGAAACTCATGATTATTTGATTTTATCACAAATCCTTTTACATCAAAACATTCCCCTAGATCACATCATACTAGCTAAACATGATTCTACTTAAGTCTTCCTCAAGCTCAGTAGGTCTCATACTCACCCATAGCTAACTTAGGATCAAATTCAAAGTTCTTTTGATTTATCAACTCACCAAAACTCACCATATTTCCGCTCCAATGCTCACACATTGTTCTTTACATCTTAAAACACTTAGCTTGATATTTCTATCAATTTTAGCAAATTGATTTTAGTCATCCTTACCTTAAAATAGGCTTAAAACTAGTTTTTCATTTCTTTTTATTTTTTAGGAATTTTTCAAATTTCTCTTAAGTCATCATCTGATTTCTAGGATCAATTTCCATCATTTTCCATTCTCAAATCAATGAGTATCATCCTTAAACACTTAGTTACACTCTCAAAAAGTCCACTTTCCTACCCAATATCATCGTTAAGTATCCTCACTCCTTATAGTTGGACATTTAAGTCACCTATCACATAAGACATCTAAGGAAATTCAAACCCTCAAGATTTATAGGTACTAGACCTTACAAGAGCATAATCACTTCACCACTTTTCACTGTCTCGACAGACGGATCCCTGTTTATAACCTGACTGGATCCCAGTGAGAGGGAACCGTGGGATCCGTGTCTACAGAAAGCTTCTAATCAGCTTTTCTTTCAAAATTCAAACTCTCTTTGGTAATCTAAACACTTTTGCTTACCATTTAATGATTCCCTAGAGCTGAACAACACCATAGTTGACCTTGGTGCATGCCAAATTTTCTTAGTGGTCATGAATTTAATTCATTAACTCAAATTCATCCTTTATAAACCAAACACTCTTTAGAGCTTAAGTCACCATTCTTACCACAATCTTAAAAATCAAGAGTTAAAGACTTCTATTACATCCTCACCTTCACTATGACTAAAGCATATAGCAAGAACTCTTCAACCAAAGGTTCATCCAAAAGGAATACTCATATGGTCCATGATATATCATCCACCGAGTCATCACCCGTGAGAAGTCCAAATGCTAGAATCCCACCTTAACAATCTCAATCAACAATAGCCAAAAGAACCGCAAGAATTAGTATTAGACCTTTCGAGTTAGAAAAGGCTTCATCAAGCTCTAAACCAAACTCACCTAGTTCTAGTAAAACACCTAAGCCTTCATTTCTATAACCTAGACTACATTCCTTTACCGAACCTCTTTCCCATCCAAATCTCTACTCATTTGAACACTCACTACCAAGGACTTCCCACTCACCAACGTTCTTGTTAAATAGGAAACCACCTACATCACCAAATAGTCCACCTTTGTAGACAAGGAATCACCAAAGATCTAACCATATAGAGGACTTTCCATTACCACCACCAATTCATGCATCATCACCTTCATTCTTAGTAGAACCTCATCCTACATTGATCAATATACCTCCACCATCATTTGTGGAGCCTCCTCAAAACAACCAATCTCCTCCGGTTCATAGTCATGACAATAATTGCTCTAATTGTCAAATCACCCAAAGACTTGTTCAAGAAGTACGAAATGAGTTGCACTTCATGTTTAATCATCTTCTTGAACGATTGGACCAAATAAACAAGTCTACTCATCCTTTGATTCAAGCACATTGATGCTTTTTAAGTTTTTCATCACTTATTAAAATTAGTAGAAAATGTATTACATGTTTAAATCATTCTCTTAGTTTTAGAGATTTGTAGATCATTTCTCGTTTTTTTATTGAATGAAAGTACATGTTTTATGCCATAGTGTCTTGAGTATATGTTTGGTGCCTTAATACATATCTCATTTTGATGTTGACATCATTTGTTCACATCACCATTACCGCCTTAAACTTTCGCATGACGGGTCCTCATTTTGCAAGTAGACGGATCCCTCCAGAGGAACCGTGGGATCCGTTAGCAAATGAAGACTTGTTTACTACTAACTTGAGCCTTATTTGCAGGAAACTATGCATTGTATACTTGTTTTCTAACCTTTGTTTTGTAGATTTTCAATATACACATGAAGACTTTGACACCCTAAGCAAGGGGGAGTTTCATGTCAAAGCGATACATTGAAAAATCATTTTCATTATAATTCACATTAGGATTACATTACATGACGCTCTCCTGCAAAGTTGCAATCATCAAGGGGGAGCATATTCGTCACATAGACGAAACCATTTGCAAAACATAGTTGCAATGCACTAGTTTAGTATGCCTTATTACTGACTCACAAAGGGATGGACTCATCAAGGGGGAGCTAAGTCGAGAATATTTCTCCTCACTTAGTCTCTATTTTTCATATTTTTTTTCTTCTTTCACATGTTTTTCCTAAAACAAGGTGTTAGTTTTTCGGCGGCTTTCTTGTTTCGACAAAAGGGGAGAAGAGAGTAAAAACTCCAATTCAAACTTTACTTAATTTTAGTTTTTCCTTAAAATAATTTTATGTTTTTTCATCAACAAAAGGAGGAGATTGTTAATACAAATAAGCTGTAAAAACATTTATTTATATTTTACGATCTTCTAATATTTTGTCGATAACAAATGTAAAATCATTTTAACTAAAACAGATAAAATACATAAATGGTTTGAGCCAATAGTTTACTAACACTTACATTTTCACATAAAACACTAAAAAAGTAATTGTGCTTTCATGATTTAGTAATACATATGTACAACAACTAATGCTACATATTGGGTAGATATATACATACTTAGTTTGTATTATAATGGGTAATATAATGGGTAGAAGTTTAATATTTGACCCATTGACTAAATACATTGAATGTAGTTGGGTAAAACCCAAAGTCCATAATCCATACCCATGGAGCATAACCCATAACCCATTGCATGACATCATGCATAATTCATAATGGATATTATCCATGACCCATGGAGCTAACCCATGACCCATGGACTAGATGCATTGCATCTAGTAGATACATTGTATCTACTTGGATACTCATGGTCCAAAGTCTAGGACCCATGACCCATAACCCATGACCCATGACCTAAAACCCATGGGTAAAGAGGGGCTCTAACGGATCCTCTAGATACACTAGACAGATCCCTCCAACAAGGGATCTGTGGGATCCGTGGAACAGTAGCATTTTTTATTCTATAAATAGTGAGTCATTTCTTCATTTTAGGTTGCTACTCCTACACATACTTTCACCTATTATTGTAAACCTTCTAACCTCATATCCAAAGGATCTTTCTATTTAGTTTGTGTTTGTTTTTGTGTGATTCTCTAGGTTCCTTTTAAAGGCGAGATCACCACCTCTTGAAGTCGAGCAAGCACAAGTCCATGAGTTGCCGCTTCTTCATCATCGTGACTACTGAGGTTCTCTTGTTGATAGTTGTTTCTTCCACATTAGAAGTGTTGTGTCAAAGGCATTAGCGAAGGATGCCAAAAGAGTCAAGAGCAAGACATTAGTGAAAGGTGCTTGAAGTCCGTGTCAAAGGCATTAGTGAAGGAGGCCAAAAGAGTCAAGACGAAGGCATTAGTGAAAGGTTCTTAACGTCCTGTCAAGGCATTAGTGAAGGATGCCAAAAAGAGTCAAGAGCAAGGCATTAGTGAAGGTGCCAAAAGTCCGTGTCAAAGGCATTAGTGAAGGATGTTAAGGGTGTACAATAGATATGGTGTATCGATGTACAAATAGAGATAGGTTGTATCCAAGGATATTGATATCCTTGATGATGTTGTAATAAGGAGTTGGTCTCCTTTGGGATAGGTGTTGTGTAGTGTTGGGTAGTAGTTCCTCCTTTGTAATGGAACTCGGTATTTAGCCTTGTACCGATAAAGTGTAGGCCACGTTGTGTTAGGTGTGGTTCTACCTTGTGGAAGAACCCGGTGTCTAGCCTTGTACCGAAAAAGAGTAGGCTTATGTTGTGAAGGCTTCTTCGCCATAAGGAGTTGTGTCATGTAGTGCTAATGAACTCTCGAGTAGGTGACTCGGGGAGGGGAGTAGGGCAAGGAAGGTGTCCTTGTAGCCGAACCACTATAAATACTCGTGTCGTGGTTTTGTGTTTTACTTTTTACCTTTCCATTACATATTTACATATCTATCTATCAATGTCCAACATACACATCTAAATAGATTGACATAAGTCGATCTAAACATTTTAAATGAAGTTTTAATCTAAAACTATTCAACCCCCCTTCTAGTTTTCCACAAGAAGCTTGAACTTATAAAAAAAGCTTCTTCAAAGTAACTTTTAAAAGGGCTTGAGCTTATGAAAAAACAAAATACATATACCTCATTCCTTACTTGATTAAATTAACGTGTTCTCAATTTACAACCATTGGATGCATAATAAATAATGTTATTAAACCATTTTTTACATAATTATGAAATATTTGAATTTTGCGAGATGAGATATGAAATTGTCTCTCTAATTTATCATTGATTTGTTTGTTTTATTCTGTTATTTCATAATTATAAGTTCAAGCTATAAATATTTTGACAAACATGAGAAAAGTTCAAATGCTTACTCTTATTTTGATGTTACAAGGGACAAATCTCCACCATCCATCTAGTTTGATCTAATGGTGGAGATTAATCTAAGATTTAATAGATAAACCTAAATCCATGTTTTTTATCTTTTCTTTTTGTCTTACTTTTTTATTCACTTTTTTTTTTTAATTTTTAAATTCACGCTTTTTAATTTTTTATTCACTATTCACCCCTTTTTTAATTTGTGTTATTTTTCTTCGATGTTGGCGTATGTGTCCGGACGCCCTATGGTCCGACGTACATCCTTTTTATCCGAATAGTTATTATCCAAATGATAAGAGGATTAACCGAATCGCGCCACCCAGTTTGGCGGATCTCTTTACCACGTGGCCATGAACCTACTAGGTAGGGTCCTGCGGAAGGTTCCAAGTTTGGGTTAGTATAAATACCCCAACACATTTAATGTTTTGCATTCAATTTCACTTACATTTTCTCTCATATTTATTACCACATTTATTACCCTCCGCTTACTCTCACGCCGGAGCTTGGTCCCGACAACACCGGGCGAGGCTAACGATGTTGCTTATTGTGCAGGAAGGATCTACCTTTCCTCCGATTAACTGGTTGAAGCTTAGACTTCCGGAAAAGGACCGGGTAGCAGGATTTTGCTTCAACAAATTGGCCATCAGGGGACCCGTTATTCATTCTACAGAGAACTGAATGATGAATCTCTCCAGAAACACCACCGCTGCCCCTTTCCCACCGGAGCAAGGAGGAAGGAGTCACCAATAACCCACCACCTTGCCGGAACAAATACAAGCCCATGTAGCCTCATTAGAAGCCCTCATCAAGAAGTATATGCGACGTGGCTAGTGCGATTAATCCCATCTGGTTATTATTTGGGGATGACAAGGAAACAACGGAGAGGTCGACGGAGCAAGACCCCAAGGATGACTTGAGCAAGCCCCATAAAGAGGTGGCTAGGTCACCTTTCATTAGAAGGATTGTGGAGTTTGCCGACCCCAAATACACCATGCCGACTAATTTGAAGTTGTTTGATGGATCCGCTTCTCAACGACATCATATTAATCGCTTTGTAGGGCGGCAAATCAAAGGGAGTGGTCGATGCCAGATGTGCCAATGTTCCAACAGACTATGGGGCTGCACACGGTTGGTTCAATAACTGGAGCCAGAAGCATGTATAGTTGGGACGACCTGAAGGAACAGTTCACCACAAGGTTTGCTCTACGATAGAAGAGCATAAAAGACCCTACAAAAATCACCAGAATAATTAGAAGAGCAAATGAAACATTGCAAGATTTAAGGAACGTTGGACTGATGAAGCTAGTAGAATAACAGGAAACCCAAAGTTGATGAGGATATCAGCATTCATGAATGCCCATCGGTGTCCAAATTTGGCCAAGAAGTTCTCCGACCAAGTCCCGAAAACTATTAAAGAGATGATGACTCGGGTGGACGATTATGTTCGGTCAGAAGAAGCATATAAGAGTACTAAGTTACCAAAGGGAGAAGTATATGAGTCACCGGGCGGGGAACTTTGACAATAAGTGATCGAACTTCTAGAGGGGGATTCGGTGATAGGAGGCGGAGGACCGACGAACCCTGGAAAGAAATGACTTTAGGCAAATGGAGGCCTATTCCCCATATGTCTCTCCTAAAGTGGATGCTCGTCCTCGCAATGAATTTTGACGCAACGAATTTGGCAAGCCTAAAAATCATCGTGCCATGCTCTCGATTTTGTCTAAGCAAAGCTTAAGGAAATATTAGCTACGGAGCATCACTTGAACCTACCTCCGCCACCACCTTTACAGGGAAGACCAAGCAAAGAAAATGAAGACATATTTTGTGAATACCATGGGGAGAAAGGCCACCAGACTAATGACTGTTTTCATTTAAAGAAACAGTTAGAAATAGCTCTCAAATCCGGGAAGTTGGATCACTTGGTGAAAAACATCCAACAATGGGGAAAAGAAAGACCGATGGGTCATAATAGTGGGAAAGGAAAGGTGATCAACATGGTCAATCATTATGTGGGAGATCGGAAGAGGAAGGCCAGATTTTATGACGAAGATTGGATGAACGTTCCCATAACTTTCCCCCAGATACCTGCGGATGACTTGTCTGAAGAACCATTGATCTTAGAGGCGGGAATAGAAGGTTACTTGGTCCGAAGGGTCTTTTTGGATGAAGATGCTTCCTTCCAAGTAATGTATGAACATGCTTAATAACCTGTGTCCTTCCATCCAATCTAGACTACAGTGAAACGAAGTTCATTAGTGATGAAGTTCCAACACCCGGTGGAATAGCTACCCCACCACTAAGAAGGCAGAGTCTTGGAGTGCAGGAGGTTCAAGAGAGGCAGTGATGCAAGAGAAAATTGGCTCTAGGAAAGGGAAACGTAAGCGGTGGACCAGAGAAACGAAGGAACTAGAACTCGACGGAGGATGAGCATTAAGTACGCTGCATATCCTGAGCAGCTGCCTCGATGATAGGAACCAGTCGCTGAATGCCTGAGACAACTCATTGAGCTATTGAAAACAAAGATGTTCGCCTGGGAGCCAGCGGACATGACCGGAGTTTAGGCGCCTCATTCAAAGACTCCTTAATGTGTAAATGCCTCGGACACCCCTCGTCAAGTAAAAGAAGGACGCTCTCATAGGAGAAAAATCAAGTGGTTATGAGGGAACTAGAGGAGTTGGTGAAAGCCGATAGTTCGTCCGCAAGATACCCGACGCGGGTTATCAAACCCCGTTTCGGTGAAGAAATGCGACGGAAGTCGAGGATGTGCATCGATTTAAAAACTTGAACTCCTCATGCCCTAAGGATTACTATCACGCCGGAGATTGACTGAAGATATAATTCGCCTTAGGATACAAATACAAATGCTTCTTGATGCCTACAAGGGCTACCACCAGATTCGCATGGATAGGATGACGAAGAAAAGACTGCTTATACGAAGCAAGGAACGATTGCTATACCAAGATGCCATTCGGTTTGAAGAATGTAGGCTACGTACATTCAAATTCTTTCAATCACGATAGGCAGAAATCTGGAAGCATATGTGGATGATATGGTTATAAATAGTAAGACCGAACGGGATATGATAGCAGACATTATCGTAACCTTTGATAATCTCCTACGAGTAAACATGAAGTCAATCCAAGAAATGCTCAATCGGTGCGAAGAGGGTAAGTTCCTTGGTTACATGGTAACGCCGAAGGTATAAGGGCAAACCCCAAGAAGACCAAGGTAATTATGGAGATGAAGTCCTCGGAGACACTAAAGGAAATGCAAAGTCTGAGTAGGAAGTTATGTTCTAAATAGATTTTTTCCAGTCGGGGAAGATCTTTGCCCTTCTTTGACACGCTAAAGAACGCCACTAAGGAGAACAAGGACTAATACCATCGGATGAAGGAAGCCGGCCGCCTTTCAAGAGATGAAAAGGTTAATCTTAGAGTTGCCCTCCTTATTAACTCCTAAGCCCAAGGAGCAACTATTTGTGTATTTAGCGGCATCGGAGGGCCAGTAAGTACCTTGGTAGTAGAGAGGAAGGAAGATAGTCACCGTGCATTATGTCACCGGACGCTACATGACGCAGAAGGAATTATACCGAGAAAAGTTGGCTATGTGTCTAATGCATGTATCCAGGAGACTACGGAGGTATTTTGAGGCTCATCCCATCAAGGTCATCACCATCAACCCATCAAAACATATTAAAACAAACCGGAGGTCTCAGAAAGTTGCTAAGTACCGTAGAGAGAGCTTATAATATTACCTATGTTCCTAAGAACGTCAAAGATCAAAGCAAAGTATTTCCTGCAGGGATACCAAAGAGAACCAAGTGTTTGAAAGGAATAGAAGGGGCAATGATGTGTTGGAAGTTGCCGATACTGATGAATGGCTATTGATACCGGACGGGGTCAAACAAGAAAGGTTTTGGAGGTGTTTAGTCCTTATTAGTCCCATTAAAGGAGGAGTTGACATATGCCTTACGCTCCAACTTTCGAGCACCACAATAATGAAGCCAAATATGAGGCTCTTCTAGCTGGCCTCCTGGATTACGAAGAAACTCAAATAGAGGTTCTCAATTTCGGGTAGAATCTAAATTGGTGGCGAGCTAGATCAACGGAGAGTTTATAGCCACTAAGGAAAGCATGCAGAGATACTTGGCCCGGGCCAAGGAATACATCGCTGGGTTTAAGAGCTTTAAAATTTGCAACATCCCGAGATCCCAACCAAAAAGCGCATATACTGAAAGTAAGTGGGCATCTGCTGCTTTCATCATCTCACCAAGAATGTTGGGAATTGCATATTGAAGATTAACAAACCAATGAAAGCAAGAATGAAGAAAGAACAAACAATGAGGGTCTTAATAGTAATATTTAATAGTAGCTTTTCTAGTAAGCTATGTTTAGGTTTTTGTGTAACCTCCCTATACTATATAAAAGAGGGTAGGCCTAGGTTT
>OU343223.1:92166636-92247154 GCA_910596185.1 Chrysanthemum makinoi | reverse complement strand
TGCGGTTTGTTGTGAAGGCTAATTTGATTACTCAAATAGATAAAGTTATGCATTTTGAGGTGACTTTCGCTCATAATCAGAAAAAGTTATTTGTGTCATATATTTATGCTGGGAATACTAAGGAGTGTAGAAGGAAGCTTTGGAAGAATTTAGTGGAGCACAACGTATTAGTTGGTGAGTCTGCTTGGGTATTGCTTGGGGACTTTAATGTTTCGCTTAGTTTTGATGAATGCTCTAATAGTTTTGATACCGCTGATAGAGGAAGTGTTGAGTTTGGTGAGTGTGTGCAGAATCTGGGAATTGAGGATATAACTAGTTATGGTATGTTTTATACTTGGATTGAGAAAAGGAAAGATCCTGAACGTGGTATTTTGAAGAAGCTTGACAGGATCATGGGTAATGGTGGTTTTATTCATAATCATGATAGGAGTTATGCTAAGTTTCTTCCTTACTTATCCTCTGATCACTTTTGTCCCTTATTTTAGTTTTTCGAGGCTCGTTGTTTTAAACCTAAATCTTTCGTGATTCATGAACTTTCTTGCTGAGAAAGATGAGTTTATACCTACGGTTAAAAAGAACTGGTACATGGAGGTTCATGGTTTTGATATGTTTATCTTGGCCAAGAGATTGAAGAATATGAAGAAGTTTATGAGGAAGCTTAATAAGGATAATGGTAATGTGTTTGATAAGGTTAAATTTCTTAAAACTGAACTGATGAGGGTTCAACAGAGTTTGGATAAGGAGCCTCATAATAGTTTGTTACGAGAAGAGGAAATGATATATACCAGAGCTTATAGTGATGCTGTGCTAGATGAGGAGAGGCTTCTTAAACAAAAGACTAAGATTGACTGGTTAAGGGAGGGTGATCAGAATTCTGCTTATTTTCATAAGGTTTTGAAGGGTAGGATTAGTAAATGTAGAATTGAGATGGTTGGTGATGAAGATGGGAGCACTTTTTATGGGGATGATATACCGTTTCAATTTGTTGCTCATTTTGAGAAATTTTTGGGAGCGGAAGAAGATGTTATTCCTATTGAAGATTGTGATAGCCTTTTTACCAAGAAGCTTGATCCTGCTATTGCATTGAACATGATAAGACCTGTTTCAGATGAAGAAATCAAAGCTGCCATGTTTGATATTAAGGATGATAAAGCTGCAGGCCCGGATGGTTTTACTTCCAAATTCTTCAAGAAAGCATGGAGCATTGTTGGTTCCTGATGTGTGCGAGCTATTAGAGAATTCCTCTCGTCTGGGAAGCTTTTAGGTGAGTTCAATGCTAACCTCATCTCTCTTATTCCTAAATTTAAAGTTCCTCTTAAGTTGGTGATTATAGACCTATAGCTTGTTGTAATGTGGTTTATAAGTATATTAGTAAGGTCCTGAGTAATAGGCTTAAGGTGGGCTTAGATAGTCTGGTTGATACCAATCAATGTGCGTTTATCCCGGGTAGAATGATTAGTGATAATATTCTGTTGACTCAGGAGTTAATGGCAGGTTATGATTGGAAGAATATGACCAGTAAATGTGCTTTTAAAGTTGATATTAGGAAAGCTTATGATACCGTTAACTAGAACTTTCTTAGGATTGCTCTTGTTCAGTTTGGTATTCATGATACTATGATTAATTGGATCATGACTTGTCTTACTACTGCATCCTTTTCTCTGAATGTTAATGGTGAGACTCATGGGTATTTTAAGAGTAAGAGAGGTCTTAGACAAGGGGATCCTATATCCCCGTATCTTTTTACCATTGTTATGGAAGTTTTAAACCTTATGATTAAACGTCAGATTAGAAGAGATGGGAGGTTTCTGTATCATACCGGTTGTAAAAAGCTTGGTCTAACCCATCTTTGTTTTGCTGATGATCTTCTTTTGTTGTGCCATGGTGACCCTATCTCTGCGTGTATTCTTAGGAGGGGGTTAGATGAGTTTAGTATGTGCTCTGGCCTTTATCCTAGTATGGAGAAGAGTACGGCTTTCTTTTGTAGTGTTTCTGATGAGGTCAAAAAGCAGATTTTACTTGCATTGCCATTTAAGGAGGGATCTTTGCCTATTAGATATCTAGGTGTTCCTATGATGACTAAGAAGCTTCGTAACATTGATTGTAGGGTCTTGATTGATAATGTTAAGAAACGTATTTTTGATTGGAAGAACAAATCGCTGTCCTATGCTGGTAAATTACAATTAGTTTCTTCTGTCCTGTCTTCTCTGAATGTTTATTGGGCTTCCATGTTTATCCTTCCTGTTCATATATGTACTACTATTGATAAGCTTTTTAAGAATTTTCTTTGGGGGTTTGAAGAGGGTAGTAGGAGGTTATCTAGTGTGGCTTGGAAGGTTGTGTGTACGCCGAAAAGTCAGGGTGGATTAGGCTTGAGAAGTATGAGGTTAATGAATGAGGCTCTTATGATTAAGCATTTATGGAACATTATCAGTAAGAAGGACTCTCTTTGGGTTAAATGGGTTAACACTTATAGGCTTAAGGGTAGGTGTATTTGGAACATTCTTTGGGATAGCACATCTTGGTGTTGGAGGAGTATCATGAAGCTTAGGTCTAAGATCCGAAATTTTGTTGGTTTTAAGATTGGTAATGGCAAGAGCTGTTTTGTTTGGTTTGACAAATGGCATTCTAATGGGCCTTTATGTAATGTGATTACTCATAGAATGCTGTCTTCCCGCGGTATAAGTGTGAATGATAAAGTTGTGGATTGGATTGTTAACAATAAATGGACTTGGCCTAGAGACTGGATGGGTAGATTTAAAGATGTTTTGGATGTTCCTGTTCCTACCATTATAGAGATTGATGATAAATCTGTTTGGATCAATAATGATAATAATGTGGTGGATTTTAGTGTTAAAGAAGCTTGTAAGAGTTTAAGATCTGACATGCCTTGTGTTATATGGTATAGGCATGTCTGGTATACTCAATGTATTCCAAGACATGCGTTTATTCTTTGGATGGCCTTAAAAGGCAGACTGAAAACTCAGGATAGACTTTCCCGTTGGTTTAACCTTACCAATAACCTATGTTCTTTGTGTAATTCTTGTCCTGATTCTCATGGCCATTTATTTTTTAGTTGTGATTTCTCTAAGTACATTTGGGATAAGCTTAAGGTTATGGCTAAATTAGATGATGTTACTAATACATGGGCAGAAGTGGTTTCCGGGGTTTGTGTTAGGAAGCCTAGTAACTCTATTTGGAGCATTATTCAAAGACTGGTTCTGGGTGCTGCTGTGTATTGTGTTTGGCAGGAAAGGAACATCAGGTTATTTGATAAGAGTTTTAGGAAGGTTGATGTGGTGTTTGGTTTGATTGTGAATATCGTTAGGCTTAAGCTTATTAGTCTTAATGTCAAATGGTCTAGAGATGTGGATAAGGTTGCTAAGATTTGGCGGTTACCTGGTTTGGGTTTGAGAAGGGGTGATAATGGGGTGAATTTTATGGACTTTGATGATAGGCCTCCATAGTTCTTTGTTTTGGTCTCGTTTGCATAGGTTCAGTATGGATCTATGGAAGTTCTGTGGGCTAATGTTTCAAAGATGTTTATTTTGCTCGTGTTTGGAATAGAAGATGTTTTGGTATTGTTGGTTTGCTATGCACTACAGACATAAGCAGGATTGGGTTCAGGTGTCTTTTCACTTTGATTATGTCTGCGCTGGTTTACTACTATAATTTCTTGGTTTTATGGGACTGTTGGAAGATTGGCTATGCACCTCAAAGGACTTTGAACTTCTACGCTGGTACTCAGTTATGGTACTTTGGTTCTTGGAGTTATCACATTGTTATTTTCTGGTTTTTTTGGATGATTTACAGTGGGCTATGCACTACAGATGAAAGCGAGAATCCTGGTATGTTTTCTTTTAATTTTCATGGTGTAGTTGAAGGGCCAGAAGTTTTGAGGAAATGTACCATTGTTTCTTTAGCAAATAATCTGCGCTGGTCTTCTGTTTTGGGTGTTGGATTGGTGTTTGGTTTGCTTTGCACTACAGACAATGATTTTGATTGGGTCAGGTTGTTTCTTTTTAGATGTTTGTCTGCGCTGGCTTACCACTATGTATTCTTGGGTGTTTGGGATGTTTTGAGTTTTGATTATGGGCTTTTCAAGCTTCTTTTCTTATATTATGAAGAGAACAGGACCTGTACTCTTTTTCCTTGGACAAAGTTTTCCCATGGGGTTTTTATTTGCCAAGGTTTTTTAACGAGACAGGTGTACTGGTTAATCTTGTATTTGCAGTTTATTTTGTTTCAAGACTGCACTAGAAGAAATGATGTTATTTCTATGGCTATCAGTAACAATCTGCAGATAATCTGTTATGGTAATTGCTATTCTCCTCCCTTGATCATTCTGGATGGTTTGGATGGTTTGAAGATGTTTTTGGGAGTTGATGTAGCTGATTCAAGATTTTTATTCAGTTGATTTGATGCTTATTACATCCAAGACTCTTTCTCATGGAATTGATTGGAAAATCACTTGGTGTTATATGCTCTATGCATATCAATGTGTTTGGGTCAGTCCTGGTTCTACAAGTACTAGTAGGTTAGCTATCTATTTGTCTTACTCATATGGTGATGTTTTGGCTGTGCATTGGTTGGTCCCTTTGCATTTGTTTCCATGTATTCAGAGTATGGTGAGGCAATAGAATTGGCTTGTCTTCTACTAGGATTGGTGATTCTCAGGGTGGCCTTGGTTATTCTTATGCTGGTCATTGCTTTTAGTTTGGCTATTGATTATCTATGTCTTGGATATTATTACAACTACTTCTTTTGTTATCCTTAGTAGTTGTCATTTTTTGTTTTTAGGCAAGAGTGGGAATTTTTAGGGGTTGTCCTAATTTTTCCTTCTTCTTGTGCTATTGTTTGTACATAACTCATTTTATTTATCTTATTTCACCCTTTAAAGAAAAAAAAAAAAGAATGTTGAACCCCTTCCTTGATTCGTTATGAGATAAAAAATCTAAACAACCTTGGTGATAATATATGAAGTCAAGAAATGAGAAGAAGAAGGATGCTTATTCATTTTTTTCTCGCTTAATGCTCAAAAGTCAAAAAGGATTCTCAAAACCTACCCGTTGTGTATCAAAGTCTCATCGTCTCATGCCATCCCTGTGGTGAAACAAGGACCTTCGAGCCATCCCTGTGGCTAGGTCGTAACGTGTTGTCATTTAAGAAGGTTTTCTTGGAGCATTGTTAGTACAGACGAAAGGGGGACGATGTGGACTTTGGGTTTGAGGTGTTTGTTACCTGATGGGGGCGGGTGTAATATGGTGATTGTAATTAGGGTTTTGATTTTCTGTGTTGAGGTGAGAAAGAGGCGGACAGAGTTTAGAGAGTGGTTAGGGTTTGATATGAGAACTTTTAGGGTTGAGAGACTTTAAGTAAGAGTTTTATACCCGTCTCTTTAGGGTAAGCGTTTTGCCAGATAGTTTGATGGGCTCTCTTTTTGGCGATGGACATACCAATTTTTCATGGGCCGTGGGATGTAACTATCATTGAGTATGACTAGTAAGAATTGGAATGGGCTTATATGTATCTTGGGCTGTTTGAGTTGGATCAGTTATTACGATATGGTGATGAGCGTAAAACATAAATGAAGTTGTATTGAGAATATGTAGTATTGAGTCAGATCAAATGAATTTTTGTGACAATGAGCCGGATCAAATAGTCTACGTTTCTAGAATTGAGAATGAATTGTATTGTGAATACGGAGAAACTTTGAATGCAAGTTTGGACCGGAAAACGGTGACTGGGTCTATTTGATTGGATCGCATTTGACAAATTGTTCACATGTCTGGTTGAGTTCACTGGTACAAGTTTTTATTATAATCTATCTTTGGAGCTGATTTACGTCTTAAACCTGGCCAAGTTTACTTTGATATACGTGGGTGAATGATACTCTTGTGCCGGGTACAAAATTGATTGTTTGAGCAAATGAGTTGGAGCACTCATAAATATAGTGGATATATTTATGGATCGGGGCTACATTGGATATTGGTACAGGCTCATGAATTTGGATTTTCGGCTTATTGTATTTTATGGGATGTGATTTGTTGAAGAAAGTTGACGATGAGATTTGTGTTATGGGACTTGTCAATATTTTGAGATAATGTGTTTTGATGATGTGATTTG
The DNA here is from genome assembly GCA_910596185.1 of Chrysanthemum makinoi. Taxonomy (NCBI): domain Eukaryota; kingdom Viridiplantae; phylum Streptophyta; class Magnoliopsida; order Asterales; family Asteraceae; genus Chrysanthemum; species Chrysanthemum makinoi. The sequence goes on along the minus strand of OU343223.1, from coordinate 92,241,028 downwards.
GCGTGATTCAATGGGTTATGAGGTTTGGTACTCTGGTATATACATCTTCACAAAGAATATTATGACACGGCTTAATTTGTTTGAACAATGTTGACTACGGGGGTTGTTTGTACGGTATTTCTTATTTGACTTTGGAAGTGAAGTTTTCCGGGCTCCGTCTTCTTTCTTTCTCCCTTTCCGCGAAGATGACTTGTTTGGGCATTTATTGTGTGTGATAAAGACTTGGCTATTTGGTTACGGTTGTGATTCTTTCTCGTTTAACCCACAACGTTACTATCACTACGGTGCCTCACGCAGTTGAGGATATGTCAAGAGGTTTTGTACATTGGGTACACCGTTTCTTCTTCACAAGGATTAGTACAAGTTTAAGTAACAAATCTGGGGAATTTTACTTCATGCTCAAGTTTGGCATATCGGGTTTACTTCTCTATGTGGTCACTACAATAGCCGTCAGAATGCGTGAATGATATGTTTACCAAAGTGCCTTTTGGATGGTTGATGATGTTAATAATGTTGGATATTGAATCACTGAAGAACCGCTGCATGTTCCCCTAAAACAGATATTCACCGAAACCAAAGTTGTCATAACACATTCAAGCTGACATTGTTTACGGTTCTGTCTTGACTTTGTAAAATCCCGCGAAAGAAACTATTTCTCGGTTTAAACCATAGAATTGTAAAATCCCGTGATGATGGAACCATCCTGGAGAAAGGAAACTGTATGTCGGGATCCTTTTCGATCTTTGGTGCTACGGTTTCTTCTTCGAAGAAGGGATAAAAGGGTGTACTTCATGAATTGGATGTGTGTTTGGATATTCGTCATGGCAGTTTGGTTATTACATGGTTTTACGGGGTTATGTGTTTTTAACCATGGTCGGGATGAAACCATTATCAAAGTTCACTTTAAATGTCAAAGGAGGCTAGAATTTTGCTTTTAACTAGAAAAAGTGACAACGGGTTAATTCACTATTATTTATTTGAGGTTGAAGTGAAATATCACGGGCGAGTGTACTTAGTATCTGAAGGTATCGGGGATGGATGGATGAAGATTCTTCAAGATCCTTGTTCAAGCTTATTATTAATAACGAAGACTTGGAAATCTAGTTATTGTTGGGTGTCTTTTACCTTTTCTTTTACCACTTGGGGGAATTGGGCTCATACCACTACAAAATAACTATCACTTTAAGGAGTTACGTTGTAGTGCTCAGTGTCACATTGAATTGTGGATTTTCAAGAGGTAATGTACGTCTATTACTTGATGGTTGGTTGGATGAAGAGTATAGAGTACTTAGAGATTCAATGGAGGATGAAGTCTCGGCACCGCTCTTTGTTACATATGTGCAAGTTTAAGTCACGAGTTCGGGGTAGTTTACTTCAGGGTCAAATTCATCATATTGGGTTTTCTCCATCAGCTGTCACGACAAAGAGCCTACTGAATGATAATGGGGTGATTATAAGTTTTGCCAAGAGATGATGAAAAGAGAGAGATTTATGACGTATGAACACAACAGTTCATGCCTCGTACTCTAAAGGAAAGAAAAGTGTACGTTTCAGTGCGCTTTATCTTCTGAAGAAGAGAAATCTTCTTATGACGTATGAACACTACAGTTCATGCCTCGTTCCTCAAAGAAAAGAAATGTGTACGCTTCAGTGCGCATTATCTTCGGAAGAAGAGAAATCTTCTTATTATGACCATTCTCATCAACATGCTTCATGCTTTTTCCATGTGCTTTTGATTATCAAGTGAACCGGGCTACTGTTGATTGTTTTCTTAATTCCACTTGCTCAACTATAATGACGATGGCGACATCATGTGCTAATTTTGCGGGGGAGAAGTGTGAATAGAATACTTTTGGATGATTTCACTTATTTAGTCAAGAATGGCATCTCCGTATGCAATTCTTGAGGGGGAGAAGAAGTGTGAATTTTTTGCATTGTTGATTGATTTTTGAGAATATAAATGGTCATACGGCTCTAAACTCATGTAAGAACCGAGCTTCTTCTTATCGGGTCATCTTCACATGGAGTTTTTCTCTTCTAAGAGCCGTAGGTTGACATCTTCACTCGGATTGATGAGTTTATCGACAAAGTGATTCTGGTTAATGCTTCACGTATACATCAACATGATGATTCGAACGATCTCTATTCTTGTTTGATGTGATTGGTAGTTTGGTGTTACCATCTTATGTGTTCGTTGCGGCCTGATTGCTAATTTCCTTGATGAACATCTTTCTGTTCTTGTTTGATTGGGAGGGATTTTAGTTAAGGGGATTTGCAAGATGTAAGTTGATTGGGATGTTTTTTGGTGATGTTCTTGTTTTTGGTGAGTTGAAGATGTTAACTATCTATTCCCCAACTGGACAATCTTGAAGAAGGTTGAGTCTTCAGTCGGTTCTACATTCTCTATTACATGTTAGAAGACTAAAGACGAGTTGCATTTAACGATCTAAAGACTTCTTCTTAATCTTGACATTTATCAAACAGATTGTCGGTTTAGGGGAGAGCACTAATTGGGAGAGTGTTATAAGTCAGATTCAATCCCCAATTAGACTTGCTCACATTATTCAGCATGTTGATTCTCACAAAGACTTCAAGCGATCTTCTCAAAAAAATTTCAAGTATTTGGGCATTCAAAGAGTTGCTGATTCAAGTATCAAAACCGAAAGGGGAAGGAGTCAAGCATCTAAACGCGAGTAAACTTGATGTACTTAATACTTCTAAGAAATTGAAGATATCCCGGGAAGACAAATGTTATTACCGCAGAGAAACTCAAGGTTCGACTCATGGCGAGTAAACTTGATGAACTTAATTCTTCTAAGTGATTGAAGATATCCCGGAAAACAAATGTCATGACCGCAGAGAAACTCAAGGTTTTACTCATCAAGGCGTTTAATGTTAGTATTTCAACTACGTGGGGGAAGTGATGTTAGAGAAAGTTTCTCAAGATAAAAGAGGTACACTAGTGTGTGGTGATTTCGATGGTATCGCAATGATCGTGAGGGAGAGAGTGTGTACATTGGGGCGCTCAGCTGTTTCACTTGAGGGCTTAATCAGTGATTCAGAGATATAATCACTTATTCCGGAGTTGACATCCGCGGAGATTGTCATCCGCAGAGATAATCAGTGACTTGGCCTGCTTCTTCAATGTTATCATTTATTCCTTCCTTGGGTATTGGTATACTTCGGATACTTGAGCTTCATACACGATCATCAGGGAAGAAAAATGTGAACATGGGGAGGTGTTTTCATTCCCCTCATGATGTGTATTCGGGAGAGCTCTTGGGTATTGGTGTACTTCGGGTTCTTGAGCTTCATACACGATCATCCGGGAAGAAAAATGTGAACATGGGAAGGTGTTTTCATTTCCCTCATGATGTGTGTTCGGGAGAGTTCTTGAGCATTATACAAAGAAACTGACTGCATCAATTCAACTACTTGGGGGAATTGTTCTCTTGACACCTTTTGGAATGGATTGCTTCAGACTTCAGTGGTTATGAAATTTGAGAAGATTATTTTATGTGTGGGATGATACGTTGTTGTTCTTCTATTGGATGATATAACCTCGAATGGAGAATCTCGATTATCGGTCTTAAAAGGAGCAGTGGGATTTATGATAATGGTGTGCTTTTCGTGCACTGGCTAAGGCAAGCTTGAAATAGAGCTTCGAATCTGCTCATCTAATGGATTTTCGGTTTGGGGGGAAGCTGCCAAAGTCTCACTTTCAAGTGGCTCAATTTCTCTCTTCGATTCAAGAGTCTTGGAAGCTTTGGTGGTGAATGTTTAAGAGATGATGACTTCTATCTTCTACAACGGGACTGTTCGATATCCTTATCTCGGTACTCGTATCATCATCTTCGTTTACTATATCATCTACTCTATCCTTGTATATATTTATTAAAAACCAAATACAAAAATATAAAACCAACAAAAGAAAATAGAAAAATATAAAACCTTCAAAAATCCATAAAAATCAGAAAATTTCAAAAAATACCAAAAATATGTTTTCTAAAGACATGTCTTCTGGTATCGATAACATCTACGGTCTTAGAAATGTCATTCAATAATGGCACGGGACTTTAGATGAAGTTCGAGCAGGAGGTGTAAATATTTCTTTCTAAACATGTCTCGAAATTCAAATGGCTTACAGTTATTTCAGACTGTAACCCGGGCTTCAAAGCAATGGCTTGCTATTATTTCTGATAGCAACCCGCTCTTCAAGAAAGGAAATTGCTGCGCTAAACCATTTTTCAAAATTCGTGCACTTATCCAAAAACAAATTTGAGGAAAGTATGTCGAAGGACTGCTGTTCCTACACAAATGTTTTTCCGTCTAAAATTCTTCAGAAAAATATTTGTTGTTTTTCAAAAATGGTGGTAAATGAGTTGCTTGAAAATCAATCTTATTCAGAGTTTTCGAAATAAATTAAAAAACTCAATCAATGACTTCAGCGCTTTTAAACTTTTCAAAAAATGAGTCATTGATTGAGGGGGATAATGTTTTCAAATGTATATCATCTAACGGGCTTTCTTTAATATCCTACGTGCTTAATTAAAATTGATATTTGCCTATGTCGAAGGACTAGGAGTTTAGGATATGATTGTTAGGATTAGATGATTACAGTTTGATGAAACACATCATTCCCATTCTTTATATGAACTGATTGACATGTTGAATTGACCTTTATTAGTCGATTGCTGTTTGGGTGTTGTCGACCACCATATATCTGTTTGTGTCCACTAAAGTATGCAGGTATCTTGGTATAAGAATGTTCCCGATCAGGATCCTACATAATATGATGTTTGGATGCCGAAAGGAAAGGGTAACTAGATATTGGGTTGACAAATGAAGAAACAGAGCTTAATTGGACTTCTATGTAGAGTTGGCATAAATGCAACGTAAGAGGTCTCACTGCATCTGCAGATGGTTTTCTTCTAAGTGATTGAAGAAACAAAGCTTAATTTGACCTCAGTTGGCATTCAAAATGCAACGTAAGAAGAAGTCTCACTGCATCTGCAGACGGTTTTCTTCCAAACCCTACAGCAACAACAGAAGCTTCTCAACCACCTAACGTATCTTTGTGCAGGATACCATTTTTAAACAATTTTGAATAATTTGATTAAATTGTTTTGAAAATGGAAAAATATTGTTTTGAAAATAAATTGAACTAAATTTTGAAAATCACCGGACTTCTTTTTATCAAAACCTAAGTCACTCAATTATTGACTTTGGTCATCGATTGAGGGGGAGAGTGATTTAAAATAAATTATTTTCAAACAATATATCTTCAAAAGAGTCCGTTTGTACGTTAAAATGTGGTGATCTAAAGATTTAATGTTATGTCATGGTATGATTTTTCTTTTGAATCAAGGTCTTTCAAAATGAAATTTTTTCTGTTCTTGTTTGATTGTGAAATTGTTTTGTTTTACTTAAAAGATCTCTTAAAACTATCATACCTGACACTAACAATCTTTAATGTCTTAAAATGGTCCTTATCTGTCATTTTTCAAAATTAAATCTTGCCACGTCTTTCCCCAAAACTTTCTTATCAAGGGAGAGATCGTGATTTAAATCTCAAATCTGTTTTAATTTAATCTGTTTTAGTCCTTTATAGGCACTCCTGCCTCCATGTGCCAAACGATTTCTAATACATAATGCACATGTTGAGGGGGAGCATTTATCCAAAAAGAAGATGAGTATTTAAACCTGGCCACATTTTCTCCTATGTTTTCTAAACCTTATTAAATCACTTGGGATCCAAAATCTCAAAGGATTTGATATTTTTGATCGGGGGAGAATTTGTGATTTAATAATGAAATTTGATAAAAGGTGATCGTTTTGATTTAATTGTGCAAGCTGCTCTCTCATATGTGCTAAATGCTTTCGAATCTCGAAGCACATATTGAGGGGGAGCAAACAAACTATCGAGGTACGAAAGCTTTTTAAAGTAATTTATAAAGTACCTTGATTGTGTTTTCAAATGGTTTTCTTAATGGCTTTTGTGATTCGTGGATGTGCTTCAAAAGAACTCTTGCCTCTATGTGTTAAAATGATTTCTCTTATCCTATGCACATATTGAGGGGGAGAATTTACCAAAGAAAATCAAATGGCTTTTTCTATGAAAATTGTGATCAAAGAAAATATTTCAAAGTCCTCTTGCCTCCATGTGCTAAACAATTTCTAAATCACATGCACATGTTGAGGGGGAGGTTTTCTAAATGATCAAAACTATTAAGGTACAAAACGCTTTGATCTCGTATCACAAGTACCTTGATTGTTTTTCCAAATGATTTTTCAATTGGTTTCGAGAAGGAAAGAACAATACCAAAAGACCGACCAATTTACTTTATGCATGGTGTTATAAGGATGGTTAGGTTAGGTATTTGTTCCCACGATCTCGCCAGAGCCGGAGGGATCTACCCAAGTACAATTCACTAGTTAGTGTAAAAGTCCTTAGGTATGATGAAAAAAGGAGAAAAATGAGAAATGGGAAGAGTGCGGACTGAGACAGAGCTAGTACTAGAATAAACCCAACAATGTTCTAGTTATGAAGTCTCGGTAAGCACTGAAGGGGTTGAAGAATGAAAAAGAAATGAATATGAAAAGGGTGAAAAGAAATAGCCCTCCAATAATTCAACCTTAGGGCAGAAACCGGTTCAATACATATGCTACTGGTGGTTACCAAGGTAACAGCGGTATTGAAGACAAGACGTCATGGACCCAGTGACGCACTGCACTAAACTTCCCAAGCCACTCAAGTTCCTCTTAAAAGGGCTTGTTTCATTCTCACGGGGAACCGACATAATCTATCGACTTTCTTTTAGAGATTGTTGATATTGAAGAAGGAGACCCTCTCCCTAGTCTTCGGCATAGGAACCAAATGTGCACTATTGAGTCTAGAGCCAAGAGATCATCCACAATATCTCATTAGGACACTAAATTAATGAAGACTTGATGTTTCACACTATGTGGAAAGTAAGAATATATTAAGAGTCCTACGCATTATCCTTGTGGTATTGCCAGAACATCCGAGTGATATGTAAAATATTCACAATGAAGATGGAAATCCTTCTAGAGCCAACATCAAACAAGCTCTTGGTGGGTGACATGTGAAATCTTGCAAAAGATCAAGCTTGTGACAACTGGATAGAAACAATGGGGCGATTCATTCTTGAATCAACCTTGGTCCAGGAATGGAATTGACGAGTACTTTTGGAAAAACCGTTCGATGTGCAAATCTTCTTTTCTCTAGCACGTCGAATGTGTATTCATTTTCAAACACAAAAAGTATCTCTGATTGAAAAATACTTTTAGAAAAACCGTTCGATGTGTGAATCTCTTCTTTTCGCTAGCACGTCGAATGTGTACTCATTCTCTAATACAAAAAGTATTTTGATTGAAAATTGATCTTTCTCATAAAACCTTCGTCGTATTGCAAAACTCTTTCTTCAAGCAATACGCGATTGTTTTCAAATCATTTTTCATCAATCAGTGAATCTCAATTCGCTGGTTCACTCACTCCGTGTTGTCTTCTTTGAGACGTTCCGGTTTTTGAGAACAGCTAGTACTGCGAAACCTCACAAGGAGATTCTTAGGAATCCTACCTGATCACAGGCAGTACTTGTACTGATCAACGGGGAACCGTGGGCCGTGTACCTCAATTCAACGAAAGTGATCAAAGACACTTTCGTGTGTTTTATTGCTAACTATTGTTTGCAGGTACATTTAGACGGTTGCAGCTGATCAGAATTGAGGTGTCAATCCAAAGCCGCATGCTCACAGCATCCACACTTAATTTGAAGAAATCATGACTGGTGCATATCTACATAACCTGGCTATGATATTTCATACTATGCTTCTACTTCGTTGCTGCAAATATCATGAACCAGTAAGGCTTCCGCTAATCTGATGGAAAGATGTCATGATTCAAAAGTGTGAGCATGTCGGTCTGAAAGTCACAACTTCACATGATGGCAACACAATAAAGGGTGATCCAGAGATTTACTGTGGCTGATGATCTCAAAGAAAGCTCGAATATCATCAAAGATGTGGATCAGTTCAAAGGCCTCCACTAAAAGTACAAATTATGCGGACTATGAAGAGTCACTGCTTAAGCACAAAGATTGCGGAATTGAAGAATTGAAGTCTACGAGCTCAAGAACATAGTCAAGAATAGAATGCTAGGATTCGAAATGTAAAACATGGGGTGACCTCCCTTAGGGGGAGATTGTTAGGAATTAGAAAATTCCATAGTGAAGAGTCGGTCACCCCAAATATTATCTAGCATAAGTTAGCTCGTAGACTTGTTATTAGTTATGTTATTTTGCAGTTTATTAGTTAGTTTGTAGCGTAGTTTAGTTTAGAGTAACACCGTGGAGGAAGGACGGGTCTTTACCCACTGTATGCCTGATCCACAGTCCGATAGGAGGACGTATTATTTTGTAAGTATAAATACCCCTTCCATCCATGGAAGGGGTGTGGCTTCTTTGAATAAACCTTTCATTTTACATAGCAACTCTCTTTCAAGAAACCTCCTCTCTACTCTCTTCATCTCTCTAATGGCTTTCTTATTTAATCATTGTCCTAGACCTCCCGAATCATCTAACAACATAAATATTAAGATCCAACACATCATCCTCTGCACTTGAAGAGCTTATGAAGACTTTTCTTTATTTGTTTTATTACTTGCAGGAAATGTTGTAAGTAATCCCTTATGTCGTCCCAATGGGGGAAGATTGTTGGAATCGCTCCTAACACGGAAATGGAATGACATTTACGGGATTACATAATCTATCTTATTTAGCCAAACACATGGACTAGTTATGTCATAGTGTAATAGTTATGTATGTGGTAGGCTATATATACCCCTCCATACTTCCATGGAGGGGTGAGTCTAATTAGTGTAATTTCATCTTTCATAAATAAAACACCTAGTATTCTCCCTTCTCTCTCTACTTTCTCTCTCTAACATGAAGATGATGTTCTTTCATCTTCTCCGACCTCCCGATTCACCAAATCATCCATAGAAACGATCCTAACATTTAGCCACCAGACGTGACTTATTTCTAATTACGGTTCCTTCAGCATCCAATTTGTTTTTCCAAATCCATTTGAGACCAATGATGAAGACCCCTGTTGGTCTTTCAACCAATTCTAATACTTCAAGACCTTTAAACTGATTGAGTTCTTCTTGCATGGATTCAATCCAGTTGTCTTTGATCATTGCATCTTTAATGTTTTTAGGTTCAGATTGGCAGACAGTGAGTGCATAAATGCAATGTTCACCGTCTGTGTGAAGACGTTGTCGCGTTACGACTGGTTGATTCGGGTGACCAATAATATTCTCTAGAGGATGGTCTTTTGTCCAACGATGTGTCGAGGGTTGATGTTGGTATACATTGTGCATATTTTGAGAATTCAAATGGATTGTAGATGATTCCGCAACATCAGGTGCAGCAGTTTCATTAGCAAACGGGTTAAAGAACGCATTTGGCTAAAAGTCTGTAGGTGGGGGTACTTCATTGTTCAGAACATCATCAGCTGGTTCAGCGTCATTGGAAAGCAGTTTGTTCAATTGTTGTTGTAGATTCAACTGGTGGTGCTTCTTCAACAATGAGTTGTTGTAGAGGTGTATCAGGTATTGGAATATGATCAGGTTGAGCAGCGGAAACATCGGATACACCTGGAGCATGTTCATCAATGTCATCACTAAACAGCGGAGCAAAGAACTTTTCCATTTGTTGACGAGTAAGCTGGGGGCTTGATTCAGCTGATGATGGGGTTTGAGGGAAGTTTAAACGGTTGTGACCGGGTTCCAAGCTGTTATGCTCAGAAGCCATGTCTGTAAGCTCATCAAAAATTTGCATGAATCGTTTCCATAACCTGCTTTATACGGCGATTCCAGATCCGGTAACCTTTAGAATTCTCACAGTATCCAATAAAGACTCCAATATCAGCTTTGGCTTTGAGCTTTCCAAAGTCATCGCCATCATTATTTGGGCAGCAAAGGGATCCAAATACATGAAAGTGTTTGAGATTCGGTTTTCTGTTGTGGATAAGCTCAAAAGGTGTTTTGTTGTGGCGTTTAGTAATCATTGAACGATTCTGAGTGTAGCATGCAGTTGAGACGGGTTCAGCCCACAAGTAATCAGGAAGTTTAGCATTGATTAACATTGTTCTTGCAGCTTCCACTAACGTACGGTTCCGTCTTTCAACAACTCCATTTTGTTTTGGTGTGCGTGCAATAGATGTTTGATGATCAATTCCTACTTTCTCATAAAATTCAAGAAGAGTTTGATTCACAAATTCAGTTCCTTTGTCTGTTCTGATTTGTCGGACTGTATTCCGGAGCTGAACTTGAATTTTCATGAGAAAGGTGATGATCATCTGTGGAGCTTGATCTTTGCTTCGAAGAAAGTAAAACCAAGTCCATCTTGAGTAGTCATCTACAATTACCAAGATGTAGCGTTTGCCATTAATCGTCTGCGCGCGCATCGGACCACACAAATCCATGTGAAGAAGATGAAGCGCATGCTGAGAGCTGTGTTCCACCTTTGAAGGAAAATGAGCACGAGTGCTTTTCCCTTGTTCACAAGCTGAGCAAAGGTGATCTTTAGAATACCGGAATCTAGGGAGACCTTCAACAAGTTTGTATCGAGCAAGGTGGGTTATGGTTTGAAAGTTTAAATGTGAGAGACGTCGATGCCATAGCCACGATTTTGTTGATGTTGCCTTTGAAAGTAAACAAATGGGAGATGAAGCAATCATGTCTTGCATTGAGATTGTGTACAGACTTGAATTGCGAGTGCCAGACATAAGATCTTTTCCTTGTAGATCACGAATGAAACAAGTTTTCTCTCGAAAAGAAACTTCCAAATCTCCATCACAGAACTGACCAACAGAAAATAGATTGTGACCGAGACCTTCCACATAATAAACCCTGCTAATTTCGATGTTTCCATTAATGTAATCTCCGTAGCCCATGATAGCTGCGAAGTGATCATTCCTGAATCTGACAGTGCCAATGAACTTTGCAACAAAGTTTGATAACAGTTGAAGATTGCTTGTCATGTGTCGGGAACATCCGCTATCAACAATCCAAAGGATGATCTGTATCACCTGCATTACACACATACGACACAGATGGAATAGAAGTAGATGTGGAACCCGAGGAGTTAGAGGGTTCCGATGTTGTTATAGTCGAAATACACACATCAATGATTTTAGGCATCCATTTAAATCCTAGTGTATTATGTATCCATTTCTGCCATCTCCAACTAGTCTTTGCTTTAGTCTTAGTGAATGTACTATGTGGTACTACATTCCTTCGAGGTGATACTGGGAATACAGGGACATCAATGTGTTTCTTAGAATCTAAAGAGGGTGGTTTACCAAGCACAAACTTAGAACCATTAGTGGGCCTAGAGGTATTCCGTTTCTTAGGATTCTGTAAACGAGACAAGATAGCTTTAGCAACACATTTATCATGACAATCAGAAAGCATACTTTTACGACATATAACACAAGAAGCTTCAGACTTAATATCAAAAGTACTTAAAGGTTCAGCATTCGTTACAACACTTTTTCCATTACATTTGTCAGAGGCAATATCTAAAGTGGGTGCAACTCAGGTCTTATTCAAAGTCCTAGGGTGTTCTTCTACTTCAACATTCTTTATTGTTCTTTTTGAATGCTTTTTGTATGCAGAGAACTGTTGTTGACAAGTTAACAACTCGGCCTTGGCTTTTTGAGTTTCCAAAGTAAGAGCGTTAAGTTGTTTTTTATGTTCATGTTTCAGCAGTTCTATTTGAGACAACAAAGCATTCTTCGATGCGGCTAGATCACGAATCTGTCGTTCTAAATATTTTTCGTTTTGGTGTGATTTAGCAAAAGCGGCTTCAAAACCTTGTTCACGTTTTTCTTGAGTTTTGAAAAAATTGAGTTGCCTTTTTAAGCATTCAATGTCCCTGGTTAACAGTGCATTTTTACTGTGTAATTGCTGATTTAATGAACGACATTCGTCCATTTGGGATTGATAATCTTGAAGTAAGAGGTCAATATATGGATTAGGCAAAGGTTCAGCGTGTTCAACGTGAGTCACAACATGGTCACTATTCAGATCCTCAAGTATAACCACGGAGTCAATTTGAGTATCAAAGGTAACCAAAGGATCATCTTGATCATCAAATGCAACTACGGGGTCTAGTTGAGAATCGTCAAAATGAGATGTGGATGACTCATGTTAAACATTCTGAGCCTTGTCGGATTCAGATGTTGGCGGACATAGTAGATCAGAGATGATTATGGTTTGTTCGGGTACCTGAGACAAGCCATCAGTGTCATACACTGGGCCTGTGTCACTCATGTGAAGAGCTTGCATTTGTGCCATCAACATCACTGCTGCATTATCCTGCAAGTCCTCCATATCATCATCTGAGTCTGCATCTGCCATAAAGCTCTGTTCTTTGTCTGTGAGAGTTCCACCAACTTCATCCTTAAGAGCCAAAAGTAAAGCCTCCTTGTGATAAGCACTGCCCCTAGTCCTCGGCTTTGGGCATGCATTAGCCAAGTGTCCCTTCTCATTACAGTTGTAGCAGCGAAGACCATTTATCCCATTCTGAGCATTACCCTGTTCAACCACTTGAGCTCTCTGTGGAGCACCCATGTTATTCCTACCCATAGCATTAAACCCTTGACCACCGCCCATCCGACGACCATAACCACAATTCTGAACTTCAACTCGTCCATTGTTCACAACAGCCTGATTCCTTGTGTTTGATGAGGAACGAATGCGATTGTTGGATTTGTTTGTATAACGGCCAAAAGCTTTAGCAATCATAACAAATCCTTGTTGCAATGCATCGAAAGCATCTGAGTCCTCATTAGCTTCACTGTAAAGTGCTTGATCATTGTTGTTGTTGTATGGAACCAATTGAGTTTGTTAAGATTGTTGCTGTGACGGATCATATGGTGTGATTGTGGCAGTTGGTTGAGGAGGATAACTAGTTTGAGCCCACAAAGCAAGTTATTGATTATCCAGAAGTGAAGGTGAAACAATTTGGCCACGGATAACCCTTTCCTTATCAACTTCTTTTTTATGAGGCTTCAAATAGTCGTACAACAATCCGTATGAAGCATGATGAAGATTCTTCGCTTGACGGAGGAAAATGACATACTTCTCCCAATCAGGACCAAGACTACTTAGGAACTTTGTATTGACTGCAATTCTTGGCATGATGATGTTGTGTTTATCCAAATCATTGATGATGTCTAAGAATCGATGATGATATGACTCTAATGTCTCTCCTGGTTCAATCATAAAGTGTTCATAAGCCAAGTAGATTTTTGATTCCATGTCTTCTTGATTAAGTGCAGTGCCTTCCATGAGAAGATGAATATGTTCCCACATTGCTTTTGCAGTCTTTTGAGCATCAAAACTTCGAAGGATTGGATTGGGTAATTCTGAAAGGATATATTGCATTGCTTGCTCATCAGCTTCGTAGTGTAGAAGTTCATCACCAGAAAGGACAGTAACAGTTGCAATGTTTGTGAGATCATCTCTTGGTGGAATAGCATTAGGATCTCCGGGTGTAACGACAATAGGCATCTGGAATGGACCTTCCAATATAACCTTCTTTAAGAACTTTCCATGTGGTTTCTTTAGATCACAAAACGTAAAGAACCTAATTACCCATTAATCATAGTTGCCGGGAGTGAGCATTGGAGGTCTATCAAGTGATCCTGCCTCATGAATTGATTGCTGGCTACTTAAAGCTTCACACATCTTTGCAAACCAAGTCGGTTCCTTCATAGTATTCCTTGATGGATGTTGATTGTAAACGTTTGTGTAAGGTTGTACTTGAAGACTAGGTGGTGGTTGAACCATTTGAGGTGGATTTGCTCCTTGTTGTGGATAATGTTGTTGATTGAATTTTTGTTGATAAATTTGTTGTTGTTGATTAAATTTTTGATGTTGTGGACTTAGTTGTTGTTGTTGTTGTTGATTATAAGTATAAGGAAAATCGCTAGAGTATGGTGGTTGTGACATGTTGAAAACTTGTGTTGTTAAATGGATCTTTGTAGTCGAATGAAACCTTGTTGATGAATTATCCTTAGGCGTAGAAAAAACCAAGTTTAGGCTAAGTAACACTTATGCGTAAAAACACCAAACTTACGCGTAAAAGCAATAGTTACGCGTAGGATTAGCTTACGTGTAAGAAATGAGAAACACTAATATTAGGCGTAAACAGAAAGTTAGGCGTAGAAAGCTTATGCGTATGATTAGCTTATGCGTAAGACAAGGCTTAGGCGTAAGAAAAATCTTAGGCGTAAAGAGTTCTACGCATAAGTTGGAGCTTATGCGTAAGATTAGGGGTTTTGCCCAAAAAATCTTTTACACTATCACACTGTAAAGGATATCCAAAGTCAAAGTGTTTTCAGGCTTATCCAAGCAAGAAAACACTGAGTAAACCACGAAAACTGAAGATTAAACCAAGGATGAGTTACGCGTAAGATTAGGGTTTTCTTACGCGTAGAAAGTAACCAAAAATTGATTTCTGCCGAAAGATGTTTCTAAACCAGATTTTAGTGATGAAACAGCTTCAATATCACCAAAATAACATAAAAGTGTGAAACTTGATGATCTAAAACATGTAAACACGTTACGCGTAGAAGTAACCACACGTTTAAAACCAGGATTAAAATCAATGAAATACACGTAAAGTTCGAAACTTTTTTTCAAAAACAGATATTTTAACACCTAATAACGTTAAAAGTACAAGTATCTTGGATTTGAAAGTGTAAAAAAAGAGTTTTTTTATGCGTATCAAAGTTTCTAAACCGAGACTTACGCGTAGACCAAAAATAACTTCAAAAAACAAAACCTTTTCACCCAACTATTTGGCGAATGATACCACTGTTAGGTTCCCATTTTAGTAACACAAGCATCAATATAAGAAATAGAGAAGAAGAGATCGGATGAACAACACACACAAACACACACACACGTATGAGTAATGAAGAGTTATGCGTAAAGGTGAATGAGTGAATTGAACAACCAACCCTCAAGTGAGGGTTTACAAGGATTATTTATAGGAAGGAACTAGGGCAACATGCAAGTTCCCTTCCTTTCCTTTATGGTCTTGGGCCAAGGCTCATGGGCTTTATACATAAGCCTTGGCATGATTACTAACTTAAAAGCCATATTAAGCTAACTATTACATATTAATTACTAACACTTGAATTCTAGTTTAGGAGTGATTCCAACAAAAATTTTGACATGTTTTTCTTAACCTAACTAGTTTAGACCTTAGCCGAGCACATACAACCCTTGATATTATATGGTGAGATTAGCCTTATCCGTTTCCAAAATTTTACCCCAAATCCACCAAATTATGAGTGTGCCGGTAGCTTGTAAACTTTAGAACTTGGCTTTGCATCATTTCGAGACCATAGACGAGGTATGTTGAGTTAGCTCGATGTATTTGGACTTTTCAGTTTAAGAAGGAAGTATTATTGGATTATCACCCAAATAGCCTACCATTGTGTGTCTATCGATTAGTCACCTCGACTTCTCGACCCGCATGTGAAACCTTTTTGTTGCACTCACCTTTCGTGCAAGATACCCGTAGATACACCCATTTGAGCCCTTCCTTTCATTTTGTTAACCCAATATATTGTTTCGTTACACCTTAGCCTACCCTATAGTCTTTATTTGTGATTGGGAAGTCATCATTTTCCTAAGTTCAAGGTTCAAGTGGAAAGGTTCGGGAATCACGCTTTCGTCGATGACATATTCTTAAAGATCATTGAAGACCCCCCGAATTCCCATTGTTCATCTCAAGTGGGGGGATGTTATGTTTAGTTTTTATCCTTAAAATAATAATAATAATAATAATAATAATAATAATAATAATAATAATAATAATAATAATAATAATAATAATAATAATAATAATAATAATAATAATAAATAGTTATGTTATTCAGTTTATTGTAAAGTGCGATGTTATAAACACTATTTGCTTTATATAGATTTAGTATCGAGGAGGCCACCTCGATCACATTTGAAGATTGGAGTTGGTAATTGTGCCAACAGTTGGAAAAAAGGTAGTGTGCCCATCATAATGTCCTCTAATGACACATCTACCTAGTATATCATGATCCAGTTCCTTAACTTCGAAGCTTGAACTTTGGGCGGACTGTAAGTGGTGATGACTTGGTTATAGATTTAGACTATCTACTTGATTTTTATTTTACACCATTTATATATCCCATGTCTTATCCTACCCTTTAGTCATGAAGCGTGTCTAGGTGATGCAGCGAGCAATCTTTGGTGTCTTGGCCATGGATTTGATCATGTATCATTGATTTTGTCCACTTCGCCGTGACATGTTAGTAATGAGAAATCACCCTTAACCCTCGTCGTGTCTACCCATATTGCCTTCGAGAATTGTTTTGTCCTTAACTCTAGTGGTGGAGATTTGTGTAACCGCCAAGCTTATGATAAAATACATGCTATGACTGTGCGATCGAGTGATCACCCTGAAATTGACACTTAGAATAGTTAAGAGATTTTAGTGTTTCGTTCCCATTTCGTGAGGTGTTCGACTTTGTTTTATTCTAGCATAAAGGATTTGTAAACTTATATTTTCCAGGTAATGGGAGATATCTTTTTAGGAATCTATCTAATAAGGTCTACTTGAGGGCAAGTAGAGTTCAAGTGGGGGGATATTTGATAACATCAAATTATCCTGAATATTAAGTGTCAATTTCCCCCGATAATGCTTGTAATTTATATCATTTATATGGATTTACGCTTATTTTCCATTATATTTCACTTTTAGTTAAATTACGAGCATTGGAGCTAAAGAGACGTGGAATTGTGAGCTTATTAAAGATTTATCATAGTATGCTCACTTTGAAGAAGTTACGGCGTAACTCCTCTCTCACATTACGCCGTAACTAAAGCGTGGCTCAGAAAACCAACTTATCAGAAGATTACGGCGTAACTCTCCCAAAGATTACAACGTAACCATATTAGGTCAAATGAGGTTCCGCGCCGCTGATAATTACGCCGTAACTCATGCATCAACTACGGCGTAACCGAGATTTATTGAAGATACGGCGTAACCGCTTCCTGAGGTTACGCTGTAACCAGCATTTCTAGTGCAATTTACGAAGAATTATATGTTTCGGCGTAACTCTTTTAATAGTTACGCCGTAACCAAGATCTGGTCTATAAATACCCCACGATTACCAGCATTTCAAAGCATCCCATTTCACACACAACAATCAAAGAACGTGAGAAAAAGCCAAAGGCAGATCTAGAGGAGCATACCGAGCTATCTCCAAGGGAGAAATCACTCCTCTACGATATGTTTTAGCTTTTTATCTTTTCTTTACTTTCAATTCATGTATTTCGTAACATTAAATATTGAATTGATTTTTATGGTTAATATGAGCGGCTAAGCACCTCTTGGTGCTGGCCTAGTTATGATTTCTTAATTGTTTTGTTTGCGTTTACATTGCTTCCGTATATTTATTTCTAAGTATATGCATGCATAGTTTATTGGTAGCTACCCTTGTTTCGGTAGTTTTGAATGGCGGTAGAGGCTAGTTGCTTAGGAGATATGACCAACTGACCCTAAGTGAGTAGACTGATACGGGAAGGGTAAGATATGACCAACTGACAACCCTTTCTACTTGTGCGATTTGACCAACTGATCACCCACCGTTTGGATGAACTTAAGAATTAGGGGGTGAGTGTTTAAGTTGCTAGCGCCCGGGCACTCACTATTATAAGTCTAGCATGTAGCGGAACTTAATGACTTGGCTTAGGGGACTAGGAACAACTGGACTTATGAGGGGACACCTAACTTCTCCAGTGGTGGCTCTTTGCTGATAGGTTAGGACGAACTGACCAAATGCTGTCCTCTCGACTTTAACCCCACCTGAAGTAATTAGACGTAAAAATTACTAGTTAGGATGAATAACTAGGTTAGCACCACTCTCCTCTATTGATCACATCCTTTGCCTTTATTTGCTTTAGTAGTTAATTAGTTAATTCAATATCAAAACCATCTTAAAATCTGTGACACATAGACTTAGTATTAATCCACACACATAGCTCTTGGGACGACCTCGGTTTAACCAAATACTACATTACACATGACCTGGTACACTGCCCGTTACTGCATTAGGGTAGACCATAAGTATAACGAGACATTATAAATATTAAAACCTGGTCAGTAAAACCGGCATCATCATTCCACCAAGCATCCAATAGAGTTTCTCGGGCATCCATTTTCCGGGCATCCGAATGGAGTTTCTCGGGCATCCGAATTGTAGTATTCGGGCATACTTATATTTACATCAACCATCCTCGATGGGGGCCAGCCATCGGAATTGTTATATACATCACACAAGTTATCACGGAAAATTGTCTCCTTATTGCAGGGAGACTATATCATCATATTTAAAAATAAATTGTCTTGTTACACAACGGTTTTGGGATTCTTATCACAATAGCAGTTATAAGAAATAGTTTTTTGAGATTTGTTTCGTGCCAGGTCAGAGGAACCTCTTTCTCTTCCATTGTTTGTAACTTATATGAGCCATTCTGACATGCTCCCACAATCTGGTAAGGGCCTTCCCAGTTGGGTCCCAACTTACCTTGGTTTTCCACCCTGCTTGCTTCATTCCTTCTATAGACAAAATCTCCGACTTTGAAGTTCATCGGCTTGACCCTCCGGTTATAGTACTGTTCCACCTGCGTCTTGTACTTTGCTTCTTGTATAGCAGCATTTTCCCTTCTTTCTTACAGCAAGTCTAGATTCAGGCGTTGTTCATCCTCATTCTGATCCTCCCGAAACATCTTCGTCCAATGTGTGGGCATACCTATCTCCACTGGAATAACAGCTTCACTTCCGTAAGTCAAGCTGAATGCGGTTTCTCCATTGCTTGTTTTTTGAGTTGTACGGTGAGCCCATAGGAAGTTGGGTAATTCGTCAACCCATCCACTTCTCTCCCGTCACAACCTAGTCTTTATCACCTCCATCAAGCTTCTGTTTTCCCGTTCTACCAATCCATTATCCTGGGGGTGTGCGACTGCAATATTCATCTGCCTAATCTCCAACCGCTCGCACCAACTCTTGAACGGGTCGTTGACAAAATTGGTCCCATTGTCAGTAACTATAACCCCCTTCAATCCATACCTACACACGATATTCTCCCATACAAACTTCTTGACATCTTTTCCGGTCGTCTTTGCTAGCGGTTTTTCCTCTATCCACTTCGTGAAATAGTTTATAGCCAAAATGACGTATTTCACCTTTTCTTGGTGCCTTTGGAAGGGGTCCTAACACATCCATTCCCCATCGGTAAAAAGAGTCGCACTTCCGGATCTCCTCTCTTCGGTACCGGTGCATGTATCTGACAAGAGTCGCACTTTCGGATCTCCTCTCTTGCATCCTTGTGCATAGTGGGCTAGTAATATCCTTGCCTCATGATCTTAGCCACTACGGTTCGCGGACCGGAATGCATCCCACAACATCCTTCATGTACCTCCCGAATTATGTAGTTGGCTTACAATGGCCCCACACATCTCAACATTGGCCCCAAACATGATTTTTTGAAGAGAACCCCCACTTCCATCACGTAAGTGGGATTTTCATCCGAAGGCTCCTAGTTTCGTTCGGCTCCATCGGCCAAACCCCTTCTTGTAAACACTTGACAATCAGCGTCATCCAATTGTCCTCCTCCTCCTCCACTATTGTATTCGTAATATCTTATTCGCCTGATGGTTTTTCCAGCACTTCTACTAGCACTTTCTTTGTAGAATCCAAGATCCGGACTCAACTAGGGTATCAATGATATCAATTGAATGAATGCACAACAGAATGATAATAACAATGAATATCACTAATAAGATTTTCTTTATTAATTGAAATATAAAAACTATTACAACTACTAATATACACACGCTATGATCGCGTGTCTAGACTCTCATTAGAGATGTCTACTTTGAAATGAAAAGATTAATGAAAGGGATGCCTAAACCCTAGACGCCTACCCTCTTTATATAGTAGAGGGAGTTTACACAAAAACCCTAAACATAGCTTACTAGAAAAGCTACTATTAAATATTACTATTAAGACCCTCATTGTTTCTTCTTTCTTCATTCTCGTGGTTTTGTAATCTTCAAATCTGCAATTCCCAACAATCTTCCCCTAAACTGGAATTTGACTAGGTTATGTTCCAGTTTCTTGATAGTACAAAACAACCTGTTATGAAGAAACAATGCTAAAACATGTCATCAAAAATAATAAGCTGCACGCTATGAATCTTCTTCCCCTTTTTCTAATAGGGGTCTTGTGCAGCTCGTAGACGCTTCCCATCAAGTGATGCATGTAGATGGTAAGTAAATAAGCAATAAGCTTCCCCTTAAAATATACTAACCACCTCTACATTATTTTGTTTTTTGTTTTTTTTTTTGTTTTTTTTTTGTTTTTACAACTAAAGAAAAGAAATAAAGCATAGTAGTAGAAAAGACAAATCAGCAGCAACATCAAAATAGGCTACCAGTAGGAACGGAGAACCAGTAGGAATACCAACGTAGGCATCTTATATCTTGCACTATCCATGTGACTCCAAATCTTGATAAACCCTCAAGTAATATGAGACACTGAGCACAACAACGTGACTCCTTAAAGTGATAGCAAATGTGAGGATTAAGCACCTTCTGTAGATCACACCCCTTCACTAACACTGAGCACTACAACGAAACTCTTTAAAGTGTTAGAATATGTGCGCATTAAGTACCTTTAATCTGTAGATCTCACCCCTTCGCTAGATTTATCAAGTCTTTGTCACACCATTAATGTACGGACAAGTTACCACAAAAGTGTTCCTGCTCACTTTGAGATATGATACGACACGCACCTGATCAACCAGTAGGAACTCCAGAATAACCAGTAACAAATATCAGTAGGAACTGATCAGCAGCAACCGATACTACCAGCAGAAACCAATACCACCAGCAGAAACCGATCAGTAGAAACGAATCAAAATATGCAGCCAGTAGGAATACCAAATCAAGCCAAAAATATGTTATTTACTAGGGTTCATCGTTGAATAAAAATTCAACTCATCAAAACTAGTAAAACATAAGAAGCACAAACTGTCAAGACCAAAATTAACATATACAACAACCGATCATGAACAGTATAAATATTATCCAACCAGAATTAAGTTCCCACGCTGCCATTATAAACCATCGTCTACCAGTATGCTAACAGTACCCAATCAGTAAGAACGAAACAATGATCAGCAAAGAATCAAACTAATACAATCAGTAGGAATCGGACACAAGTAGCAATGAAAAGTCAATCACATATAACGCTTGAGATCCGTACCTGACGTTATGAGCCCCACAAAGAAATTAATTCAACCAAAGTATGATACTAACATCCCACGTGATCAAAGCCAAAAATAATACTAACATGTTAGTACCTAGCCAATCAAACGAATACATGCCTCACAGTATACGCTCCATGTGATCACAAAGTAATTGACCAATCAAAAGTACTGTCCCTTTAACTTCACGTGATACCAGCAAGTGAGGACCAGTATTTATAATCAATATCCATTTATCAACTGCCCCAATTGGTCCCACAAGCACAATAACAAGTATCACAATATAGCCCAGTATTACGTCATTCTACCCATGAGATCAGCACCAAACTAGGAACCAGGGACCCACGAAATTATACAGCAGCATCCATGATCAGCAGCAATGCGTTGGGACCACATTAATTATGCGAATTTATTTTAAATAATGAAATACAATCCCACGTGTAATTGTATACCCCATCAACACCAATTAATACTCCTACGTTTGACCAAAGAGATTCGAATTAAAAACCATATCACTGACCAATCACTAATAATTATACACGTGATTATAGAATTATTCAAACGAGTGATAACAGAATTAATACAAAACCTTTGTGAATCTTAATATCAAACGAGTAGGGACCCAATATCATTAAAAAAATCATATGCACCGATCATGATGTGTATGAAACTTAAATCACAAGATCCAATCACAATAATCAAATGCGAATGACCAATGGAAAATATCATACCGTGTGCTGCCTTATACGAATGGCCAATCACAACAGAATTAAATTGGATCATCTATACGGCTGCTGCTTCTTTTCATTGTCTCTTAGCCTCTTTTATTCACCTTTGCTGCATAAACCCTACTTAGAGGAAAACCTTATAAACCCTTGATCGAGAGCCACGAGGCTCTGATAGCAATTGTAGAATCCAAGACCCGGACTCAACTAGGGTATCAATGATATCAATTGAATAAATGCACATCGGAATGATAATAACAATCAATATCACTAATAAGGTTTTCTTTATTAATTGAAATATAAAAACAATTACAACTACTAATATACACTTGCTATGATCGTGTGTCTAGACTCTCATTAGAGATGTCTACTATGAAATGAAAAGATTAATGAAAGGGATGCCTAAACCCTAGACGCCTACCCTCTTTATATAGTATAGGGAGGTTACACAAAAACCCTAAACATAGCTTACTAGAAAAGCTACTATTAAATATTACTATTAAGACCCTCATTGTTTCTTCTTTCTTCATTCTTGCTCGTGGTTTTGTAATCTTCAAATATGCAATTCCCAACATTCTTGGTGAGATGATCGAAAGCAACAGATGCCCACTTACTCAATATGTCTGCTTTTTGGTTCTGGGATCTCGGGATGTTGCAAATTTTAAAGCTCTTAAACCCAGCGATGTATTCCTTGGCCCGGGCCAAGTATCTCTGCATGCTTTCCTTAGTGGCTATAAACTCTCCGTTGATCTGGCTCGCCACCAATTTAGATTCTACCCGAACATTCAGAACCTCTATTTTGAGTTTCTTCGCAATCCGGAGGCCAGCTAGAAGAGCCTCATATTTGGCTTCATTATTGGTGCTCGAAAAGTTGAGCCGTAAGGCATATGTCAACTCCTCCTTTGTCGGACTAATAAGGACTAAACCTGCTCCAAAACCTTTCTTGTTTGACCCCCGTCCGTGTACAATAGCCATTCATCAGCATCAGCAACTTCCAACACATCATTGCCCCTTCTATTCCTTTCCAAACACTTAGGTTCTACTGGTATCCCTGTAAGGAAATCTGCTAGCACCTGATCTTTGACCGCGTTCTTAGGAACATAGGTAATATTATAAGCTCTTAACTCTACGGCGTACTTAGCCAGCTTTCCTGAGACCTCCGGTTTGTTTAATATCTGTTTGATGGGTTGATCGGTGATGACCTTGATGGGATGAGCCTCAAAATACCTCCGTAGTCTCCTGGATACATGCATTAGACACATAGCCAACTTTTCTATCGGCGCATAATTCCTTTCTGCGTCATGTAGCGTCCGGCTGACATAATGCACCGGTGACTATCTTCCTTCCCTCTCTACTACCAAGACTGCACTTACTGCGCCCTCCGATGCCGCTAAATACACAAATAGTTGCTCCTTGGGCTTAGGAGTTAATAAGGAGGGCAACTCTAAGATTAACCTTTTCATCTCTTGAAAGGCCGCTTCGGCTTCCTTCGTCCAGTGGTATTCGTCCTTGTTCTCCTTAGTGACGTTCTTTAACGTGTCAAAGAAGGGCAAAGATCTTCCCGCCGACCTGGAAAAAAATCTATTTAGGGCTGCCAACTTCCTACTCAGACTTTGCATTTCCTTTAGTGTCTCCGAGGACTTCATCTCCATAATTACCTTGGTCTTCTTGGGGTTTGCCCTTATACCTTCTGACGTTACCATGTAACCAAGGAACTTACCCTCTTCCACACCGATTGAGCATTTCTTCGGATTCAGCTTCATGTTTACTCGCCGGAGATTATCAAAGGTTACGATAATGTCTGCTATCATATCCCGTTCGGTCTTATTATTTATAACCATATCATCCACATATGCTTCCAGATTTCTGCCTATCTGTGATTGAAAGGCTGAATGTACGTAGCCCCTACATTCTTCAAACCGAATGGCATCTTGGTATAGCAATACGTTCCTTGCTTCGTATAGAAAGCAGTCTTTTCTTCGTCATCCCTATCCATCTGAATCTGGTGGTAGCCCTTGTAGGCATCCAAGAAGCATTTGTATTTGTATCCTAAGACGAATTATATCTTCCAGTCAATCTCCGGCAGCTGATAGTAATCCTTAGGGCATGAGGAGTTCAAGTTTTTGAAATCGATGCACATCCTCCAGCTTCCGTCGCATTTTTTCACCAGAACAGGGTTTGATAACCACGTCGGGTATCTTACCGGACGAACTATCCCAGCTTTCACCCACTCCTCTAGTTCCCTCATAACCACTTGATTTTTCTCCTATGAGAACGTCCTTCTTTTTTGCAGAACAGGGGTGTCCGAGGCATTTACATTAAGGGAGTGCTGAATGAGACGCCTAGGCACTCCGGTCATGTCAGCCGACTCCCAGGCGAACACATCTTTGTTTTTTCTCAATAGCTCAATGAGTTGTCTCCGACATTCACTGGAGAAACTGGTTCCTATCATCAGACGCTGCTCCGGATATGCCGCGTTAACCAGTATGTCCTCCGTCAGTTCTAGTTCCTTCCGTTTCTCCTGGTCCACCGCTTCTGTTTCCCCTTTCCTAGACCAATTTTCTCCTGCATCCTGCCTCTCTTCGAACCTCCTGCACTCCAAGACTACTGCCTTCTTAGTGGTCAGGGTAGCTATTCCACCGGGTGTTGGGAACTTCATCACTAGCGGCGAACTCGTTTCCTGTAGTCTAGATTGGATGGAAGGACACAGGTTATTAAAGCAGTGTTCATACATTACTTGGAAGGAAGCATCTTCATCCAAAAAGACCCTTCGGACCAAGTAACCTTCTATTCCCGCCTCTAAGATCAATGGTTCTTCAGACAAGTCATCCGCAGGTATCTGGGGGAAAGTTATGGGAACGTTCATCCAATCTTCGTCATAAAATCTGGCCTTCCTCTTCCGATCTCCCACATAATGATTGACCATGTTGATCACCTTTCCTTTCCCACTATTATGACCCATCGGTCTTTCTTTTCCCCATTGTTGGATGTTTTTCACCAAGTGATCCAACTTCCCGGATTTGAGAGCTATTTCTAACTGTTTCTTTAAATGAAAAAAATCATTAGTCTGGTGGCCTTTCTCCCCATGGTATTCACAAAATATGTCTTCATTTTCTTTGCTTGGTCTTCCCTGTAAAGGTGGTGGCGGAGGTAGGTTCAAGTGATGCTCCGTAGCTAATATTTCCTTAGGCTGCTTAGACAAAATCGAGAGCATGGCACGATGATTTTTAGGCTTGCCAAATTCGTTGCGTCAAAATTCATTGCGAGGACGAGCATCCACTTTAGGAGAGACATATGGGGAATAGGCCTCCATTTGCCTAAAGTCATTTCTTTCCCAGGGTCGTCGGTCACTCCGCCTCCTATCACCGAATCCCCCTCTAGAAGTTCGATCACTTATTGTCAAAGAGTTCCCCCTTCGGTATGACTCCTGTACTTCTCCCTTTGGTAACTTAGTACTCTTATATGCTTCTTCTGACCGAACATAATCGTCCACCCGAGTCATCATCTCTTTAATAGTTTTCGGGACTTGGTCGGAGAACTTCTTGGCCAAATTTGGACACCGATGGGCATTCATGAATGCTGATATCCTCATCAACTTTGGGTTTCCTGTTATTCTACTAGCTTCATCAGTCCAACGTTCCTTAAATCTTGCAATGTTTCATTTGCTCTTCTAATTATTCTGGTGATTTTTGTAGGGTCTTTTATGCTCTTCTATCGTAGAGCAAACCTTGTGGTGAACTGTTCCTTCAGGTCGTCCCAACTATACATGCTTCCTGGCTCCAGATTGCTGAACCAACCGTGTGCAGCCCCATCCATGGTCTGTTGGAACATTCGGCACCATACTGGCATCGACCACTCCCTTTGATTTGCCGCCCTTACAAAACGATTAATATGATCGTCCGGGTCAGCGGATCCATCAAACAACTTCAAATTAGTCGGCATGGTGTATTTGGGGTCGGCAAACTCCACAATCCTTCTAATGAAAGGTGACCTAGCCACCTCTTTATGGGGCTTGCTCAAGTCATCCTTGGGGTCTTGCTCCGTCGACCTCTCCGTTGTTTCCTTGTCATCCCCAAATAATAACCAGATGGGATTAATCGCACTAGCCACTGTCGCATTATACTTCTTGATGAGGGCTTCTAATGAGGCTACATGGGCTTGTATTTGTTCCGGCAAGGTGGTGGGTTATTGGTGACTCCGCTTCCTCCCCTTGCTCCGGTGGGGGAAAGGGGCCAAGCGGTGGTGTTTCTGGTAGATTCATCATTCAGTTCTCTGGTAGAATGAATAACGGGTCCCACTGATGGCGCCAATTTGTTGAAGCAAAATCCTGCTACCCGGTCCTTTTCCGGAAGTCTAAGCTTCAACCAGTTAATCCGGAGGAAAGGAGTAGATCCTTCCTGCACAATAAGCAACATGCGTTAGCCTCGCCCCGGGTGTTGTCCCGGGACCAAGCTCCGGCGTGAGAGTAAGCGGAGGGTAATAAATGTGGTAATAAATATGAGAGAAAATGTAAGTGAAATTGAATGCAAAACATTAAATGTGTTGGGGTATTTATACTAACCCAAACTTGGAACCTTCCGCAGGACCCTACCTAGTAGGTGTCAGACCACGTCGTAAAGAGATCCCGCCAAACCTGGGTGGCGGCGCTGACACGGTTAATCCTCTTATCTGTTGGATAATAACTATTCCGGATAAAAGGATGTACCGTCCGGACCATAGGACGTCCGGACACATACGCCAACATCGAAGAAAAATAACACAAATTAAAAAAAGGTGAATAACGTGAATTAAAAAAAATTAAAAAAATGTGAATTTAAAAATTAAAAAAAAAAGTGAATAAAAAAGTAAGACAAAAAGAAAAGATAAAAAAACATGGATTTAGGTTTATCTATTAAATCTTAGATTAATCTCCACCATTAGATCAAACTAGATGGATGGTGGAGATTTGTCCCTTGGTAAGCATCAAAATAAGAGTAAGCATTTGAACTTTTCTCATGTTTGTCAAAATATTTATAGCTTGAACTTATAATTATGAAATGACAGAATAAAACAAACAAATCAATGATAAATTAGAGAGACAATTTCATATCTCATCTCGCAAAATTCAAATATTTCATAATTATGTAAAAAATGGTTTAATAACATTATTTATTATGCATCCAATGGTTGTAAATTGAGAACACGTTAATTTAATCAAGTAAGGAATGAGGTATATGTATTTTGTTTTTTCATAAGCTCAAGCCCTTTTAAAAGTTACTTTGAAGAAGCTTTTTTTATAAGTTCAAGCTTCTTGTGGAAAACTAGAAGGGGGGTTGAATAGTTTTACCGATTAAAACTTCATTTTAAAATGTTTAGATCGACTTATGTCAATCTATTTAGATATGTATGTTGGACATTGATAGATAGATATGTAAATATGTAATGGAAAGGTAAAAAGTAAGAAACACAAAACCACGACACGAGTATTTATAGTGGTTCGGCTACAAGGACACCTTCCTTTCCCTACTCCACTCCCCGAGTCACCTACTCGAGAGTTCATTAGCACTACACGACACAACTCCTTATGGCGGAGAAGCCTTCACAACATCGCCTACTCTTTTTCCGGTACAAGGCTAGACACCGGGTTCTTCCACAAGGTAGAACTACACCTAACACAACGTCGCCTACACTTTATCCGGTACAAGGCTAAATACCGAGTTCCATTACAAAGGAGGAACTACTACCCAACACTACACAACACCTATCCCAAAGGAGACCAACTCCTTATTACAACATCATCAAGGATATCAATATCCTTGGATACAACCTATCTCTATTTGTACATCGATACACCATATCGATTGTACACCCTTGGTATCCTTCACTAATGCCTTTGACACGGACTTTTGGCACCTTTCACTAATGCCTTCGTCTTAACTCTTTTGGCATCCTTCACTAATGCCTTTGACACGGACGTTAAGAACCTTTCACTAATGCCTTCGTCTTGACTCTTTTGGCCTCCTTCACTAATGCCTTTGACACGGACTTCAAGCACCTTTCACTAATGCCTTCGTCTTGACTCTTTTGGCATCCTTCGCTAATGCCTTTGACACAACACTTCTAATGTGGAGGAAATAACTATCAACAAGAGAACCTCAGTAGTCCTGATGATGAAGAAGCTGGCAACTCATGGACTTGTGCTTGCTCGACTTCAAGAGGTGGTGATCTCGCCTTTAAAAGGAACCTAGAGAATCACACAAAAACAAACACAAACTAAATAGAAAGATCCTTTGGATATGAGGTTAGAAGGTTTACAATAATAGGTGAAAGTATGTGTAGGAGTAGCAACCTAAAATGAAGAAATGACTCACTATTTATAGAATAAAAAATGCTACTGTTCCACGGATCCCACAGATCCCTTGTTGGAGGGATCTGTCTAGTGTATCTAGAGGGATCCGTGAGACGCTCCTCTTTACCCATGGGTTTTGGGTCATGGGTCATGGGTTATGGGTCATGGATCCTAGACTTTGGACCATGAGTATCCAAGTAGATACAATGTATCTACTAGATGCAATGCATCTATTCCATGGGTCATGGGTTAGCTCCATGGGTCATGGATAATATCCATTATGAATTATGCATGATGTCATGCAATGGGTTATGGGTTATGCTCCATGGGTATGGATTATGGACTTTGGGTTTTACCCAACTACATTCAATGTATTTAGTCAACGGGTCAAATATTAAACTTCTACCCATTATATTACCCATTATAATACATACTAAGTATGTATATATCTACCCATTATGTAAACAGTAGTTGTTGTACATATGTATTACTAAATCATGAAAGCACAATTACTTTTTTAGTGTTTTATGTGAAAATGTAAGTGTTAGTAAACTATTGGCTCAAACCATTTATGTATTTTATCTGTTTCGTTAAAATGATTTTACATTTGTTATCGACAAAATATTAGAAGATCGTAAAATATAAATAAATGTTTTTACGGCTTATTTGTATTAACAATCTCCTCCTTTTTGTTGATGACAAAACATAAGATTATTTTAAGGAAAAACTAAAATTCGTAAAGTTTGAATTGGAGTTTTTACTCTCTTCTCCCCCTTTTTGTCGAAACAAGAAGAGCGTCGAAAAGAAACTAACACCTTGTTTTAGGAAAAACATGTGAAAGAAGAAAAAAAATATGAAAAATAGAGACTAAGTGAGGAGAAATATTCTCGACTTAGCTCCCCCTTGATGAGTCCATCCCTTTGTGAGGGCGTCAAGTAATAAGGCATACTAAACTAGTGCATTGCAACTATGTTTGCAAATGGTTTCGTCTTTGTGACGAATATGCTCCCCCTTGATGATTGCAACTTTGCAAGGAGAACGTCATGTAATGTAATCCTAATGTGAATTATAATGAAAATGATTTTTCAATGTATCGCTTTGACATGAAACTCCCCCTTGCTTAGGGTGTCAAAGTCTTCATGTGTATATTGAAAATCTACAAAACAAAGGTTAGAAAACAAGTATACAATGCATAGTTTCCTGCAAATAAGGCTCAAGTTAGTAGTAAACAAGTCTTCTGTTGCACGGATCCCACGGTTCCCTCTTTGGAGGGATCCGTCTAGGCAAAAATGAGGGACCCGTCTGTCTGAAAGTTTAAGACAGTAATGGTGATGTGAACAAATGATGTCAACATCAAAATGAGATATGTATTAAGGCACCAAACATATACTCAAGACACTATGGCATAAAACATGTACTTTCATTCAATAAAAAAACGAGAAATGATCTACAAATCTCTAAAACTAAGAGAATGATTTAAACATGTAATACATTTTCTACTAATTTTAATAAGTGATGAAAAACTTAAAAAGCATCAATGTGCTTGAATCTAAGGATGAGTAGACTTGTTTATTTGGTCCAATCGTTCAAGAAGATGATTAAACATGAAGTGCAACTCATTTCGTACTTCTTGAACAAGTCTTTGGGTGATTTGACAATTAGAGCAATTATTGTCATGACTATGAACCGAAGGAGATTGGTTGTTTTGAGGAGGCTCCACAAATGATGGTGGAGGTATATTGATCAATGTAGGATGACGTTCTACTAAGAATGAAGGTGATGATGCATGAATTGGTGGTGGTAATGGAAATTCCTCTATATGGTTAGATCTTTGGTGATTCCTTGTCTACAAAGGTGGACTATTTGGTGATGTAGGTGGTTTCCTATTTAACAAGAACGTTGGTGAGTGGGAAGATCTTGGTAGTGAGTGTTCAAATGAGTAGAGATTTGGATGGGAAAGAGGTTCGGTAAAGGAATGTAGTCTAGGTTATAGAAATGAAGGCTTAGGTGTTTTACTAGAACTAGGTGAGTTTGGTTTAGAGCTTGATGAAGCCTTTTCTAACTCGAAAGGTCTAATACTAATTCTTGCGGTTCTTTTGGCTATTGTTGATTGAGATTGTTAAGGTGGGATTCTAGCATTTGGACTTCTCACGGGTGATGACTCTGTGGATGATATATCATGGACCATATGAGTATTCCTTTTGGATGAACCTTTGGTTGAAGAGTTCTTGCTATATGCTTTAGTCATAGTGAAGGTGAGGATGTAATAGAAGTCTTTAACTACTGATTTTTAAGATTGTGGTAAGAATGGTGACTTAAGCTCTAAAGAGTGTTTGGTTTATAAAGGATGAATTTGAGTTAATGAATTAAATTCATGACCACTAAGAAAATTTGGCATGCACCAAGGTCAACTATGGTGTTGTTCAGCTCTAGGGAGTCATTAAATGGTAAGCAAAAGTGTTTAGATTACCAAAGAGAGTTTGAATTTTGAAAGAAAAGCTGATTAGAAGCTTTCTGTAGACACGGATCCCACGGTTCCCTCTCACTAGGGATCCGTCTGGTTATAAACCAGGGATCCGTCTGTCAGACAGAAAAGTGGTGAAGTGATTATGCTCTTGTAAGGTCTAGTACCTATAAATCTTGAGGGTTTGAATTTCCTTAGATGTCTTATGTGATAGGTGACTTAAATGTCCAACTATAAGGAGTGAGGATACTTAACGATGATATTGGGTAGGAAAGTGGACTTTTTGAGAGTGTAACTAAGTGTTTAAGGATGATACTCATTGATTTGAGAATGGAAAATGATGGAAATTGATCCTAGAAATCAGATGATGACTTAAGAGAAATTTGAAAAATTTCTAAAAAATAAAAAGAAATGAAAAACTAGTTTTAAGCCTATTTTAAGGTAAGGATGACTAAAATCAATTTGCTAAAATTGATAGAAATATCAAGTTAAGTGTTTTAAGATGTAAAGAACAATGTGTGAGCATTGGAGCGGAAATATGGTGAGTTTTGGTGAGTTGATAAATCAAAAGAACTTTGAATTTGATCCTAAGTTAGCTATGGGTGAGTATGAGACCTACTGAGCTTGAGGAAGACTTAAGGAGAATCATGTTTAGCTAGTATGATGTGATCTAGGGGAATGTTTTGATGTAAAAGGATTTGTGATAAAATCAAATAATCATGAGTTTCTAAGCGTTAATTTCCCCCTTTATCATCATATTTTGAATAAATTATTAGTGAAAACATCCTTATTCCTTGTTATTTCATTTCAGGATGCATTCGAAGTAAGGAAGCTGCAATTGGACGTTTTCAAGACCTATTGATTCAACAGTCTCTTAATTACGACGTAACAAAGTGATGAAGTTACGGCGCAACTAAAGATTACGAAGGCTACGGCGTAACCCTCAGCTCAGGTTATGCCGTAACTACTGATAACAAAGACTACGGCATAGCCCTCAGCTTAGGTTACGCCGTAACCAAGATTTACTTTGGATTATAGCAGCTACGGCGTAACACCAAACAAAGTTACGCCGTAGCCAATGGATAAGCACTAAAGATTGAAGGAAGTTACGGCGTAACTACCTAATAAGGTTACGCCATAACTATTTTGAAGCCTATAAATAGTCGATGGTTTCATCAGTTTTATATATCTCTCCTTTCCCAAACCTTCTAGGGTTTGGGGAGATCAAAACACAGAAGAAGAAGCATGGTTTAGGAGCATGAATAATGAAGTCCTCGTCTACGATTTCCTTCGTATTAGAGTTTGGATTCTTTTTATATTTTTCTAGATCTTATATCATGAAATCATGTCATTAATTAAAGTTTGCATTTATCTTATAGTTATTCTCTTTAATTCTTTATAGACATTTACTAGTCTTTTCATAGATCGCTAGCCTCGGTAGTATTATAGGCTTGGTAGTATCTAAAGGGCTAGGAGATATGACCAACTGACCCCAGTCTGATAGATAGCGAAGTATGGGAGGAATTGGCCATAGTACGACCACTCTTCGTGTGCGAATTGACCAAATGATCACTTATCAAGTGGATGTATTTAAGAGGTTAGGGGGAATCTAAGTTCCTAACGACCGGGTTCCCACCGTCTAGATCTAGTAGATTTGGTGCTAAATGACTGCTATTAGGTTGTGTTAGGAATTTGAAATTCCAGGTATTAAAGAGTCGGTCACCTCAAGTATATGTAGTCGTTAGAAAGCTCGTAGTCGTAGTTATTTTAAGTTAAGTAGTATTTAGTTATGTAACACCGTGGAGGACGGACGAGTCTTTACCCACTGTATGCCTGATCCACAGCCCGTTGTGTGGCGTTTTATTGTAAGACTATAAATACTCTCTACCCTCCAAGGTAGAGAGTTGGAGCTCATAATAAGATTTTTCTTTCTCTCACTAACTTCCCTAAACCTCTAACTTTCTCTCTCTAAAAACCATCTTGTACGCCACTTATGATTATGGTTTAGTGTGTTTGTGAAATCCAATATCTTACAATTGGTATCAAGAGCCATGGTTAGATCATCTCTTACATATCTTTGGATTTCTAGTGGTTTTTAGGAGGTTTTTGAGTTTGAAAAAGTTTAGTGGTTTTTGCATCATTTGGTTGATTTCTAGTGTTAAAGTTTGGATTTTGATTGTATTTTTGTGTTTAGAATCATCACAAGTGTTTAGGTTTTGATTTAGAAGGCTTGAATCATCGTGGTTGGATTGTCTTTGGATTGAAAAGTGGTGTTTATGTGTTTTTTCATGCTAGCGACTTGAGCCACGGAAAAGTTTTCTTGGTAGCGACTTGCTTTGCAATTTGGTAGCGAGTTATTGTTAAAGGAATTAGCGAGTTGGGTTAGCGACTTGTCTAGTGAGACAAGCCGACAAAAAGTACACGTAGTGGATTCTCCACTACACGTAGCGACTTGGTGTAAGTTAGCGACTTGTATTTATTTTGTTAGCGACTTGGTGTTAGCGAGTTGGTACCTAGCGAGTTGCTATTTAGCGACTTGACAAATCAGCGACTTGGTGCTAAGCGAATTGCTGTCAAAATTTTGCTAGCGACTTGGACTGTAGCGAGTTGTTATATAGCGACTTGGGACTATAGCGACTTGGCACTTAGCGACTTGGTTCAAAGTTTCCTAGCGACTTGGGACTATAGCGACTTGGCACTTAGCGACTTGGTTCAAAGTTTCCTAGCGACTTGAGTGATATCCTTTGAATACGGTTTTCTCTTGATTTAGTAAAATCCCGTGAAAGAATCTATTTCCGGTTTAATCATAGAGTTATAAAATCCCGTTTAATCAGTCATCATGTCTACCAACGCTCCTACAATCATCTCCACTGTTGCCGAGGATGTTCAAGCAGCTGGTTCAGATACTCGTCCGCCCATGCTTGACAGAACTGACTACGACTCTTGGGCTCAAAAAATCAGATTGTACTGTATTGGAAAGGAAAATGGGGTCAACATTCTCAAATCGATTGATGAAGGACCATATTTGGTTGAGACTACTAGAGACATAATTGATACAGCTGAAGATGGTACATTGATTTACGGAATGGACAGACCAAAGATTTATGATGAGCTCAATGATAAGGAGAAGAAGAGATTCGATGAAGATAAAAGGGCTTCTAACCACAACACTGAAGCAAAGGCTGTATGGGATAATGTTAAGATGCTTCTCTCAGGTTCTGAAATAACTCTGGAAGACAGAGAATCTCAACTCTATGATGAATTTGAGCACTTCAAGATGAAACCAGATGAGAGCGTCTATGAGTACTATGTGAGATTCCATAAGCTGGTGAATGACATGAGGAACATCAGAATGACCATACCTAACATTCAGCTGAACTCAAAGTTTGTTAACAACATGAATCCTGAATGACACAAGTTTGTCACTTACGTGAAGCTCACTAAAGGATTGAAGAATACAAACTATGAGCAACTCTATGCCTTCCTTCTTCAGAATGAGAGACATGCCATGTTTGAAAAGAGGATTCTTGAACAATTCAAAACAAATCCAGGAGAGATAAGCTCATCAAATGATTCAACTGCCTTCTACTCAAACATTGGGATTACCACTAAAGCTTCACAAGTTGTACCCATGGGTGATGGAACTCACAAACTCATTCCCGATCCAATGTTCAAACAAGTTGATGCTGATACACATGTGGGAAACCTCATTAGTCAACTAGCTCTCATGATCAGTCAAAACATGAACACTCTCCCACACACCAACAAAACCTCGAACAACATCCAATCCACACAATCAAGCTCTTGTTAGAGAGAAGGTTATGGTGCAGCCAATCCAAGAAAGGCAGTATGATCAGAGAAGGGGTAGAGGCTATGGAGGAAATCAAAATCGGGGAAGGAATGGAAATCAAGGACAAGTCAAGACAGTTAAATGTTACAACCTGTGGTGGTGAGGGACACATTGCAAGGAATTGCACATCTCCAAAACGTCCTCGAATGTGAATACTTCAGGGATAAGATGTTGCTAGTACAAGCTCGGACAATGGAGCAACCTTTGGATGAAGAGGAGTTGTTGTTTCTTGCCGGGGGAATGCTAAGACGTATGATGCATGTGGATGAGCAGCCTATTCAAGAGATAGGTCACAATCATCAGAATGCCTTTCAAGTAGCTGATTGTGATGCATACGATTCTGATG
Organism: Chrysanthemum makinoi; assembly: GCA_910596185.1. NCBI lineage: Eukaryota > Viridiplantae > Streptophyta > Magnoliopsida > Asterales > Asteraceae > Chrysanthemum > Chrysanthemum makinoi. The sequence goes on along the minus strand of OU343223.1, from coordinate 92,205,904 downwards.
TTGATGATGGACCTTCTGCACAAACAATTTTCATGGCTAGCATTTCTCCAATGGTCTCTCCTAAGGTCTCATCTCACCACAAGCTGGTCCATCCAAAGACAAACTCATTTCTGAGGTACTAAAACTATACGATGATGGTGATATGCAAAAGATGCATGACAAAGTACAATCAACTGAAACTATTGAGTCAAATATTGAAAATATGGGTAATATCAATGTTGTCCCATATGATCAATATGTGAAACAAAGTGAAAGTGAAGTTGTACCAAGTGATGCATCTTCTGCAATCAACGATGACTATGTTTTTGATGAATACACCGCATGTGCCTTTGATGATTCTGTTATCTCTGAACTTAATGCCTATAAAGAACGTGTTGCTATTTATGAACAACGTGCTAAATTTGAGTTGACCACCCGTGCGCAGGAAATGGATGACCAAATGCGTACAACTATTAGAAAAGTAGGTTTAGAGAAGAAGTATTAAAACAAGAGTTAAACTCCTTACAAGAAAAGCTTTCTAAAACCGCTAAGCAAAAACAAGAACTTCAAGAAAATGTTAAAATGCTTAAGCAAGAATTTAGCATTAAGGAATCAAAACTTTTGAATGATTTTTCTAATCTAAAAACTTGAAAAACAAGCTTGAAAATAAGTTGTACGTACAAGGAAATACCATTCATTTGCTCACATGAATCACTAAGCATAGAGTTTTGAGTAATAAGCATAGTATTCCCTTGTTGAGGAACCAAATCCAGAAGTTGTTAAAAAGGCTAGAGCTGCTCATAAGGTTATTTATGATGGCAATGAAATTCTTAAGCCTAGACAGAAACCTAGTTGCTACTGAGTGCAATCGAGGAAGATAAGAAATCAGATGAAGTCACTAGGAAAAGATGAACAAGAAACTAGATGATCCTAAATGTAAAGAAAAGAAAATAAATATCACACCCCATGATTACAAGAAGGAGAATTGGATTTCCTTGAACAAGTTTAAGCCTCAGACATTGTTAGCACCCGAACAAGTGTTCTGGAAAAAGGATTTAGATAAGCAAAAGGCATAGAATCTTGTTGTAACAAACCCTCCCTTTAGGAAAATGCCTTCAACGACTGTGTATCCTCCCAATACACCAATGCATTTAGTTCCTAGAACTATTGCCACTAAAAGCAAGACCTTGATCAGTCAATATGTTATTTTTCAACTATTTGTCTATTTTGAGAAAACTTGTAAGAAAAGGATCACACCCACTGGGATTACTGAAGGGGAAAGGGGTTTTGAGCAAACAAAAGAATGCTATCTAACTGAGGTCATGCCTTTCTTCAAACTACTAAAAGATCATTTTGAGAGTCTTAAAAAGGGATAAATTCAGATATTAAAGGAATGGAAAAGGAATTTGATGCAATGATAGTTGAGGTTAGTGACTATGAGCGAGCATTAAAATATAATGAGATTGAGAGGAAGAACTTGCATACCTTGAATGAGAATCTTATTTCCGAATGTATTGCTCAAGATGTGTTTTACACTGCTACAAATTGCTCCATTAATGCTTCTCAATTTCATGAATTATCTGTTGCTCTCAAAGTCTCTCATGATCGTGTCATTGAGCTTGAAAAGATTAATTCGAAACTTAATGAGAAAATTGATCAGGATGATCACGATAATTTGGTAAAGAATCTTTCTAAACTAGAAGTTGAACATTTTGATTTACAACTAAAATATCAACATCTAAAAGAAAATGTTAAAACCTCAAATATCAAGACATCCTTGGATGTTCTGAATTTGATGCAGTTTTTGAAATTAGCAAACGTGATGAACAGATTCGAGCTCATTGTAACACGATCAAAAAGTTGAAAGCCCAAATCTCTCAATTAAAGGGTGAAATGAACAATGTGACTGGATCCCAAATGCCTCCTCCTTTAGATTCTAAGTACTCTCAAACTTTTCATCTTCAAAACTTAGTTAATGCCTTACAAAAGGAAAACGAGAGTTTTCTAGAAGAAAATGAAAAAGTTAAACGACACTTTAAAGAGTTATATGATTCAATGAAAGTCACCCGTGACCAAAACAACAAAAAAATAACGTCTTTACAAAAGGAAATTGAGAATCTGAGAAGTCAGGGAAATGGGAAACTGCCACTTGTTTTTAATAAGAATGTTGTTTCAAAGTCACCCTTAAAGTGCAAATATACTGTGACGGTTAAATATATTCCTCCTCATCTTAGGAATAATGAACCTGTGTTTCATGACTATTGTGATCACCTTAAGGATAGTCTAGAATGTCTCCGTGAGATTGTTGAAGAGGACTTCATTAATAAACCTCTTGATAGAGAAATTAGGTTTGCTTGCCTCCAGGCCAAACGATCTCAAGAGCAGCTTGAATGTGTAATTGCAACATGTCCAAAATCCTTAGGTGAAAAAGGCAAAGCTGTGAAGCCTTGTTCTATGCCTAGTGCCAAGCAGGAAATCCATTCTATGCCCGCCTTAAGAAAGTAAACACTAATGTGCCTTCAAGTAGTTCAGATTCCAGATATATTAGTGCTAAGAAAGTGAACTTTAGTGTGCCTGCAAATAGCTCAAATCACAGTCTTAAGAAAGTAAACACTAATGTGCCTTCTAGTAGTTCAGATCCTTGCACATCAAGTTCAGGAATGCAAAAATTAGATCAACCAACTAATGTTCCCATTCCCTCTACAGGAGTAATCAGTGACATTAAAGCGGCAGGTCAAAGTCTCAAGACAATACAAGGAATGATAGGACCTTGCAAGCTAAGAATGTGCATTGGAAGAGAGTAGAAGACCAATCTAGGAACTTTAAGCTTGAGTTGAATAAAACGAATCGTGTTGATTCAAGTATTAGCCTTAGGCGCATCTGTAATTAATTCAATTCGATACTATTTGCAAACCTTGTAATGATGTCCGCTTGAACTCTGTTGCTATCATGAATGTGGTGTGAATGCTTTGTCTAATGTGTCAAATGCCCAGCTTAAAATTGTTAATGCTAATAATCGTGCAAAGAAGGCAAAAAGGCCAAAACGAAAGATTGTTAGAAAACAGTGGAAACCCACAGGAAGAACATTTATAAAGATAGGTTATTATTGGATACCTTTTGGCCATAAGAATAATCAGTTTGCTCTCAAATCTAAGACTATGCCCACTAGAAAATGGATGCCTACGGTAGAACTATTCCCTTAAGAAGTGAACATACTTTGAATAGGTCAAATACAGACACCAGCATTGCATCTATTCCTAATGATTCCATTGCTTCTACTTCAGATATGGATGTTTCTATTTCTGATGTGGGTGTTCCAATTACTAACCAAGTGGAACCCATTCTTGCATGGGGATCCCAATTATCCAGCTATCCATTCTTGTTTGTGTTCAACTGCAGATTGTTCAAATCGTTCGTGGTACTGGACTCAGGTGTGCCGCTCCAAGCATATGACTGGAGACCGGTCTCGGCTCATGAACTTCGTGAGCAAATTCATCGGGACAGTTAGATTCGGGAATGATCATTTCGGTGCAATTATGGGTTATGGAGATTATATATGTTGTTGGAAAAGTGTTATCTCCAGGGTATATTATGTGGAAGGTCTTGGTCATAACCTGTTCTCTGTTGGTCAATTCTTCGATTCCGATCTAGAAGTAGCTTTCAGAAAACATACTTGTTTCGTTAGAGAACTTGATGGTAAGGAACTTTTAAGAGGAACACGTGGTTCAAATCTATACACCATCTCTATCGAAGATATGATGAAGTCTACTCCAATTTTCTTGTTGTCAAAGGCTTCAAAAACAAAGTCATGGTTATGGCATCGTCGTCTCAATCACTTGAACTTCGGCACCATCAATGATCTCTCGAGAAAGGACTTAGTTGTAGGTTTACCTAGACTTAAGTATGAAAAGGATCATCTTTGTTCAACATGCCAATTGGGAAAAAGCAAGAAGTATGCCCATAAACCCAAAACCTACAAACTCAGTCTAGAAGTTCTTCATACAATTCACATGGACTTATGTGGACCCATGAGAGTGCAGAATATCTTTGGAAAGAAATATGTGTTAGTTGTGGTTGATGATTTCTCTAGATTCACTTGGGTAAAGTTCCTAAGGTCAAAGGATGAAACTCCATATATCGTCATCAAACTCATCAAACAAAGCATTGCAGGTTCGACTTAACAAAATGGTCGAATCATCAGCAACAATGGAACCTGAGTTTGTTAACAAACAACTTGGTGAGTTTTATGAAAGTATTGGAATCAGTCATCAAAGAAGTGTTCCTCGAACTCCTCAACAGAACGGTGTAGTTGAAAGACGAAATCGAACTCTTGTGGAAGCCGCAAGGACTATGTTGATTTACTCAAAAGTTCCAATGTTTCTCTGGGGTGAAGCCATCGCCACTGCATGCTACACCCAAAATCGATCCCCGATTCACACTTGCTCATGGAAAAACTCCATATGAACTTGTCCACAATAGAAAACCTGATCTTTCATTCCTTCGTGTGTTTGGTGCATTGTGTTATCCAACTAATGACGGTCAAGATTTAGGAAAACTGAGAGCTAAAGCGGACATTGGAGTTTTGTAGGCTATGCACCAAACAGAAAAGGTTACCGAATCTACAACAAGAGAACCCAAAATATCATGGAAACAATTCACGTACGCGTTTGATGAGCTGACCGGTCAAATGGCTCTGGACATTCAGTTCTGGACCCGCACTTCAAAACAGTCCCATTGGTTCATTTCTTGTACCAAACTCCTCATCAGCAACTCCATATGTACCTCCCTCAGAAGATGATTTAAAGAAATTGTTTGATCCAATGTTTGATGAACAATATGAGCCAAGTAACAATGATATGTCAATCCAATCAACAGAGGCTGCTTCTATCCCTGTCAATGAAATTGACCCTTCAACTTCTATTCAGTCAAGAAGCGCTGCTGCTGACCAATTGGTTCATCAACAAATCATCAATCATCAAGTGTACATCATGGAAATGTTTCGATCAATGATGAAGTTAATCCTTTGCTACTCGAAGATGCTCCATTTGAAAATATATTTGCTCCTGAATCATCATCTGAACCATCTTCTACAGGAGACATCGACTCTTCTACTTCATTCCCTCAACAACAGCCACATGAACACCTCGGAAAATTGACTCACGATCATCCATTAGACAACATCATTGGAAATCCCTCGTCCAAGTATCCACACGGAAACAACTTGCAACCGATGCCTTATGGTGCTTCTTCAACTCCGTACTCTCTAAGATCGAACCAAAAGATGTTAAAACCGCCATGAATGAAGATACCTGGTTCAATGCCATGCAAGAAGAAATTCATGAGTTTGATCGTCTCGATGTATGGGAATTAGTACCTGCTCCAGATTGTGCTATGATCATTGCTCTCAAGTGGATCTTCAAAGTAAAGCTTGATGAGCATGGTGATGTTTTAAAGAATAAGGCTAGATTGGTTGCAAAAGGATACCGTCAAGAGGAGGGTATAGACTTTGAAGAATCATTTGCTCCAGTGGCTCGAATCGAGGCAATCAGAATCTTCTTGGCTAATCCTGCAAGTAAGAACATGGTAGTCTATCAGATGGATGTAAAGACGGCATTTCTGAACGGAGATCTTAAAGAAGTCGTCTACGTCAGCCAACCTAAAGGCTTTGTGAATCCAGAGCATCCTACTCACGTTTATCATTTGAAGAAGCTCTTTACGGTTTAAAGCAAGCTCCAAGGGCATGGTATGATACGCTATCATTGTTTCTTCTATCTACGGATTTCAAAGAAAGGAGCAATTGATCCAACATTGTTCACCAGAAAGTCGGGCAAACATTTAATTCACGTTCAAATTTATGTTGATGATATTATCTTTGCCTCGACCGACCCCAATGAATGTGATCGTTTTTCAAATGAAATGGGTTCCAAATTTCAAATGTCAATGATGGGACAAATGTCATTTTTCTTGGGATTACAAATTTCACAAAGTCCGGAGGCATTTTCATAAATCAATCTAAATATGCAAATGAGATTTTAAAGAAATTTGGATTTGATTCAAGTGACCCTGTTGACACTCCCATGATTGAATGAACCAAACTAGATGAGGACCACTCAGGGATCATGGTAGACCAAACAAAATATCGTAGAGCATGATGGATCCTCGATGTACCTCACGCCAGTAGACCGATATACTTGTTCACTGTATGCATGTGTGCTAGATACCAGGCTAAGCCTACCAAAAAGCACCTTGAAGCGGTTAAACGGGTCTTTGGTATCTCCAAGGAACCATCAATATGGGACTTTGGTACCCGAAGGACACCGATATGTCACTAACAACATATGCAGATGCAGATCATGCAGGGTGTCAAGATACTCGCCGAGTACGTCGGGAGGTGCTAAGTTTTGGGTGATAAGCTTGTGAGCTGGTCTTCAAAGAAGCAAATGAGTACTTCTATTTCCTCTACAGAGGTGAATACATAGCCATGTCATCTTGTTGTGCTCAAATCCTATGGATGAGATCTCAATTATCCGACTATGGCTTTGAATTCAACAAAATCCCTCTGTAATGTGATAATAAAAGTGCTATTGCTCTCTCATGCAACAACGTTCAACACTCAAGAGCAAAGCATATCGATATTCGACATCATTTCATTCGGGAACAAGTGGAAAAAGGTGTGGTGGAACTCTATTTTGTAAGGTCTGAATACCAGGTTAGCGACATCTTCACCAAAGCTCTTCCAAGAGAAGCGTTTGAGTTTATTCTTCACGACTTGCTTGAAAAGCCTTCAACCTGAAACACTCAAACGTCTTCAGGAGGAAGACGAGGAGTAAAGGTCTATCTTCATCTATCTCTTGTAAATATTTATTCGAAAAACAAAATACAAAATTATAAAACTCTCAAAAATCAAATAGAAAATTATAAAACTTTCAAAATCCATAAAAATCTGAAAAAATTCAAAAAATATTGTCAATTTGTCATGTTTTTCCCGGTTCGATAATATCTACGGTCTTTGTGCTGTCATTCAAAGAATGACACGGGACTTTAGATGTTGTTCGAATTCTTAAAAAAAAAATCAAAAAATCAAAAAAATATTTGGGAGAAAAGAGAAACAATGGTTTATTGTCATTTCAGGCAGTAACCTGCTTTTCAAAGTAAGAACAGAGCCATACTTTATCATGTTTTCAAAATTCCATGCTCTGATTCTTTAAACATTTATCTACTGAAAACTAACTGTTTTTGAAAAATAACTCGGACTCTATTTTTGATAATCATCTGGACTTATTTGTCAAAATATCTATCTCTCAATCAACAACCTATGTCATTGATTGAGGGGAGAATGATTTCAATTAAATTAAAAAGTTATTTGTCATTCAATTGTTTTCAAAAGATATTCATGCATGTTTAATCAATGGAGTTTAAAGTCTTAATATCCGATCCTTATCGCTAAAACGCTTTCATAATCAAGTCACAATTCTCCTTAAAAGCTTTCAAAATCAATTTAAATCTATAAGAGATCACAAATCTCAAATGATTTGATAATTGTGATCGGGGAAGAATTTGTGATTTAAATTGAATTTAAACTGATAATTCGGTAAATGGTTTTATAAGGATGTACAAGCTCTCCTTCCCACATGTGCCAAACGATTTCAAATTTTCAAATTTTCCATGCACATGTTGAGGGGGAGCATCTATCTTAAACCTATGATTTGAAACGTGATCACTTATCTCAATGTGCATGTTCCCTCTAGTATGTGCAAAAATCTTTTCAAACCTTGAGGCACATATTGAGGGGGAGCAAACTTATGAAAACCTCATCCTTCCCAAAAATGCTTTATCTACTTGTTTTGATTAGGGAAGTGATGTTGATATCTTTTAGAAAATGGAATTCAAAGAAGTTAACTCTTTCTCTTGCCTCCGTGTGCAAAACGATTTCAATCACTTGATGCACATGTTGAGGGGGAGCTCTTGTTCTAAAAATATCAAAAACAATTCAGGTACAAAATACTTTGATAATATATCACAAGTATCTGGATTGATTTTCAAATGGTTTTCAATTGGTTCCAATGGCAGATGAACAATACCAAATAGACCGACCAACTTTACTTTATGTATGGTGATATAAGGATGATAAGGTTAGGTATTTGTTCCCATGATCCGCTAGAACCGGAGGGATCTACCCAGGGACTATCCACTAGTTAGTGTAGAGTTCTTAGGTATGATGATAAAAGGAGAAAAATGAGATATGGGAAGAGTGCGGACTGAGACTGAGCTAGTACTGGAACAAACCCAACAAGGTTCTTGCAGTGAAGTCTCGGTAAGCACTGAAGGGGTTGAAGAATGAAAAAGAATTGAATGAGAAAAGGGTGAAAACAAATAGCCCTCCATATATTCAACCTTAGGGCAGAAACCGGGTTCAATTCATATGCTACTGATGGTAACATCGGTATTGAAGACAAGACGTCATGGACCCAGTGACGCACTGCACTCCAACTTTCCAAACCACTCAAGTTCCTCTTAAAAGGACTTGTTTCATTCTCACGGGGAACCGACATTATCTATCGACTTTCTCTTAGAGATTGTTGATATTGAAGAAGGAGACCCTCTCCCTAGTCTCCGATATAGGATCCAAAATTGCACAAATTGAGTCTAGAGCCAAGAGATCATCCACAAAATCTCATTAGGACACTTTCAATGAAGACTCTCTGTTTCACACTATATGGAAAGAGAGATTATATCTTGAGTCCTACGCATTATCCTTGTGGTATTGCCAGAACATCCGAGTGATATGTGAACATATTCGCAATGAAGATGGAAAGCCTTCTGGAGCCAACATCAAACAAGCTCCTGGTAGGTGGCATGTGAGATCTATTATATAGATCAACCATGTGACAACTGAACAGAAACAATCGGGCGATTCAATCTCTTGAATCAATCCGGTTCAGTTATGGATTGACGGATACCTTTGAAAAACCGGTCTTTGTGCTTAAAACTCTTTTCTTTAGCACATCGACTGTGTACTAATTTTTCAAATCAAAAGGTGTTTTTATGATTGATAATTGATTTTCAATAAAACCTTCATTGTATTGCAAAAACAATTTCTATTGAGCAATACAAGATTGTTTTTCAAATCTCTTTTCATCAATCAGTGGACTTAAATTCGCTGGTTCACTCACTCCGTGTTGTCTTCTTTGAGACGTTCCGGTTTGAGAACCGCTAGAGCAGCTGCAAAACCCTGTCAAGGAAATTCTTCGGAATTTTACCTGATCACAGGCAGTACATGTGTTGATCAACGGGGAACCGTGGGCCGTGTACCTCAATTCAATGAAAGTGGTCAAAGACACTTTCGTACGCTTTATTGCTAACTGTTGTATGCAGGTACGCCCGACGTTTGCAGCTGATCAGAATGATGCGGTCAATCCTTAGCCTCATGCTCACACCACCCATTCATCTCAAAAGAAATCATGATAAGTGCATCAATGACTCTGATATTTTCACTCCATGCTTCTGCTACGCTGCTGCCAATATCATGAATTAACGAAAGCTTTCGCTACTCTGATGAGAAGATATCATGATCCAGAATGTGAGCATGTCGGTCCGAAAGTCACAACATCACATATTACCAACACCACAATGGATGTCTCGAGAGATTTTTGATAGTGATGATCTCAAAAGTCTGGCTCAAAATTATTATCACCTGGATCAGTAAAAGACCTCCACTTGGATTAACCAAACATGCAATGAGAAGAATCAATGACTACGAGCTTCGGAGCAAATAACTACATCAAGAATGCAAGAACAATTTTTTAATGTAATATCTGTTTGTATTCAATGTAAGTTTAGTACATGATTGAGGTGACCTCCCTTAGGGGGGGATTATTAGGAATTAGAAATTCCAGGTATTAAAGAGTCGGTCACCTCAAGTATATGTAGTCGTTAGAAAGCTCGTAGTCGTAGTTATTTTAAGTTAAGTAGTATTTAGTTATGTAACACCGTGGAGGACGGACGGGTCTTTACCCACTGTATGCCGATCCACAGCCCGTTGTGTGGCGTTTTATTGTAAGACTATAAATACTCTCTACCTCCAAGGTAGAGAGTTGGAGCTCATAATAAGATTTTTCTTTCTCTCACTAAGTTCCCTAAACCTCTAACTTTCTCTCTCTAAAAACCATCTTGTACGCCACTTATGATTATGGTTTAGTGTGTTTGTGATATCTAATATCTTACAGGTTGCTGAATGATCCCGGGTGACCTGTTCATCTTGGTGAGGAATCTAAGAACCATAGGCCATGACGAATCGACCAAAGGAGTCTGGTGATAATTAACCACTATATCGAATCTTAATATCGGGAATCAATTCATATTTGTAGTCTTTATTTAGCTTCGTTTATCTATCTCTTTTAACTAAATTTCGGGTGTCTGTGTAAGCAGAATTATAGCATATCTATGGATTATATTAACTTTGTCTACCCATATGTTATCAATGTTTTATCTAATCATCTTAGTTCTTTCAAGGTCACAACTTTATTGGGACGATACTCGGATTTACCTAAGGCTTAACTACATCTGATCGGGTACTCTGACTGTTAGTATGTGTCTATCCTAAGTTATCTAAGTTTTATAAATATTAAAAGCAGGATGAAATAGCACATCAGCTTTTTGGCGCCGCTGCCGGGGAGCAGTTAATGAAAGATCTAAGGTATTTCATATTCACCTCATTAAGAGATTTGAGCACTTCCATAAGGTACGTTTTTGAATCTCTCCTATTGCAATGTTTCATAATTAATGTTCTGACGCTATTAGTTACGGCGTAACTATTTCATTGAGTTACGGCGTAACCGTATTACAATTTATTAAAATTATTACAAAATCTTTTTGACTAATTAGTTATGACGTAACCTCTTTATAAGAGTTACGACGTAACCACTATAAAATCAGATTTATAAAAAAAATCTGACCTTTGATTAAAATTAATTACGGCGTAACCCTTATTTGGATTACAACGTAACCCTTTCACAACCTATTAATATTCTAAAAATATTAGTTACGGCGTAAGTATAGTATCGAATTACGCCGTAACTATCGAGGCGGTATAAAAACCTTACGGCATAAAACTAGGTTTTACACATATTTTCACCGCCCACACAAACAATAAAATTTCCTCTCTGAAAATTTTTCTTCGAAATCACTTCATCTAATCATTATCCATGGCTGGTAAGATCTATCACTACTCTTTTTGATTTGTTTATGTCACTTATTTCAATTAGGGTTTTACTTTAATATTTTAGGAATCTTGCCTATTCGAATTAATTGGTGATGTAGGGATGATTAGTTGATAATTTTGATGATTTCCCCATGTTATTTTGATTCGTGTCCTATCACTACGGGTTGATTTGGGTGTTTTGGCTTTATTAAAATAGGGTTTGGGTCAAACACAAACTTAGTGGGTTAGGCGCGGTCCCTCAGCACTATTAGGTAAAAAATATATCAAAACTTTTCACCACTTGATAAAAATTGATGGTTCCAGCGTAATCTATTGCGTAATCAAAACATCTGTGGTGCTGATTTTCTAGGGAAGTTATGGCGTAACTGGGGATTTTGTTACGCCGTAACCATTATATCTGTAATTACGATGTAACAGTTTGTCATAACTACGCCGTAGCCATTGAAATTTTCTAATTACGGCGTAACTATTATGCTGGTTACGCCTTAACTTGACATCAGTAAGGTCTGCACTTACTGTTTCTTGTCTTATTTTCAGGTGCAAACAACCCCGCGAATTGGCCTAGGTTTTTGGCACACCCTAATGCTGGTATTAGGCAACTGTGCGTGGAAGAGTATGAGAAATTAATGGCAAAGGATATCAGTCAACCCGAGGCTCTTAACTTTGAGGCATTTGGTACTTTGGCAAATGGGAAAGCTAGTCGAAGATTAAGAAAGTTTTGCAAAATCAAGTTCACATATACTGTTGGGGATTTCACGTGTACTGCTTGGTTGAGGTTGTTTAGGATCACGGAGCCGATCATTCCGGAGTACGTTCGTGAATTCCTTGCTAGTGTGGAGTTTAAGACTGAGGTTGATGATGATGAAGAGGATTCTATGTTTTTCCAGCTTGGGGGTGTTTGGAGGAGATTGACTCTTAGGGAGTTTACTATGCGTATGGGTTTGAACAATAAGAAGGAGATGGAGACTGAGGCTTTTAAGCGGTTCTATAACACATGCTGGAGAAGAAGGGATGAGAATCAAGACCTTGCTGCTTATTTTGACCAGATCGCTTTCACAGGGGATTATAATCCGAGGAGCCCTCCGTCGTATGTTATGGTAAGGAACCCCATTCGTCGACTTGTGCACCGCCTACTTGCTTGCTCGATTCGAGCAAGATACTCCGCCAAAGAAAAGATGACTATGGATGATCTTTACCTAATGCAGGGCATGGAAGGGGGGAACCACATTGATGTTCCCTTTTATTTGGTGAAGTTTATGGCTGTGGGTGCTAAGGGGTTTTCTGGTAGGAGTCCTTTGCAGGGGGCACATTTCATCAGGAGATTGGCTAGGAGTTTTGCTTATGACTGATGCAGCTTTGGCCCGATTGACCATTGGTAGGGATACTTATTTGATTGGCCTGCCTAAGCTATTGGAGTTTGGGATTTGCATCCAAGATGTTTATGGTGCGATTCAGCTAGCTGGGACTGCCCCTACAAGGAAAGAAGGGGAGGCTAGTGGTGCAGGTGGTGAAGCTAAGGAAGAAGCCGAGGAGCAGGTGCCCAGGGGCCGTAGAAGGGCGCATGTGAATGTTGGGGAGAGGTTGCAGATTATTGATGAGAGGCTCGAGGGATTGTCGACCCATTTCAAAGAGAGATCAAAACCCTCGAAGTGGGCCTTTATGCTCTTAGTAACTAGTTTGAGGGTTTTTCAGGTACATTGGATCAGGTAAGCCAGGCCCAACAGGACTTCTTCCATTGGAGTGCGGATAGGACAAGCCAAATGCTGCAGCACATGCATTTGAGTCACCCGAGGTGGGAAGGTCCTGAGTACGTGTACCAGCCCAACATCCCCGATATCGGAGTCCAAGGAGGAGTTGCCTACATGCATCCCGACGCCACTCCTGGAAGCACCACAAGCACTCCATATGAGCCCTCCCAATTCCACTCCATGGATCATGATCTTCCCGGGGACGAGTGATTTCCCCATTTGATGAAACAATTTGAAACATTTCTAAAACAATTTGAAACTCATGTCTGTAATAACTTAACTATGTGAATCATTGCTTGTTCTATCGTTAATTGTACCCGCCGGGTACAAAATTTTCCTGATATGCTGTGCAGGTTTATGTTCCGTGATGAAGTTACGGTGTAACCTTAGGATTGGTTAGGCCGTAACCCCTGCTGCAGTAGGCAATTTTGGAAGAAAAACAATAGTTAAGGCCCATTCCCGGAAACGATACGCATTAGCCACCCCATGACCCACCTTCAACCTTTAGTGAGTCACCTTGAGCTACTATTCGAGAGGGGAGTATATTTCTTTCTTGATTATTTTTCATTTCTATTTTATTTTTCCTTTTTCTTCGTACAAATGGGACTTTGTACACTTCAAGAGGGGGGATAGGAATAGAAATGAAGTGTATGATTACTTAGCTTTCTTGCCCTAATTTTTCTAGTTGGTTTTAAAATTTTTAAGCTTATTTGAAAATTTTTTGTCATATTTTTAACCAAACTAGAATCACATAAAGCCGAGCACACTATAACCGTTATTGCCTTTGGTGAGATTTAGCCTTTCCATTTCCCCCATTTTACCCAAATCTACCATAAATTGAGTGTGCCGATAGTATTGTAAACTTTAGAACTTGGCTTTTACATCACTTCGAGACCATAAACGAGTAGTGTATCAAGTTAGCTTGGTGCATTTGGAAAAGGCGATTTGAAAAAAGTAAATTTTTTAGGATTAAACCCAAATAGCCCATACGTGTTCACTAGTGTGCGTTTATCGATTAGTCGCATTGGCTTTTCGACCCCCGTGTTAACCCTTTTTGTTGCACTCTCCTTTAGTGCAAGATACCCCTAGTTACACCCTTTTTGAGCCTTTTCGTTACAACCTTACACCTTAGCCTTCCGTGTAGTTTTACCTTTTTACCTAGAGGCCATTGTTCACCCTAGTTTGAGGTTCAAATAAAGAAGCCTATATCATCTATATCTCGCTAAAGATTGTCGAAGACCCCAAGTAATCACCTTATGCTCGGTTCAAGTGGGGGGATATTTATCATTGTATCTTAAGCATATCATAGTATATTTATAAAAAATATTATTATTATTGAAGCATGATTGTTTATAGTGCGAAAAAGTATAAGCACTACATGAAGAAAATTGGCATTGAGAATAATCTTCTCGATCACGTTCAATGGTTGGAAGAATAGTTCAAGAATAAATTATGATGGATTCCGGAGGCATGTACTGACCTTATGAAGACGAACCTTGAATTATTAGTTGGGCGATGGCAACTCGGTTTTAAGCTAAAACTATTTGTTTTCTCTTTTTCCTTTTCACCCATTAAATATCTCATGCCTATCCTTACCCTTTTTGTCATGAAGCGTGTCTAGGTGATCCAGCGAGCAATCCTTGATGTCTTGGCCATGGATTTGGTCATGTATCATTGATTTTGTCCACTTCGCCGTGACACGTTAGTAATGACACCACCCCTTAAGCCTTTGAAACTTAACCCAACATTGCTTTTTAAAATTTGTCTTAACCTGAGCTCTAGTGTTGGAGTTGTGTAATTGCCAAGCTTATATTAGAATACTTACTATGTCCGTGCAATTGAGTGGTCACACCGAAATTAACACTTAGAATAGGATGAGTGAGAGTGTTTTCGTTCCCATTTTGTGAGGTGTTCGGTTCTTATTAATATTCTAGCATGGAAATTAAAACTATGCATTCTTCATGGATGTATCTTTTGCAGTCTAAATTAGTCTACTTGAGGGCAGGTAGAGTTTAAGTGGGGGGATATTTGATAACATCAAATAATCCTGAGTTTCTAAGCATTAATTTCCCCCTTTATCATCATATTTTGAATAAATTATTAGTGAAAACATCCTTATTCCTTGTTATTTCATTTCAGGACGCATTTGAAGTAAGGAAGCTGCAATTGGACGTTTTCAAGACCTATTGATTCAACTGTCTCTTAATTACGACGTAACCAAGTGATGAAGTTACGGCGCAACTAAAGATTACGAAGGCTACGGCGTAACCCTCAGCTCAGGTTACGCCGTAACTACTGATAACAAAGACTACGGCATAGCCCTCAGCTTAGGTTACGCCGTAACCAAGATTTACTCTGGATTATAGCAGCTACGGCGTAACACCAAACAAAGTTCTTAATACAAATAAACCGTAAAAACGTTTATTAATATTTTGCGATCTCTTTGTGTTTTGTTGATAACAAATATAATGTTATCTTAAGTACAATTATAAGGATACATGTTATTTTTGTAAAGCATTTACATATAGCCATTTAATACAAAAATGTTGTAATTAATCATTTGTTGTAATAGTTTATTAGGATGGGTAAAAACCATAACCCATGGACCATAACCCATGGATCATAACCCATACCCAAGTTGGCTAGATACAATGTATACTTTAGATACATTGAATCTAAGGAAAACCCATGGACCAACCCATAACCCATAACCAAAAAACCCATGGGCAAAGAGGAGCGTCCCACGGATCCCTAGGATTACACTAGACAGATCCGAAGTGGGAGGGATCCGTAGGATCCGGGGAACAGTGGAAGAAATTGCCTATAAATAAAGAGCCATTTCTTCATTCTAACTCACCCCTCTTCTTACTAAATCTCTCAAACACTCTCATTCTCTTCTAACATATAGATCACTTGATCTAGAGAGTTGTTCTTCTTTCTTTCTATTGTGATTCTCATATAGGTCTTTTTCTAAGGCGAGATCACGAGCATTCTACAAGTCATCCAAGCAAGGGTTTCTTGATTGATTTGTCACTCCGCAAGATTTCTGTAGCGAAGATCTTGTATTTGATATTTCACATATTTGTTGTGTAATAGTCGTGTTGGTTTGGTCCACCGTGTTACGGACTCGGTATTTAGCTTCGTACCGGAAAAAGGTGTAAGCGACGTTGTGAAGGCTTCTCCGCCAAGTGAAGGAGTTTGTTGACATAGTGCTTGAAATATCGAGTAGGTGACTCGAGGAGTGGAGTAGGGCAAGGAAGGTGTCCTTGTAGCCGAACCACTATAAATCAGTTGTGTCATTTCTATCCCTTTCCTTTACTTTATTTACTCGCTTTATCATTAGATCTATCCTTTCTCTACATCCATAATGATGGATCTGGACACACACCTTGTGTCAATGATATTTTGTATAATATTAGTAAGCACGCAGAATTTACTTAGTAATACTTAGAAGACAGATTGTATGATGTATTGTGAGTAAACACAGATTAAACACAAAACTTAAGCTCCAATATTATTATTGAATAATACGAGTGATCTTGCTTATCACTAGGGTTACACCTTGAAGCCTTTGTGAATAATACGTATGTATGTAAGTTACGTAAGTACGTACGTAAGACATTGACCTAGGACCTCCTTTTATAGCACAAGGAGTCCTTTACAAGATAAGTATAAAGCTAACAGAATAGAATATACACAAGATCTTTTCTATACTTATCTAAACACGTTTTCCTAATAGCAGTAGTAATAATTTACCAGCAGTGGCAATACGTTTCCACTGTTAGTGTAATCCAAGCAGTGTCTTCCACAACTATCAGTGGTAACTGATAATTCCCAACAATCCTCCCCTAAACTTATGATTTCTCTGCAAATCAATGAGTTTCTTCAATCTGCATCATGTTCTAGGATTTGGGGAATTCAATCAAACACTTTACTTCTTCCTTAACTTCTGAATAACTCTTGAACATTGATCTTGAAGCCTATGTAACAATGCTCAGACCTTCTCATTGTCTTCATGAACTCTTATTGTTGTACATAAAATTACTGTGAGAGTTCCAGCTCTGAGCAGATATTCTTTCTCAGCAAGCATGAATGCATCTACTCCATTTGCTGTAGAAACATGGTGAACTTCACATGAATCATAGTAAAACCATTTAGTATCAGGACATGAACATGAGAACTTCCAGAAATCATCATTAATATCAGGTTCATAGAGCCTTCTAAGATTAACCCATAACTGCATCTCCTTCATATCTTTGAGATCTTGAGCATCAAACCTTTCTTGAACTAACTTCCATAATTTGTCAAGGTCATCTCTGTCAAAAGCTTTAATTAGATCTTCAAATTGAATGAATGATGAAGTTTCACCACCTAGCCTTGTGATCTTCCATGTTCGAGCAAAATTTCTAGCAGTGTAAACTTCCCAATCAATGATAGGATGTCTAACTTGCAGTGGTTCTGGATAAAAATCTTCTTCTTCTATCACAATCATTTCAGTCATCTGTTCTTCAGTGAACTTCTCAGTTTGAACTTCTTGTTCTTCAGCAAACTTGGTCTTCTTACCAGTCTGAGAATCACTTTCTTTGGCCTTTCTCTTCAATCCAGGAAACCTTCTTGCTTCTTCTTCAGAATCCATTGGAATGAAATCTTTATCAAATCTTTGAACTCTGTAGTAGATACTTTCAACTTTAGCATAAGACATTCCTTTGAATTGATGTCTCTTCCAACCACCAACATTGCAACAATAAGTCTTCATGTATGCAATAACTTGTGCCTTAGTTGGTTGCCTTGGTTTCTTGTGACCTTTCTTGACTGAAACAATAGCCTCTTGAAGTGCTTGATTATTCTTCATTAGTATAAAATCTTTTAACTTTGCAGTTCTTTGTTCTGCAGTTGAAGATTTATCAGCTACAAGGTCAATTCCCTTTTTCTTGATTACTGGATCATGTGCAATCAAGAAATCAATTTCTTCTTCAGTAGGTACATAGCTAAACTCTGGAGTCTTTTCTCTAAGTCTTGTAGGTTGAACAGTAGAAATTGGATTTTCCAATCTATCCAGCCTTTTAGCCTCCATAAAGCTTGCAACTTCCAATTCTTCAAGCTTTTTCTTTTCAGCAACTTCATCTTCATATATCTTTTCAGCAACTTCTTTATCATGAGCAATCTGAACTTGTTCTTTCTTTGAAATCTTTCTTCCAGGTTGCTCTTCACTTTCCATAACTGCTTTACCTTTATCTTTCTTCTGTTTATCAATTTCTTCACTTGCAGTGGCAACATCATGTTCAACAGTGGGAAAACTTGGCTCTGCAGTGGAAATTTGATCAGTGGTAGAATCAGTTGCAGTACTGAAAATATCTTGCTCTAGTTGCTCTTCTTGAGTATCAGCTTCCTTTGCACCTTTACTAGAACACCTTCATCTTCAAAATCAATTTTCCTCCCCTTAGTTTCAGCACTTGTTTTCCTCCCCTGTTTGGGAGAATTACCGAAATCTTGATCAAAACCAACTGAATCACCATCATTAGGTGAGGATGAAGATGAGATCACCAACTTTGCAGTTTTCCTTTGCTTTTTCAACCCCTGCAACTCTTCCTTCAAGGTCTGAATCTCTACCTTCAAAGATGTTATCTCCTAGGCATGTTGCTCCTTAAGTTGTGCCAAGTCTTATTCCAAAGATTTGACTTGTTTAGCTAATTTGGTACACAAAACCATCAATTCCAATTATTGCCCACTGCCCTCATCACTTCCAACCGTGTGACCTGTTGGGAGAGGTGAATCATGGGGCAATGGCTCAGATTCCTCCCTAGTTGGACTAGGTTGAAGTCTAGAACCACCACTGCTTTTTCCTAGACCAAAAGGTTCAAAAACATGTTGTGTTGTCATGAGAGAAGTTGGCTGTTTACGCCTCCTCTCATAGGTGTGAGAAACAGGTGGAGTATAAGCAATGTTTGGAACAGATATTATGGGTGAGTTTTGTTCAGGTGAAATCTTTGCAAGCATTTGAGGAAAGAGAAGTGTAAAAATCATGTTGCCATCTTTGTTCATGTTTTGAAAAACTTTAGGCTTGAGATAACTGATTTTATAAACATTTGTATGGGGTTGCAGTTGAAACTCATTTAGCACTGCTTGCACAAACATTGGATACATTAAAAATTTTGTTGAACTCTTTACATTGCCAGTCATACTTGTAAAAATATATTTTGACCAGTTAAAAATCTTATCAGTAGCTAGACAAACCAAAGGGTAAGCCATGGTTGAACTAAATTGCTCATAAGATGTTTTCTTTGGACTAAGACAATGTAAAAGAGTATGTATCAAAAATCTCCATTGGGGACAAAAACCACTCTTTTTGAAAGTAGCCTTTTTATCAGTGGTATCATACCCCATGGATGATAAAGTATCATGTATTTCTGGCATAGGTAATGTGATGATACCATTGAGATCATCCAATTGGAGAACTCTCCTCAAGGATGCCTCGGTAACATCAATAGTTACCCCATCCACAGTGGCTCTTAGAGCATCCACTGTTTCATGTGTATCTCTATTCTCAAGTGTTATGGACTGAGCAGAAGTCCAAAACTGTTTGATTTGAGAGATATAGATTGTGGGTTTTAAAAGTAAAGCATACCTTATATGGGTAGTATTGAGAAAGTCCACAATCTGAAGAAAAACAGGGCCACTCTTCTCGTTTGACTTTTGTAGGTAGGCCACTTAGTTGTGCTCATCTGCAAATTTTAATGGTGCCATAGAAACTTTTGATAAAAAATGATGTTAGGTCAGTAATAATTGAAGTAATAACTAGCCAATTGAGACAAAAGATATATAGAGGTAGGGCTTTAATAGTGTAGCACAAGAAAAATTATCTAAGGAAAGTATTTATCTTTAGAGGATAAATATCAAATAGGAAAGTAGATAATTCTCTAAAAGTTACCATATATATATGGAAAGCAATTTTTCTACAATGGCTAGTAAAAAATTTGTTACTGACACAACAATTGTAATGGCTAGATCAATAGTGGTAAAATAACACTGTCAGTGGAAACTGTGAACTAGCAGTGGTAATTTTTCACAAAAATTTCAAAGAGCAGTGGTAAAGAAAAACATACAAAAACTAGACTGCTCTTATCATAGTTTTTAGCAAACTACTAGCTATCAACGGATTTGATATGTCTTTACCATGAGCCGTTTGCTATGGACTAGCCAACTCTTAATCATAAAGAATATGGTGAGTTGATAACCATATAGTTTTTGGTAAACTATCAACCATAAACGGATTTGTCAAGTCTTTACCAGTAGCCGTTTGCTCTGGACTAGTTGATTCTTATGTGGATTAGACATGGTGAATCAATAACCATTTGTTGTTTATCCCAGATATACACCTTTTTAAGAACAACTCCCATCTTTGCTGCATAAATGTGAAGCAACAAAACAACCAAAAATATACAAACTTATACAACAATATTAGTACCCAGAAACTTCCACTCAACACCAAAGACAAATTGGCACAAAAATTTTATGGATTCAGCATTCCAATACTTGTTACCAAGTACTGAAATCTACCCACATCAAGTCCTTTTGTTAATAAATCAGCATAGTTGTCATCAGTATGAATTTTGACAACTTGAATTAGTCCCTTTTCATAACAGTCTCTTATGAAATGGTGTCTAATCTCAATATGTTTAGTCTTTGTGTGTTGAACTGGATTCTTAATAATGCAAATGGTACTGATATTGTCAATATGAATGATGGTATTCATGAAATTGTACCCATAGTCCAAAAGTTGATTCTGAAGCCATAGAACTTGAGCACAGCAACTTGCAGCAGCCACATACTCTGCCTCAGTTGATGAATTAGCCACCATAGTTTGTTTCTTACACTGCCATGACACTAATCTGTTGCCAAGAAATTGGCATCCACCTGTTGTATATTTTCTATCCAAACTAGCTCCAACATAGTCACTATATGAGTAAGTAACCAAATCTAGAGGAGAATCTCTGGAGTACCACAATCCCAGAGTAAGAAATGCTTTAAGATATCTGAAAATCTTCTTCACAGCAGTCAAGTGAGAGAACTTGGGAGTGACTTGAAACCTTGCACAGGCACACACTGCAAAAATGATGTCTAGTCTAGATGATGTAAGATACATCAAAGAGCCAATCATAGACCTGTACATGTGCACATCAACTGCTTCACCGCTATTTTCCTTCAAGAGTAGATGTGTAGTCTTGTCTGCAGGAGTACTGGATGACTTTGCATCAGTGAACTTGAACTTCCTTAGTATCTCAGCCACATATTTATCTTGATTGATGAAAATACCATCAGGCCTTTGTTGTACTTGAAGTCCCAAGAAGAATGTGAGTTCACCTATAGAACTCACTTGAATTCTTCTTTCATTAGTTTCTCAAATTCTTTGCACATCTCTGTCCTTGTAGATCAAAAAATGATATCATCAACATACACTTAAACCAGCAAGATATCATTCTTGTCTTTCTTGATGAACAAAGTTTGATCCACTCTGCCTCTATGAAACCCATTATCAAGAAGATAAGTAGTTAAGGCTTCATACCATTTTCTTGGTGCCTGATGCAACCCATACAAAGCTTTAACTACCCTGTATACTTTATTGGGATATTCAGGGTCTTCAAATCCTGGAGGTTGTGAAACATATACCTCCTCATTAATCTTCCCATATAGAAAAGCACTCTTTACATCCATTTGATAGACTTTAAAGCCCATAAAGGATGCATAGGCTAAGAACAGCCTGATTGCTTCAATTCGTGCAACTAGGGCAAATACTTCTTCATAATCAATACCCTCCTCCTGAGTGTATCCTTGAGCTACAAGTCTAGCTTTGTTTCTGATAACAATTCCTCTTTCATCTTTCTTGTTTCTGAACACCCATTTAGTACCTATTACCTTCTTACCAGAAGGTAAATCACAAAGCACCCAAACCTTTTGAAGCTTGAATTGGAGAAACTCTTCTTGCATTGCTTCCACCCAACTTTCATCTTCAAGTGCCTTGTAAACATTCTTTGGCTCCATTTGTGACAGAAAAAACATAAAGAGACATTCATTCTTGCCTTCATGAGTCTTAGATTCATATATTTTACTAATGAATCCATGAACATCAGGCAGCTTTGTTTGTCTTCTAGTCTTTACAGGTGAATGAACATCCCGGTCACATTTTCAAGAGGATGTGATTTATGAATAGAAGTGTGGGGAGTGTGAGGAACTGCAATCTCACTTGGCATATTAGAGATTTCAACATCATTAGCTTGAGCTTCTTCTGTAACTGGAGTTGTATTTTCCACTTCTGGTGTTGCATTGGAAACTTCTGGCCTTGCAGTGGAACCTAAATTTCCACTGCTTTCAAAATTTTCAGTATTCAAGTTGCTAATTCCTTCCTTTTCAAAGTGATTAGAAGGTTGAGCATCTCCAGTCTTTGGTATATCATTATTGTCTGCATAGTCCCAAAGTGGCAGACT
Organism: Chrysanthemum makinoi; assembly: GCA_910596185.1. NCBI lineage: Eukaryota > Viridiplantae > Streptophyta > Magnoliopsida > Asterales > Asteraceae > Chrysanthemum > Chrysanthemum makinoi. The sequence continues at coordinate 92,183,474 of OU343223.1, read as the reverse complement.
GAATTCATCTTGATCATCTACTTGATCCTTGCTTGGTTCATCATCATCAAGAAACTCTTCTGATCCTGCAAAATCAAAAGAAGATGTACCTGTAGAGATAGGCACATAGTTCATAGTATTGGTTAGAGTATCAAGATCAAACAGCCTTTCTGGACCAGTTCCTTTAACATTCACTTTGTTTTCCAGGAACTCAACATGCAGATTCTCTTCAATCTTTTGGGTTCTTAAGTTGAATACTCTGAAAGCTTTACTGACCATGGAATACCCAATAAAATACCCTTCATCAGCTTTTTCATCAAATTTGCCCAGATAATCAATGGTATTGAGAATTGTAACATGACATCCAAATGGTCTCATGAAGTCTAAAATAGGAGGTCTTCCTCTAAACAGCTCATAAGGTGTCTTGTTCTTTGTTTTTACCACCAAAACCCTGTTTTGCACATAACATGCAGTGTTAACTGCTTCAGCCCAAAAAGTGATTGGCAATTTTGAATCTGCCAACATGGTTCTAGCAGCCTCAATAAGTGTCATGTTTCTCCTCTCAGCAACACCATTTTGTTGAGGAGTTCTAGCAACACTAAATTCTCTTTTAATACCTTTATCTCTGCAAAAATCATCCATAACTCTATTCTTAAACTCTGTCCCATTGTCACATCTGATGATTTTCACTTTCAAATCATATTGGTTTTCTACTTCTGTGATAAAAGTCTTAAGGATGCCAGTTGTTTCATCCTTTGTATTAAGAAAGAAAACCCATGTAAACCTGCTAAAATCATCAGTTACTACAAAGACAGGTATTTCTTGAGATTAAGCTGCTCACAGATGTAGGACCAAATAAGTCCATATGTAACATTTGAAGTGGGTGAGCAATAGAGTTAACCAGCTTTGACCTGCAAGAAGCTCTGTGTTGTTTGCCTTTAAGACAAGCCACACATGTTTGATCATTTTCAAATCATTTCTGAGGTAAACCTCTCACCAAACCATCTTTGACAATCTTATTAATGGTTTTGAAGTTAACATGACCAAGTCTTCTATGCCATAACATGGATTCATCCACTGTGGCTTTTGCAACCAAGCAAGCATAATCATCTTTAGCAACAAAGATATATAGATTGCCTTTTCTAGGAATTTTAAGAAGAATCTGACTTTCATCAGGCATCTTAAAATCCTTAGAGAGAACAAAGCACATATCGTTGGTAAAAAGAACATTGTTCATTTTGTCACACATTTGTGACACACTAAAAAGATTGTACTTAAGCTCTTTTACATAGTACATAGGTTCAAAGTCTAAGTTACTAGTTTTGATTACTCCTTTACCAGCAACTTTTCCATTAACTCCTCCTCCAAAGCTGACATACTGTCCATCATAATGTTTGAAATCTGAAAGATAGGACTTGTTGCCAGTCATGTGCCTTGAACACCCACTATCTGTATATCCTTGATCTGATCTTTTTTATCTTGGATGTTCCTGCACATAAAAGTAAAGAGTTAGTTTCTTTTGGGGACCCAAGCCATGATTGACTTGGATCTGCCTCGCGTATCAATATAGTTAAATCTATCAAAGGTCATTGATACACCATTGGGATTGGTTGTAGAAGTATTTCCTTTAGGTTTCCATTCCCAACATGCTAAGGCCTTCACAGCATTGCCCATGTCCCCCCTTTTCTTGTTTACAACTCTTGCAGTGGAAACTTTTAAATGAGCAGTGGAAACTGCTGGTTTACTTTTAGGTACCCACTGTTGGTTATAATGAACCTTTTTAGCTTGAAAAGTTCCTTTCCCTATTTGTGCAGATTTTGCAAAAGTTGGTTTGGACTTTGCACTTTTAACAAGTGACTTAGGGTGAGCAGTGTTAACAGTTTTTGCAGTGGCAAAATTTTTAAGACCACTTCTCACTTGAACTGCTCTTGGGACCATTTTGCAGTGTGAATTAGGGTGTACATTATTTTGAAACCTGTTAGACTCCACCCTTTTATTCCCATGAACTTCCCTTCTCCCATTATGATAGTCACAATAAGCATGTAAATGATCAAAACTACCACAGATATAACATGCCTTATTGTACATCACAAAGTCACTACCTAGTTGGTGAGATTTAACATGATTCCAACTCCTCTGATTACCCCTAGGAGCTGGTGACTTGTTCCAATACATCTCAGCATATCTTACAGTTGGTCTAGGTTTATTAACTGGTTTCCTAGGTTCCTCTGTAACAGTATTGACAATTTTTGGGATAGAAGCCTCTACATTCATTTTAACATTCTAATCAACAACAGATGAGTCACTAGCACTCTCAAAAACATCATTATTATGCTTAATCTCTTCCTCACATTTCACCATAGTGTCCTTTAAAGGACCATATTCACGAACAAGATCCTGAAATTCTTCTAAGCCTGTATGAGCTAAATCTATACCTAGAGGTGATGGAACACCTCTTAGTGGTGGAGGCACTGTATTATAACCCATACCAGACTTAACTTTACTTTGTATTTGAGCATTCCAAATTTTATCAATTGACTTAGACTAATGATAACATGTGTCTAAAGTTAAATTGACATTTTCATTTTTCTTTTTAAGTTTTTCAAACTCTTCTTGGTATGCTACATTCACAGTTGTCGTATGTTCTACCTCTCTTCTAAGAAGAATCATATCATCATTATATTTTGACTCATTTTCTTTATAGTGCTCTAGTTGTTTTTCCAATACAGCTATAGCTCTCCTAAGGTTTGACACATTATAATTAGCAGTAAACAACTCTTGTCTTTCATTAGAATATAAATTATTAAGCCTTTCAACTTCTCTAGCAGACCTACATGTTTTAGAACAACTTTCAAATTTTTGTACCTCAGAGTCAGAGAAAGCCATGAGAGCAATTTCAGTAGAAGCAAGAGCAGCATCTGAATGTTCTTCCTCCTGCTCATCAGCCATGAAACTCCAATCATAGCTCACACCATCAATAGCCAACATTGCCTTTGGTTCTTCCACAGTTGGTTCCTTCTTTTGCTTGTACCAAGTAGACCTGGTGTCCTTGGTCTTTGGTCTTCTACATTCTCTAGCAAAGTGTCCCAATTTGTGGCAGTTAAAACACTCCACTTTCTTCTTATCAAAGCCTGCAGTTTCACAACCATTGATGTGAATAGGCTTGCCAGTTTTCTTGTAGAACTTCCTAGCCCTCATGCTAAGAAGAGTTATCTGCCACTTTATGTCCATCTCCTCCAAGTCATCTTCATCAATTTTCTGTATGTCTTCATGAGTTAATATAGAGCCATTAACTTGAGTGGAGATAAAAGCATAAAAGGTAGGATCTCCAATACCAGCAACCTTCTTCTTTGAACCTGCAGTGGTAACACTAACATTACCAGTGGAAACTGTAAAACCAGATGTGGCAATATCATCATCACTGTCATCTTCAGAATCATCACTGTCAACAGAGGTTGACATCAAAGCCAAGCTGCTTGAGCTTGTACTAAGTTTCCTAGCCTTCTTCAGTCTTTGTTCAATGAGTTTAAAGTTGTTGTAAAGATCATTGAGCTTCATTGTTTCAATATCTGCTTTGTTTTCCCAGACAGTAACATTAGTTTGAAACTCTGAAGGCAAACTTCTTAGAAACTTCAAATTGAGGTCTTCCTTTTCTACCTCAATGCCAAACACAGTCAGTTGTGTAACAATCTTCTGAAGTTTGGTGAAGATGCTATCAAGTGAGTCATTGCTTGAAGTAGAGAAGTTTTCATAACTTTGCTTTAACAATGTCTTTTGTGTCTTCTTTGTAGCATCATTACCACCAAACACTGAGCAAATCTCTTCAAAAAGTTCTTTAGCAGTCTTGAACTTGCTGAATGCTATGATCTGGTCTCTAGGAAGAGTCATCATCAACAAACTTCTAGCCTTAAGATCATTCTTCCTTAGTGCTTTTTCAATACTAGATTCAGGCACATAAACTGTCACAACATCTGTGTCACCAACCTTCGCAGTCTTCGACTCAGGCTTGAACGAATCACCAGTTTGGATGATCTCCCATAGAGCATAGTCATGTATGAGGAAGTATTGCTCAATCAGTATCCTCCACATCTCAAACTTATTAAGTTTGAGCTTAGGTAGCCTTGGTGTAGAAGAGTTGGACTGGTTGTTTTCCATCTCCATTGAATTGAGTGAGTAGGTTAAACTTATTCCTTGGATCTTCTAAAACAAAATATCAGAACCTGCACTCTGATACCACTTGATGGATCTGGACACACACCTTGTGTCAATGATATTTTGTATAATATTAGTAAGCACGCGGAATTTACTTAGTAATACTTAGAAGACGGATTGTATGATGTATTGTGAGTAAACACATATTAAACACAAAACTTAAGCTCCAATATTATTAATGAATAATACGAGTGATCTTGCTTATCACTAGGGTTACACCTTGAAACCTTTGTGAATAATACGTGTGTATGTAAGTTACGTAAGTACGTACGTAAGACAATGACCTAGGACCTCCTTTTATAGCACAAGGAGTCCTTTACAAGATAAGTATAAAGCTAACAGAATAGAATATACACGAGATCTTTTCTATACTTATCTAAACATGTTTTCCTAATAGCAGTGGTAATAATGTACCAGAAGTGGTAATACGTTTCCACTGCTAGTGTAATCCAAGCAGTGTCTTCCACAACTATCAGTGGTAACTGATTATTCCCAATACATAAGATCTCACATATTAACGAATCTAAAGTTTTTGAAACTAACTTAAAATCGGCAAAACTATTCAACCCCCCCTTCTAGTTTTCCACAATTGGCATCAAGAGCTAAGTTTATAAAAGTTTTAAAGTAAACCGTATTTTAAAAACTTTTCGATCACTATGGGTTCTGAAAATTACAATGAAGGGCAATCTATGCAACGACCACCACTACTTGAAACTAATGGTTTTATATATTGAAAAATAGATTCGAAACATATGTAAAGTCTAAAGATATTGATCATTGGTACATTATTGTTATAAGGCGATTTGAGGTACCTCAAATGAGGCGAAAGAAATTTAGTAAATACCTATGATAAACGAAATGATGAAATGATGAAAAAGATTTTAAAAATAGTGAAGCTAAAATGGTTTTATATAATGTTTACCAAAAGGAATTGAAAGATTTCTATGCTTAAAACCTCTAAAGAAAATGGGGTTGTAATCATCAAGGTAAAACAAGTTAAAAATATAAAATGATTTATTTGTTCAACAATATGAACAATTTTCAATATCGGATGAGGAAACTATAGATCATTCATTTGCGAACTTTAATACTATTATTACATCTTTACAAGCACTTGATGAATCTTTTTCTAGCCGTAACCATGTTAGGCGATATCTAAGGGCACTTCCATAAGTGGAGATCAAGGTGACGGCGTCGAAGAGTAAAAATATTTGACAATCCTCACCCTGATGACTCATAGGCAACTTAAAAGTCTATGAGCTTGTCCTTGTAAAGACTTGAAGCTCAAAGGTGAAGAGAGAAACACAATCTCTCCTTAAGCCCAAAAGGCTTCAAGCGATGAGAGAACTCCTCTTGAGTAGTGACGAGAGGAGTGCTATGGCGGAAGGGACTTTAAAAATTTCTTTCGAAGGAAGGGAAGAAAGTCAAACAACCGTATGCGATAAGAAAACTTCGGAAAAAAAAAAGAGGACGAGAAGCCAAAGATGAGCATGACTGCTTTAATGTCGGACCAACCCACTTTATTAGTAAGTGTCCCAAACGGGATGATCAAAAGGCGATCGTGAGCGGCACGTGGGGAATGAGCGATGAGGAGGATGAAGAAATTTGTCTCATGGCAAATGACGAGGTATGTCACGAATACTATAGTAGTTCATCACTTGATGACGACTCTCTGCATAATGAATATGACAAATTATGCAATATTAGCATAAAACTAATTAACAAAAACAAGCTTTTAAAAAGTCAAAACCAACGTTTAGATAAAGAAGTCATAGAATTAAAAGCACAACTAAAACGTTTAGAAAAAGGGTAAAATAGCAAGTGGTGAATGTGAACTTTGCGTTCAACTTCAAACACTAGTTGATCAACTAGATTCTAAAATTGCAAGAATGAGTACGAACACTTTAGATATGATATTAGATAGTGTTAAAACCGGCAACAACCAAAAAGGTTTAGATATTCAACAACTTGATCCATCAACTAGTGAAAACAAAGAAACACAATTTGTTAAGGCACTAGAAAAACCAGCCGCTGTTGTGGTGAATCCCACGGATCCCATCAAAAGGGAACCGACTAGTGTTAAGCCAGGGATCCGTGGGTCTGCTGTAGCAAACAGTAGTAATAAAGTAGCTTCTTCATCTAGAACTGAGTTTGTTATCGTTAATAGGAAGAAACCAACTCATGTCACCACTTGACAACCACCTCCAAAATATAATCCTACTTTTGCAAGAAACAAAGCTCCATCTTTCTTAAAACCTAATCCATCTAGGAGACCTAATAAGTTTACAGAAGTAACCATCAAATGGGATGGAACCCAAATATGCAAAATGGTTTTCCCTTTCAAAACTTTGCTCCATGGAATGTATACTCATCTTATCCATACATGTCTAACATGAATGGAATGTTTAACACTAATGGACCCATGAACAAATGGGGACCAAACTTTTGAGTTAATTGTTTTCTTAGGTGTGCTTAAAGGTTGACCTAGACCCAGATGAATGGGTCAAGGATAGCGGGTGCACGAGGCACATGACCGCAATAGGATCTATTCTCCACATATGAATCCTTCAATGGAGGTAATGTGGTGTTTGAAATAGCAAAAGTAAAATCATCGGTAAAGGTACGATTTCTAACAAACCTCTAACCATTAACGATGTGTGTCAAGTAGAAAACCTAAACTTTAACCTCTTAAGTATAGGACAAATATGTGATAAAAAGTGCAATGTACTTTTACCAAACCATTAGTAAGATATTAAAATGGCATAACCATAGGAAGAGGAATTAGGAAACATGGAGTCTATGTCATTAAAATCGGGAATGAACCTAAAGACAAACTATGTCTTACCTCTATGGATGATACTTCGACCTTATGGCATCGAAGATTGGGTCACGCCAACATGCGACTTCTTCAACCGCTATCATCCAAAGATCTAGTAAGAGATCTACCTAAGTTAAAATATGAACATCACTTTTGTGATGCTTGTAATGTAGGAAAACAAGTTCATTCTAGTCATAAAGCTAAAAACATGGTGTCTACAACTAAGTGTCTAGAATTACTACATATGGATTTATTTGGTCCATCCGATATCCAAAGTTATGGAGGCAAGTACTACACTTTGGTCATAGTGGATGATTACTCTAGTTATACATGGACAAAATTTTTAAAGAACAAAACGGAAACGTTTAATTATTTTGAAATATTAAGCAAGAAAATCAAAAGAAGCTAGGAAGTCCTATAGTGTCTATTAGGACGGATCATGGTAGGGAATTCGATAATGAAGTGCAATTCGGAGCTTTTTGTGACGCTAATGGTATTACTCACAACTTCTCGGCTCCTTGCACTCCACAATCGAATGGGGTAGTAGAAAGAAAGAATAGAACCCTACACGAATGAGTCGCAACCATGCTTAATGAGCAATCTATACCTCAAAAGTTTTGGTGCAATGCCGTTGATACTTCAACGTACATACTCAATCGAGTCTTAATTAGACCAATATTAGGTAAAACTCCATATGAGTTACTCCGAGGCAAAAAGCCTACATTAGATCACTGATATGTGCTAAAACACATATCATTTCTTTATCAAATCAGACCTAAAATAACCAAGAAAGAGCCGTTTATTGCTAATATTTGCTGTTTTCTTGAGTTTATGCATGTGCAGGTACGGATATGTCAAAACACGCAAAAGTTAACCAAATCAGACAAAAACCCGAGCACGTGAGATATAGAGTGCTAAAGCTGAGCCGGAAGGTCAGAATTGTGCATCTGTGAAGATTTTCATGCTGAAAAGATAATTTCTGAAAGTTATGTTCAAGATTAAAGAATTGTCAGAATCAGTCCCTCAACTTTGAGCATTTGGCAGAATATACCCTCAAGTTTCAGAAAATGGCAAATTCAGCCCTTGGTTATTTTAAGAATGACAAGAATGGTCCTTGGAATGCATTTTCAGAATTACACTTTTAATCCCTGGATTTTCAGCTTGTACACTTTTGGTCCTTATATCACATTATGGATCCACTTTATATCCTAAAGTCCAATCCAAGTTATTAACACCTTGGCCCAAGTCTAATCCCAAAGCCCAAAATATTCGCACCCGGTCCAAACCTTAATCCAATACCCGGTATCCATTTAACCAATACCATTTTCACCCTTATACCCGGTCAACATAATCGAAATAGTATAAAAAAATCCCACGCGCCAAAAACACCCCCAAAATCCCCAGCCAAGAACCCTAAATTACCCCCGCGGCCAATTAAGCAAATTCACCCCAATTAAGGGCAAAACCGTACAATCACTGATACAACATGACATGTGCTCAGTGCCATGTCACCAATCCGTGTGGGTACATTCCAAATACTGCTCTCTGATTGGAGGAAAGGTCGTGGCATGTGCAATCCAAAGGCTGAGATTGGTTGGATGATGTATGAGCATGATCCAAGGGTAGATAAGCAATCAGAGAAAGCACAAATGCCATCTTCTGGATCCTTCCAAGGCCTTAGCTCGCCTATAAAAGGCACCCTTATTTCACAGTTGTAGTATGTAGAATTTGAGTAGAAAATTAGTAGCTTATTAATGTTTTATGTTTAAAATTTCATTTCTGTATTTTTGAATTTCAGTTCTATTGTAATCTCAAGTTTAATTAATTCAAGTAATTTCAGCTTTTGTCTTCAATTAAGTTCAATTACTGTTTAATCGTTTTCAGTAGCTTATTAGTGTTCCAATTACTCAATTTAGCTTATCTCAAATCAGTTTCAGCTTATTTGTTCTATTAAACAAAAATCACAAAAAAATAAGAAAAATTCTCCAAAAATAAAAAATGTCTCAAATCTGTTGTTAAGCTGCAACCAGCTTAAGTTTTTGCTTCAATAAGCTCTCTTAAGCTCTACTATAGCTTAATCAGTGCTAGTTTAGACTACTACTCAGTTCTACATAAAATCCAGTTCAAATCAGTTCTTAAAATACCTTTGCATTATACTGTGGAAAGCATAGGAAGTGGCTGTAAGGGATTAGCCAGAAGGACTTATACTCTAGCTTATTAATAAGCTAGAGAGCTTGTAGCTGCCTTTAAATAGGTGATCTCTGTTCAGCTGAGATCCAAGTTGAGTTTCTCTATTTTTAGCTTAAATTTCAAATCAGTGTTTTATAGTATAGATGATAATAATAGCTTATATGTTTGTTTTGCTATTTGGATCTATTTGTAGCTATTATGTTAGATTAGTCATAATTTTACTAATTCTCATATCTGTAATTGTTTCTAGTTAATCTGAGTTAGAAATGTTCATAACTGTTAGTTATGGTTCCTTTGAGTTTTTGTTGTCAAATCTCATCAATCAGATTAGCTCTAATGATCTTGGGAATCTGTTGCGAAAGTGTAAAGCTTGGTTCTCACTTTTTGGCTTAGTAAATTTTCAAAACAGTTTTGAAAGAATGTTTGGATCAGCTGATGATTATGAGTTATAGGAAGTATTAGTGGTTAAGTATTGCTGCATTAGTTTCTCTTAGGAATTATTGAGTCTCATAAGTCATTAAATTGCATTTAGATTAAACAAAAGTCAAAATCACAATTATTTCTGTCTAGATTGCATATTAGTTAGCATTAGATCATCAAAACTTGCATATAGTAGATTAAGTATAGGGTAGCTTACATTAGTTGTATTTCATCATTTCACATCAAAATCAGTTCAATAATTGGATTCAAATCTAAGTTTGGTCAATTTCAAATTGTTTCTAAAAGTCAAAAATTGTTAAACTCAGTTTTCACCAAAGTTTATGGAATTTTCATGAATTCATTTCTGGTTCAAAGTTATTGAAATTTTGGGATAAGAATCTTCAGCTGGTTAGTTTGAAAAGTGATTTTGTGGAATTTATGAATTTTCTATAAAGCCCTTAAAAGTGTTCAATAAGCCTTCATTTCCCATGTTCTATATTCAGATTCAGTGAGTGTGAACCAGGCTTGTTGCAGAAACCGCACAGTCTCATATCAGCTAGTAGATTTAAAAAGTGGTTTAGAGGTAGATTATTTTGTAATCTCAAAGTTCTAATTTCTGTCTTCCACTTTTGCTCACTAGATTTGCTTATATATAAGCTGCAAGTTAGTACCTTAGGCTGTGTTAATCTTGATAAGTGAATCAATTCAAATCAGTCTAGTAGCAAGTAGAGGTTCATCATAGTGAGATTAGTTTGTTTGAGTAGTTTTAGCTTAATATAGCTTCTGTAGTTAATTGGTGCTCTTTTGCAGCTTGTAGCTTATTTTGTCTAGCTTATTCATAAGTTTTAGCGCAGCTCATAATCTCACACACTAGCATTAGTTTTTATATTTTTAATAAATTTAGAATATAATTTTAGAAATTTTCTGAATTTTTCATAATTTTCTGATTTTGTTTACTATTTTTCTTAATTTTAATCAGTTTTTAAGACTTTTTAAATAGCTTTTAATACAAATAAATCAGAAAAGCTTCTAAAAATAATTTCAATTTTCATAAGTAAATATAAAAAAAAAAAAAAAAAGAAAAAAAAATTTTTTCCAGATTTTTCCTAGTTTAATTTGTAATATTTAGCATTTAAATTTGTTTAAAATAGTTTTTAATTCATAGAAATTAGAAAAATCATCAAAAAAATACAAAAATAGTTTTGAAAAGTCTTTTGAGTTATTTTAGATTTTTGAAAAATAGTTTCATAATTTTCCCCTTTATTTTCATAAATTTTAGTATTTTAGTTTTGTTTTAAAATTAGTTTTTAATTCCAATAAATAAAAGAAAAATCATAAAAATTTAGTTTAATCTTAGTTAATTTCTAGTATCTTTTTAATATAAACGTATTTTAGATGATATTTAGTACTTTAGTAGATGACGTACTTGCTTTTTACGTTTCTTTAATTACGTTTTAGAATAATTCGCGTATTAGGATTCCCGTAGTGTAATTTCCATTTATGCTTTCCAATTTCCCGTAGTTTAAATAAAAACATAATCAAAAATCCAAAACATCGAGCATTTTAATAACAAACCAATAACGACGTTTCCCATTCACACCTCGGTGGAAACGAATCGGATTTCCTAATCCGTATCACTATCACTCACGGGATTTGATTCATTATCCTTTTTCCTAAAGGGATTTTAAATCATTCCTTGTGTTTATTTTTGATATCGATGTTGTAGTTTTATCCATACACACATACCCCTAAGCCTACAACGAATCAATCACTTTAGAGTCTTTGGTAGTAAATGTTTTATTCTTAACACTAAAGATTACCTTAAAAAATTTGATCCTAAATCAACCGAAGGTATCTTTCTAGGTTACTCTCCAAATAGCAAAGCTTACATCATATTAAACAAAGAAACAATGAAGGTAGAAGAGTCATTAAATATAAAATTTGATGAAAGTCCACCCAAACCCTCTCCACCTCTTGTGGATGACGAGATTATAGAAAGTGAAGCTATAGTAATAAAGAAAAAGATAAATGAAGAAGAAGAACCTTTAAATAATGAAGTCATAAACATTAAAGAGTCCAAAGATCACCCCGTAGATAAGGTCATCGGAAAGCTAAACGAAAGAACATTAAGGTCTCAAGTTCAAAACCAAAATAGCTTGTTTTGTTTCGTTTCAACCATAGAACCTAAGAATACACAAGAAGCCATAAAAGATGAGAGTTGGGTAATGGCTATGCAAGAAGAATTAAATCAATTTGTTTCTAATGATGTTTGGACACTTGTCCCTCCACCTAGTAATCAAACCATAATAGGAACCAAATGGGTTTATAAAAACAAATTAGATGCAAACGGAGTAGTGTCTAGGAACAAGGCTAGACTCGTTGCCCAAGGGTATAACCAACAAGAAGGAATAGACTTTGATGAGACCTATGCCCCCGTGGCTAGATTAGAGTCTATAAGAATACTTCTTGCGTATGCTTGTGCTAATGATCTAAAGCTTTATCAAATGGATGTCAAAAGCGCTTTTCTAAATGGTTTCATTAATGAAGAAGTATATGTAGCTCAACCTCGGGCTTCATCGATTTTGAAAAACCTAAACATGTGTATAAATTAAAGAAAGCCCTTTATGATCTTAAACAAGCTCCAAAAGCTTGGTATGATAGACTCAAGTCATTTTTAATTAAACACAACTATACCATGGGGTTAGTTGACAACACACTTTTTACTAAGAAAAGAGAGTCACATATAATCATAGTGCAAATATATGTAGATGATATTATATTCGGATCCACTTGTCAAGACATGTGTGATGATTTCTCTAAAATCATGCATGACGAGTTCGAAATGAGTATGATGGGAGAACTTAGTTTCTTTCTTGGTCTACAAATCAAACAAGTAGAAGATGGTATCTTCTTTAATCAATCTAAATACATAAAGGAGATGTTAAAGAAATTCGGTCTAGAAGAGTCGAAACCAATTAGGACACCAATGTCATCTGACACCAAACTCACAAAAGATGAAGACGGCGAATCCGTCGATAATACTAAATATCGTGGCATGATAGGTAGTCTTCTCTACCTCACGGCAAGTAGGCCGGATATCATGTTTAGTGTTTGCTTATGTGCTAGGTTTCAAGAAGACCCTAAAACATCACACCTAGAAGCCGTAAAAAGGATATTTAGATACATTAAGGGTACAACACAATTAGGATTATGGTATCCTAAGGGCATAGGAGTATAAACAATTGTATATGCAGATTCTGACCATGCAGGTGATTACGTTGATAAAAAAAGTACAAGTGGGGTATGTACTTTCATGGGATGTTGTTTAACATCTTGGTTTTCTAAGAAACAAACGGCACTAGCAATATCAACAACCGAAGTCGAATACGTCTCCGCCGGCAAAGCATGCCAACAAGCACAATGGATGAAACAAGCGTAGTCGACTACTGACATTCATCTTAGTGACATAGCCATTCTATGTGACAACAAGGGTGCCATAGATCTAAGCAAGAATCCGGTATTACATTCTCGCACAAAACATATAGAGATTCGTTATCACTTCTTAAGAGACAATGTTCAAAAGGGGAACATCTCTATTGAGAAGGTAGCATCCGAAGACAACATAGCCGATGTCCTCACCAAACCGTTGAAGCAGGAACAATTCAAACTACTTCGTCTTGGTCTTGGTCTCATGGAACAAACGTCGTAATTTACTTTTTGACTCTACAAGGTATGTAAACACTACCCTTCTTCTTTCTGAGTCTAGGATCTCTATTTCACGCACAAATCACAAACAATACGTGAATTTTCAAAACCCAAGATAAGTTTTTCACTTATAATTTCTTATTTCTTCAAAATAAGTACGAGTTACATACACATCCTTCTTTCAAAAGGATAAAACGTTTATATTTCAAAATGCTTTCTAAAATGATACTCCTTCCCGTATCAATTTCTCAAAAGCAATTTCTCATGTCTAGGACAAATCGCTTTTCATTATTAATACAACGTAAAAACCCGTTTTCATTGCATCTCATGTCTTTTGAATGCTAAAGGGGACACATAACCAATATGTGTTTTAGGGTACATTCATTTAAGCCACAGTGAATTAGGAGCATTGGTAACACTAAATTACGTACTCAAAGTACTAAGTATGTGTTTTTCGGGTTATCTCACATAATAGTATGCTTTTTCATTTCTAGTTTATTTTTCTTTTCTTCTTAGGAGTCGAGATAACTGCAACTCCAAATAGTTTGCATATAGGCACACACTAGGCAAAAATGTTTCCAAAAGGAAAATTTTGTGCTGCCTGGATCACCACACCCCCAGATCCCAGCCTCTATGCTAGACGGATCCCTCAAGGGAAGGATCCGTGGGATCCGTGAGATAGAAGTTGTTTTTACCTTCTATTTTTCTTACTTTGGATGAAAAATTCACATTTGTTTTATTTTTTGGGGTATGTTCTTTAATGCTTGTGTTCTCATGATCACATGCCTTAAATTCATATCTAATCATTAGATTTTAATCCACATTTTGGGTCAAGCATTGATTACAATGGTTTGTTTTTCTATATATAGAACTCCCAAAATGCTTGCATAATCCATCTCATATCACAAACAAACTAACCATGTCATTCACAAACCTTTAGATGAATCACCTAGTACAAACAATCATCTTCATGAAACCCAAACCTTTGTACTTCCACCTTCCCAAATACCAAAATCAAACTCTAGGATATCCGCACGGATTAACATCCGATCTTGTTGCTTAAGAAAACCATCATCATATGGCTCATCACCTCAACTAACTCACCACAAGATGCTTCCATTATAGCACCTCCTTCATCACCAACGAGTACACCAAATTCATCACCAAATCACTCACCACCTAAAATCACTCTTTTGGAACTCCTTACGACTCCAACAAGATCTCAACAACCAAAGCAAAAAGAAATAGCCTTTTGACACCTCCAAATTCTCCAAACACAATATTCAATGATCTTGAAACATCACCACCTTTAGCTCCCATTAGACTTCAAGAACATCTAGGTTTCTTTCCACCATCACTTCCAATCATTCCAGACTTTGATCCGTATTTTCCTATTTTTCCACCACAACTTCCGCAACTCACAAATCAAAACAACCCGGAAGATTCCGTACTCATTACCCACATCACTTACATTGTGAACATTGCCAATCCACTAGGGAAATTGCAATAGAAGTTAGGGAAAAAATGCGATTCATACCCAACCTCATCCTTGATCGCATCAATACCATTACTCATCCAAACCTCCATCCATAACCTTATGCAAGTATGAAAGGAATCATTACTATATTCTATTTTTTAGTACTTTTTCTTTGAAGTCATTTTCAAGAACAAGTCTTGTTATTTTGTACATGCTTGTAGGTGGCATAAAAACCACTACACTTTGTTGTTTTATTACAAGGCCTTGTTTACATACCTTGCCTCCCAATCTTGATTCTCGTCAATCACAAGATTACATAAGCATGTTACTAACCTTTCTATTTGTAGGATATTTTATTTTTTCATCACTTGACGCCCCAAACTAGGGGGAGCTACCGTCAAGGGGGAGTAAGCAATACGTGGACTAATTTTTCCACACTTTTATTTCTTCGAAGGGTTAACTTTTTGTTTCAACAAAAAGGGGGAGAAGAAGTAAAACTTAGGGGCTTTCAAAACATACATCTATTCTTAAGTTTTACTCATCAAAACATTATGTTTTGTCATCAACAAAAAGGGGGAGATTGTTAATACAAATAAAACGTAAAAACGTTTATTAATATTTTGCGATCTCTTTGTGTTTTGTTGATAACAAATATAATGTTATCTTAAGTACAATTATAAGGATACATGTTATTTTTGTAAAGCATTTACATAAAGCCATTTAATACAAAAATGTTGTAATTAATCATTTGTTGTAATAGTTTATTAGGATGGGTAAAAACCATAACGCATGGACCATAACCCATGGATCATAACCCATACCCAAGTTGGCTAGATACAATGTATACTTTAGATACATTTAATCTAAGGAAAACCCATGGACCAACCCATAACCCATGGACCAACCCATAACCCATGACCCATAACCAAAAAACCCATGGGCAAAGAGGAGCGTCCCAAGGATCCCTAGGATTACACTAGACGGATCCCAAGTGGAGGGATCCGTGGGATCCGGGGAACAGTGGAAGAAATTGCCTATAAATAGAGAGCCATTTATTCATTCTAACTCACCCCTCTTTACAAATCTCTCAAACACTCTCATCTCTTTCTAACATATAGATCACTTGATCTAGAGAGGTGTTCTTCTTTCTTTCTATTGTGATTCTCATATAGGTCCTTCTCTAAGGCGAGATCACGAGCATTCTACAAGTCATCCAAGCAAGGGGTCCTTGATTGATTTGTCACTCTGCAAGACTTATGTAGCGAAGATCTTATATTTGATATTTCACATATTTGTTGTGTAATAGTCGTGTTGGTTTGGTCCAACTTGTTACGGACTCGGTATTTAGCTTTGTACCGAAAAAGTGTAAGCAACGTTGTGAAGGCTTCTCCGCCAAGTGAAGGAGTTTGTTGACATAGTGCTTGAACTCTCGAGTAGGTGACTCGGGAGTGGAGTAGGGCAAGGAAGGTGTCCTCGTAGCCGAACCACTATACATGGTTGTGTCATTTCTATCCTTTGCTTTACTTTATTTACTTGCTTTATCATTAGATCTATACTTTCTCTACATCCATAAGATCTCAAATATTAAATCTCTAAAGTTTTTGAAACTAACTTAAAACGGCAAAACTATTCAAACCCCCCCTTCTAGTTTCCACAAAAGTTATGCGTAAGAGCCAATGAATAAGCATAAAGATTGAAGAAAGTTACGGCGTCTAACTAAAAGGTTACGCCGTAACTATTGGAAGCCTTAAATAGTCGAGTTCATCGTTTTAGAATTCTCTCCTTTCCCAAACCTTCTAGGGTTTGGGGAGATCAAACACAGAAGAGACATGGGTTAGTAGCAGAATGACGAGGCCTCATCTACGATTTACTTGGTATTAGATTGGATTCTTTTAATATTTTCTTAGTCTATATCATGATGAATTAATGTAATTAATAAAGTTGATTATGTTATAGTGATAGCTTTAATTCTTATAGACATTACTAATCGTCATAGATCGCTAGACTCAGTAGTATTATAAGGCTTGGTAGTAGCTG
>OU343223.1:91926077-92166536 GCA_910596185.1 Chrysanthemum makinoi | reverse complement strand
ATTGGAGCGGAAATATGGTGAGTTTTGATGAAGTGATAAATCAAAAACACCTTGAATGTGATCTAAGTTATCCTATGAGTGAATGTAGAGACCAAGCGAGCTTGAGGAAGACTTAAGTGATCCTAAAGTATCATGTTTAACTAGTATAATAAGGTCTTGAAGATTGGATTGATGTGAAGATGTTTAAAAATCTATTTCTATTTTCCGGATCCCACGGATCCCTTACTTTAGGGATCCGGCTAGTTATAAGTTAGGGATCTGACTTCTGAGACAGGTTACTCCACATAATACATGCAACATTTTGTTCTAGGTGTCACAGCTAAAACTAATGATTTCCACTGGAAACATACATCAATACAAGCAAAAAATTTTCAAATATATTGCACATAGGAACCAACCTATAGGTGAGTAAATATGATAATGACCAAATATTAGGATAAAAGTAACAAAATAAGTCTTGCACAATAATGAGCATACATTGTTTTGACAATCATAAAATTTCTATAATAACCATAAAGAAATCCATGAAGCCTAATATTTCTTTCGTAAATCTCTTCACTTCTTCTTCTTTCCCGAATTCTTCAGATTCATCCCCTTTGTTTGCTTGAATTCTTCAGATTCATTTAGAAGAGTGAGAAGTTGTTCATAAATTAGGTCATAGAATTAGATTTCAAAGTTAGAAACGAGATCGACTTCAACTTCTTCATCTTCATCTGAAGAGTCCGAGAGAGCACGAGGCCTTTTCCCATTGATCATGAGCCGTTTGGAGGGTTGTTTGGTAAGAGGTACCATAACATGGTTAGCAAGAAAATGATCATCGGTAATAGGAGAGGGTTGCATTGCACTAACATACTCACAGTGCGTGTTAGGAGCATACCATAGAAATTACCTATTATTGGTTTTGAACACACCTACCATAATTTTCACCATGTAATAGGCAAGATTGAAGGTTTTGGTGGATGAGACAATAGATCATTGGGACAAGACACGCATTGGGATGGTCTTTGTTTCCTAACCAAGCAATGAAATTTCTCTAAGGATTTCTTCCCACTTTTTTGTAAATGGGAATATCTTAGAAGTTCCATTTGATAAGATCCACGATGGATGAGTTCCTTGTTGCGGTTGAGACGAGATTGGTTGACTCTTTTTTTTGAAGATGGTGTCTCGAACAACTATATAGGGTCATCGAGGAGGGTGTGATAAATAGTTTTAGAGTCTGAGTACGAATGATTGAGTAAATTTATTGACTAATCTTGGGAAAACATACAAAATTCTTCACATGGTATCACGAAGGATTTTGTGTGAAATGTTGAGGAGCAAGGTAATGCTTTTGGTTGTTTATATTAAACGATTGAAATACTTTCACCATTGTTTTGAATAATCTTAACACTCTTGTAAAACTCAAAAATAAAGACCGGAAAAATTTGTTCGTCAATTTCCAAGAGACAATCAAAGTTGATTGCCGAAAAGACTTGATGACTGTCGGTGTTTTCAAGGAAACATTCCTTAACTACGACCTTCGTGGATAGAGTCGTTTTTCGAGCTTTTAGAAGATTTACGATTGCTTTTGAGAGCCATTCTTTCCGATAGTATCTAGAAGGTAGTGAAGCGATGTCATGATGATCTTGTTTGGTGGCCTTAGGCATGTTTGATCCTAGAAAACAAATATTCCAATTAGGTAAAATTTGTCAAGATGGGTTTATGGGTTTGATTTGTATTAGCAATGTTGTTTTAAAAATCTTTAATTATGTAGAACCTTTTTGTAATGAAAATAATTTTATAATACCCAAGTTCTTCAATTGGTAATAAAAATTGAATCTAATTGAAAAATTTAAAACCATAAACCCTAGGATGGAGATGATGATGAATAGAACATATGAGTGTAATTACTTACAATGATGTTCAAGATTGAGATGCTCGAGGGTATGAAGCAGAGATTAGGTCATTTTTGTGTTTTTAGGAAGAGGAAAAAATGGATTATTTTGGGTTTTGAAAAGCGTATAACTGATGTCTGTGTACACGGTTCCCCTGGATCCCTTGTTTTAGGGATCCGACTAGTACAACATGTGGGATCCGGCTCTGCAGACATAAAATTAAGTGTTTTGAATTATTCCTTTTACTTGTAATAAGTTATACAATAACTTATTTTGGAAAAGAGCTTGTAGAATGAGGTTTCTATTTGAATAGACGTTTGGCTAAGGTGTTTTGACGGGAAGGAGGATTGTTTATCGATTATTGGTGAATTAACTTATAAAAAGTGTATTTTGCGATGACGATGTAGGTTTGATAATCTTTCGTGTTTTTAAGAGAATCAAAGAGGAATACTATTCGCGATGATGAGTTAAGATGGAAAGTAGTGAAGAGAGACTTTTTAGAGACTTGCGACTTTGAAGTTAAAGACCTAATTCATGTGTTCATATAGTTTTATAAGACTATATTTATATGCATGGTTTTTATCATGAAAGAAGACACATATCATAATTATATTCATAGAATACTATATGTATAGATCAACTAGTTGTGGGTAAGGGAACATACCTCTAAGTTCTTTTTATGGCTTTTAGAACCATGGACCTAAATACTTCATGAGCTTTTAAAAGTAATCCATTGTACTTAGTAAAGTAGGTTGTGATTACTTTTGAGTTCTTTCCTTGGGTGTTAGCTTCATTTTCTTTGGATAGAAATGAAGTCTTTGGAATGAATCCTATAGAAAGATTTCTTAAAGAGAAATTGTTAGAATGATCTATCACTATCAACATTTAAAAAAAATTGTTTTAAAGTTGCTTCTTTGTATGGTTTCAATCATACACGGATGCATTATTAAGTTTTAAAGGTACAATATACTCTAAGAAGCAGTACTTGAAGCTCTAGTACCAATTGTGAGAAGCCTTAGAAGGGGAGTAGAATAGTTTTACTAATTTAAATTCGTTTTAAACTATTCAGATCCAATATATCAATCTATTTAATGTGTATATTTGGATGATGATAGATAAACATAAATAAGTAATGCAAAGATAAAAGTAAAGGAACATAAAACCACGGACATGGTATTTATAGTAGTTCAGCTACAGGACACCTTCCTTGCCTATTCAATCCTAAGGTTCTCCTCGAGAGTTCGTAAGCACTACACAACACAAGCTCCTTAATGTGGCGGAGAAGCCTTCACAACGTCGTCTTTATCCGGTACTAAGTGAGACACGAGTTCTTCCGAGGGTAGAACCACACCTATCACAACGTCGCCTACACTTTATCGGTACAAGGCTGAATGTCGATTTCTGCATTACAAGGAGAAACTACTACAACACTACACCACTACGACTACTCCCAAGGGGCCTCCTTATTACAACATCATAAGGATATCAATGTACAACCCAAACTAACTATCTTGTACATTGATGCACCATATAGAGATAGTACACCCTTGTACCCTTTCACTAATGCCTTTAACAGGCCATGACACATTTCACTGTCGTACGAGCAGAAAACTAGAAAGGGGGGTTGAATAGTTTTACTGATTAAAACTTGGTTTTAAACTATTTAGATCGACTTATGTCAATCTATTGAAACATGTATGTTGGATGTTGATAGACAAGTATAAATAAATATGTAATGAAAGAATAAGGAGTAAGAAGCACAAAACCACAAGCCTTGAGTATTTATAGTGGTTTGGCCACAGAACACCTTCCTTGCCCTACTCCACTCCCCGAGTCACCTACTCGAGAGTTCATAAACACTACACGACACCAACTCCTTATGGCGAAGAAGCCTTCACAACGTTGCCTACTCTTTTCAGGTACTAGGCTAACCACTGGGTTCTTCCACGAGGTAGAACCAAACCTATCACAACGTCGCCTACCCTTTATCCGGTAATAGGCTAGATACCGAGTTCCGTTACTGATAAGTATTTAAAAGGTACACTTTTGAGGGGTCATTTAAGCCCTTAATCGACCACTTTTATATCCGTTACTGCTTAATTTCGTTCCTTTTCACTTTTTAAGTCTCTTGAAGGCAAATTCTTTGGAATGAGACTATTTAGACTTGGCTAGCGGATATATGAAAATGGCCAAAGTCAAAATCAAGACACTCAAGCTGCTGGATTGAAGGTGACGGCGTCACAGCTAAGGAGCGACGCGTATAAACATGCTTTGTGACATTATTGTGAAATTGCTTTTTGCACTTGACGGCATCAGGTTTTAAAGAGTAGGGCGTCACAACACCGGACGATCTAGATTCGAATCTGGCCGTCGAAGATGAAACCGACGGCGTCACAACCATAAGGTGACGCCGTCACAAAGTTGATCTGGCCAAGATGAAAACTAATGGCGGCGATCCGACGGCGTCACAAATAAAGAGTGACGCCAACGCATGTTGTAACTCTATATATAGAATTCGAATTTTCAGACTTTTAAGGAGGTTGTTTTGTGGAGTAAAACCTAAACCGAACTTTGGCTGTCTTGGGCAGTATCTTAGGGTTCCATACCCTATTTTACAACAAGATAAGTGATTTACTTCATTAATTCAATAATGTCTTCAATTGTTTGTGTGTATGCTTGCATGTTTTCCATGTCCGGCTAATTTACTTGTATGTTTGCTTAGATCTATGAAACCTAGGTATTGAATATTGATTGGTTGTCTCTTATCTTAATTGTGATTGACCTAGTATTGCGATAGGTCATTCGTTGTGTTTTTTAATGCTTGAGTAATCTTTGTGAACATTAGTTTATAATCACCTAGAGTTATTGTAGGCTAAACATCCAAAGGTAACCTTAGAGTTAGTTTATGAATCCTAGAGATTTGTAGGCAATAACCTTAAGGTAGTCTCAAAGAGTTAGGGAAAAACGCATACCCTACGACCTTAGATGACACAACGCGTTAAGAATAAGGACGTGACAATTCAACTATCAATAGGAGATAACTAGGGAGTAATAACATCTAGGTAAACACATTTTTAATCATCATACGAGCACACAACAATAGACATAGACTACCCCTTAGCTTAGTTAATTAGAATAGATAAAAGTAGAGTAATCGGTAGAAATACCACCCCCCAAATCCAATACCCCGAGATTCGTACCTTTCAATTTTCTAAAAAATATAAAAAAAGAATAAAAAAAAACTCAACCCCCAGCGTAGTAATTTCTCACTAGCATTCCTATTCCCCTAGAGAACGATATCAATTCCCGAGACTTACCCTAATACTACACTACAACGATAAGATTCACTGCCTAGGGTGTTGAAAAACTTGCTCGACGAAAAGGAAGTTCCTTTGATCCCGAACGCGCATTGTACGCGTATCAATTTTTTAGGGCCGCTGCCGGGGAATAGAATAGCTAGTTAGATTTCCACCTCGTTTAGTTTTCCTTGCTTGATTCCTATCAAGTAAGATTTTTTTCTCATTTTTAGCTTCCTTGTAGTCTATCCCCTTTCTTTGTGTTTGTGTTCATTAAAACCAACTTTTCATTTGTCGCTATGGCAAGTGATATTGCATTTGAATCATTAACAAATGAGGAACAATTGAATTTCACAAATTGGATTGCTTTTTGTTGTTCTAATGAATTTGTAAGTGATCTTAGAGATATCCAAAAGGAGACGGGTGTAAGGTTGGATGGATTTGATAAATTTTTTGCAGTGTGGCTTCTATTCAACGATCATTGTTAGAATCAACTCCTTTTAGTGAGACCATCTGGAAATTTTTTGAGAAAAGCCTCCTAAGCATAAACCATCAGTTGAATGATCTTAGGCACCATGATCAAAAAGACCTAGTTTTTAAGAATATGGAACTTAAACCCGAACAAGATTGTGAGATGGTTAGAATTGAACTACCTAGTTGCATGTGTGGGATAGATTTCAAAACATATGACACGCATGAGGAATCCTTTAGGCAAATAGAACATAGTGATCAATTTTTGAGAATGATTCTTATGAATCGGACCAAGAATTTGAAAATAGCTAAGAAAGGATTTAAGATACTTAGGAGTGTATTTGGGTTGAATCATACTAAAGCACATGATGAACATTTAGGAGATCTAGATATAATGGAGAATGAGGTGGAAACTCAAGCCCACAAGCCCTACCATCACTTGAGGAACACACATAAGCCTATAACTTACCGGAAGAAGTAGAAGAGACTATAGGAACCCCGATTGTTATAGAACCTTTAGACCAAATGCCACTAGAGAATTTAGGTTTTAGATGCTTGTTGTCATGACCTCTCTCTTAGTCCTAGGGAAGTTCCTAATTTTGATGAAATGGAGCCTCAACCAAAAACCTTACCCAATTTTCCGTCTTTAGATGTGAATCTTGGAATTGAATTAGGCCCCCAATCCACCCATCAAAATAAATAGTCCAAGGTAGTTTCTTGATAAGGTAGTGGACTCTAGGCCATGTAGAGTAGAAGCTAATATAGGAGTAACCCATACATGACCTTACACCTTACATCACCCATTCATGGTTGGTAACAAAAAAACTTATGGGTTTAAACCGGGTTTATTAGGTCAAGATGGATCCTTAACTAAGATTCTCTTGAAGTTGATAGAAGATGATCCATTTCTAGGAGAAAGACTTGATTCACCCGCTACACCCATAGAATTAGGTAAGGTTATAATGAATGGAGCACACCCCTTTGAGCATATAAATCACCCATCACTCTATCCTCACGTATAGAATTCCACCCTAAGGGTGTGTATAAGCTACTATCACCCGCACTTAGCTTAAGTGTAGAAAAACTTCCCCTTTATCCATTAAATAAGGGTAGAGAGTCAAGCTCACTTGTCGAACAAAAACAAAAGCGCTTCTTGGGAGGCAACCCATGTATTTTCATTTTGATTTGTGTGTCATATATCTTTTCATTATTGTGTGTTCTCATGTTTGAATTTGTGAAAATGCTTTATTTTGTCTTTAACCTCGTCTTAATTACATATAAAGGTATTTTACAAAAGGGATAAGTGTAGGGAAGATTTTCACACGTTTTTAAAAGAACGTGAACTTGAGAATTACGTTTATTGAAAAGATATATATATGTGTGTTTGTTAGAGTCAAATGCTTGTATCGAGTCATAATGGATGTTTTGCAGGAAATTTTCCAGATTCTAAAGATATAAATTTTCCAGAATTTTTTTCCAGAAAATTGCAGACCAGTTTCTGTCAAGATAACCTGACGGCGTCAGGATCGCAACCTGACGGCTTCAGGAGGTAAACAACTTCTAACTTTCTCGTTTTTCTGTGCTACTTATAAATTTTTGGAATTTCGGATCTTAATTTTCCAGAAAATCTGGAAACATCCATTCCACAAGCATTATATCCTAGTTTAGTAGAGTCATATATAGTGATACCTAATTTTACGCAAAAGGTTTCATTTGTTTTCTTCAAGTGTGCAGTTTTATTTATCAAGAAGAAGATACATAAGATTTGATGGAGCTTTTCACGCATACGTTCTTTTTGGAGAAGAATTTAACCACTGCTTCACACGGATCCTACCGAGCTAATTACCTTCCATTATCATAACTTTGATACTTTTGGGGAACATTGGGGACAACGTCCAGTTTAAGTGTAGGGAGGGAAAATAAAACGGGAACTTTGAAACTATGCTTATCCTTGACTATTTGCCTTGTCCGATTTTATTTGTGTAATAAACTATGAGAAATATCGGTTAGGGTAATTTTGGCACCAAATTTAAAATTTTTCATGACATGTAGGAGTGGGCCATTAGTCTTAATAAAGCGTCTCATGGATAGGAAGTTATATGACTAGCACAAAACCCTTTACCACTTAAATTCCACCCAAAATGTGAGGATCGCCTTTAGATTTGTAGGAATTAAAGCATTCCACTTTAATGCTTCGAGAGTGTACCGGTAGTATAATAGATTCTAGAACTTGTTTTGTGATTCATTCCGAGATCGCTTGTAAGACTACACTTGTGTAGTTAGGAGTAATTAAATGATAAGAGGCATTAGGATAACCCTTGTTTGATACCCGTATTATAATTACTTTTTCCACATCGGTTGAGTAATTCCCCCACAACCTTGCATTGTACTCATCTTTAGTACACGATACCCCTAGTTAACCCCTCAGAGCCTATCCTTTTCGCGGTTCTCGTGATGTTTCGGTTTTCCAAAATATCAATGAAGAGCATTGTTTACAATTCACCCCCAAATGTACACCCAAATCGCCTTAGCCTACCTTGTATGCACTCACTTTTAGTGCATTGTTGTTATCATACTAAACCCTTAGTTCAATTATCTAGTTGCTTGCATAAGTTGCTAAGTCGAGTCATATCCTTTGTACACAGTTTTGGGACGATTGGGACTCATGGGAAAAGTTAAACTTTATGAAGTGACGGGAAGGAATGTTAAATTCAAATTCCCTTTATTTACGTAATAATGTACTCCAAGTGTTTTGATCTTTTCAATTCGGGTCAAATTAGTGTTAGAGTAATAAAAACTCAAGTGTAGGGATGTGCCTATAAATCCCTTATATTTTGATGTTATCGTAAAGGATGCTAGAGTAAGTGGAAAGAAAAGAATGACATCTGTCCACCATCCTATCTTTAAATTTATGTTTGTTTTATTTCAAAGTTGTATAGAGTTGAGTGTCGAGTCTTGGCTTAGCAACGCCATTCTTCTCATGCTTGTAACATAAAGATTTTGACTTGCCACCACTAAATCGCCTCTCCCACCAAACCCTTTGTTTCCCTACCGTAAGCCTAACGTTACAACCCTTTAAAAGACCTCTTGGATAGTTTTTCTAGGTGCTTACGCCAAAGCGATGGAGGTTTGATCTAGTCTCAATCCTATGGTAATCTATGTACTAGGACCGGTTAATGAGTGATTATCTTCATTTCAACTTGATATATTTCATATACACCCGAGAGATGAGAGTATAACACCACTTGTGAGGTGCTAGTATGTAATTTCAGTTTTATGACTTTTTCAGGGCTTATACTTGTTGTGAATTGTTCTAAACTAATGCTTCATGACCCCTAACTTATAAATTAATTGTCCAAAAGCACATTTGCTTGAGGACAAACAAATACCAAGTGTAGGGATATTTGATAAGGATTTAAAAGGTACACTTTTGAGGGGTCATTTAAGCCCTTAATCGGCCACTTTTATATCGTTACTGCTTAATTTCGTTCCTTTTCACTTTTTAGGTCTCTTGAAGGCAAATTGCTGGAATGACACTAATTCGGACGAAAAGGCGCTAATATATGAAGAAAATGGCCAAATTCAAGAATCAAGACACTCAAGCTGCTGGAATTGAAGGTGCGGTGTCACAGCCAAAGGCGACACCGTCTGGCATGCTTTAATGACGACTCAGTAGCAAATTGCTATTTATAGGCATCAAGTTTTAAAAGTAGGGCATCACAACTCAGACGACCTAGATTTGATCCCGATTAATGAGAAGAAATGAAGTCGGTGTCACAACATAAGGTGACGCCGTCACAAAGTTGCGTGGCAAAGACGAAAACCTAATGGCGGCAATCTGACGGCGTCACAATAAAGATCGTCGCATGTTATAACTCTATATATAGAATTCGAATTTTCAGACTTTTGGAGTAGTTTGTAGGTAAAATCAAACCGAACTTTGGCTGTCTTGGGCAATATCTTAGGGTTCCATACCCTATTTTACAACAAGATAAGTGATTTACTTCATTAATTAAATTATGTCTTCAATTGTTTGTGTGTATGCTTGCATGTTTTCCATGACCGGCTAATTTACTTGTGTGTTTGCTTATATCTATGAAACCTAGGTATTGAATATTGATTGGTTGTCTCTTATCTTAATTGTGATTGACCTAGTATTGTGATAGGTCATTCGTTATGTTTTTAATGCTTGAGTCTTCTTTGAACATTAGTTTATAATCACCTAGAGTTATTGTAGGCTAAACATCCAAAGGTAACCTTAGAGTTAGTTTATGAATCCTATGGTAACCTTAGAAGACACAACGCGTTAAGAATAAGGACGTGACAATTCAACCATCAATAGGAGATAACTATGGAGTAATAGCATCTAGGTAAACACATTTTTAATCATCATAAGAGCACACAACAATAGACATAGACTACCCCTTAGCTAAGTTAATTAGAATAGATAAAGTAGAGTAATGGTAGAAATACCACCCCAAATCCAATACCGGAATGTACCTTTCAATTTTCTAAAAAATATAAAAGAATAAAAAAAAGAATCTTCCTCAACCCCAACCTTAGCGTAGTAATTTCTCACTAGCATTCCTATTCCCCTAGAGAACGATATCAATTCCCGAGGCTTACCCTAATACTACACTATAACGATTAGGTTCACTGCCTAGGGTGTTGAAAAACTTGCTCGACGAAAAGGAAGTTCCTTTGACCCCGAACGCGCGTTGTACGCGTATCAATTACAATGGAGGAACTACTACCCAACACTACACAAATACTATCCCTAAGGACATCCACTCCTTATAACAACATCAATAAGGATATCAATATCCTTTGACCCAATTCTAATCTATCTTGTACATCGAACACACCATATCGAATGTACACCTTAGGCACCTTTCACTAATGCCTTTGACTCGACTTCTAGGCACCCTTCACTAATGCCTTGTGACTTGACTTCTAGGCACCCTTCACTAATGCCTTTAGCCTTGTCTTCTAAGCATCCTTCACTAGTGCTTTCAATATGGAAGTTCGACACCTTTCACTAATGTCTTCGTCTTAACCCTTTAGACATCTTTCACTTATGTCTTTGACACAACACTTCTATGGAGAAAGAAAAGTATCAACAAAAAGAACCTCAGTAGTTTGATGGTGATGACATGGAACTGACTCATGGACTTGAGCTTGCTCGACTTCAAGAGGTGGTGATCTTGCCTTTAAGAGGAACCTAGAGAATCACACAAAAACAAAACTACATATAAAGATCACTTGGATATGTGGTTAGAGAGTTTACAACTCAAAGAGAAATATATGTGAAAGGGGTAAGTTACAATGAAAAAATGGCTCACTATTTATAGAAGAAAAATAGCTACTGTTCCACGGATCCCACGGATACCTCACTTTAGGGATCCGTCCAATGTATTACTGGGGATCCGTGGGACGCTCCCCTTTGCCCATGGGTTTTGGGTCATGGGTCATGTGTTATGGGTCATGGGTCCTAGACATTGGACCATGTGTATCCAAGTAGATATAATGTATCTACAAGATGCAATGCATCTAGTCCATGGGTCATGGGTTAAAACCATGGGTCATGGATAATATCCATATATGACTTATGCATGATGTCATGCAATGGGTTATGGGTTATGCTGACTTTGGGTTTTACCCAACTACATTCAATGTATTTGGTCAATGAGTCAAATACTTAAGTTTCTACCCATTTATATTACCCATTATAGTACATACTAGTTATGTATATATTTACCCAATATGTAAACACTAGTTGTTGTACATATGTATTACTACATCATAAAATCACTTTTACTTGTTTAGTGTTTTATGTGAAAACGTAAGTGTGTTAGTAAACTATTGGCTCAAACTATTTACGTATTTTTATTTGTTTCGTTCAAATGATTTTACGTTTGTTATCGACTAAACATTAGAAGATCATAAAATATAAATAAACGTTTTTACGGCTTATTTGTATTAACAATCTCCCCCTTTTTGTTGATGACAAAACATAAAATTATTTTAAGAAAAAAGTAAAATTCGTAAAAGTTTGAATTGTAGTTTTTCCTTTCTTCTCCCCCTTTTTGTCGAAACAGAAAGAGCTTCGAAAAGAAACTAACATGTGAAAGAAAAAAGATAATATGAAAAAAAAAATAGAGAGCAAGTGACGGGAAGATTTCTTGTCTTAACTCCCCCTTGACGAGTCCATCCCTTTGTGAGGGCGTCAAGAAAAAAAAATACTAAACTAGTTCATTTGCACCTATGTTTGCAAAAGATTTCGTCTATGTGACGAATATGCTTCCCCTTGATGATTGCAACTTTGCAACGAGACGTCATGATTGTGATCCTAATGAGAATTATGTTTCAAATGATTTTCCAATGTGTTGCTTTGACACAAAGCTCCCCCTAGCTTAGGGTGTCAAAGTCTTCATGTGTAAATTGAAAATCTACAAAACAAAGGTTAGAAAACAAATATATAATGCACAATTTCCTGCAAGTAAGACTCAAGTTAGTAGAAAACTAGTCTTCTGTTGCACGGATCCCACGGTTCCCTCCTTGGAGGGATCCGTCTAGTAAAAACGTAGGGATGTCTGTCTGTAACAAAATATAGCAAAGATGATGTAACAAATGATGTTAACATCAAAGCGAGATATGTATTGGAACACCAAGTATATACTCAGAATAATATGGCAAATATCATGTAATTCCATTTAATAAAACTAGAGATATGATGTACATGACTCTAAAAACTAAGAAAATGAACAATACATGACATCGAATTACTAGACTATCTAAGTCGCGCTTGATACTAGGACACCACTAGAATCCTCTAGCTCAAGTTTGTTTAGGTTTAATCTCGTCAAAACGTTCGAGGAGGTGATAAAACATGAAACGTTGATCTTCACGTACTTCATGTATCAAACTTTTAACATGTTGACAATGATAACAATCTTTGTTATGGCTCGGTAGTGGTGATGGAAGAAAGGAGATTGCTTGATGTGAAGGATCAAGTGAAGCGAGTGGAGGAGCCTCAAAAGTGGAAGGGATTAGCGGAGGCGCATTCGATGGCTCAACTAAGAATGATGGTGGTGGTAGAGAGGTGCCAACTTCCATGTGGTCGGGTGGTTGACTTTGAAGATTTCTCATAACCCAAAAGGGATTATTTGATGGTGACGGAGAAAAAGAAGCCGGAGCTAGTGTTGAATCAACACCTTGATTTTGTTCCACTATTCCTCCTAAAGAGGAGAATGTTGTCTGTGGTGGAGGATGAGATGGCCTAGGAGGCAAATCCTCTAGATTGTAAAGGTGTGGTGATGAGAATGGGGTGGTGAATGATAGGGCTCTAGGCACCAAGGTGGGTTTAGTGGAAATGGGATTGTTTGGTTTAGGAGGTATGGTGGTGTTTGGCATTGGTAGTTTTGTGGGAACAATCCTTTTGGGGATTGGTTTGATAGGTGGAGGGGAGATCCTACCATTTGTGGATTTAACGGGAGATGATTCGGTTGAGGAAATTTCGTGTACAACACGTGCAATTTTCTTGGGTGGTCCTTTGGTGGATGAATTACCACTAGGAGCTTTCCTCATGATGAGATGATTGAGAGAGGTTTGCAAAGGTTTCTAAGTGCTGAGAATGAGGATGAAGATGATGACTTTAGGAGTCTTAACAATGTGTTTTATAAAGAAAAGGGATTTGACAAGTGCATTCAAGGCTTAAGCCACTAAGATCCTTTAGAATGTGATGATTAGCATGCACAAGAGTCAACTTCAGAGTTGTACTAATCTAGGATCTTAATTAAGATAGGATGGAGTGTTCAAGTTATCAAGATGAGCTTGAAATGATTGTTTTAGCTAGAGTTGACATGAATCTGTCTCCCGGATCCCACGGTTCCCTCCAATGAGGGATTCGTCTAGGCTAATCCTAGGGATCCGGCTCTCATCAGCTAGGAAAGGGTAAAAATCATGTTTGTAAGGTCTAATGCCTATACCTTTTTGAGTGTTTCAGTCCTCCTAAGTATCTTAAATGAATGGGTACTTAAATGTTCAAGGGCAATGAGTGATGTAGCTAATGATTGCCTTTTATGGAAGAAAATGGAACTTTTATGAGTACCAATGAATGACCAAAGATGACACTAAAAATTTGAGAGTGTCAAATGGAGCTAAATGATCCTAGAGACCAGATAGTAATTTAAGATAATATTTTGGAAGATATTTAAAGAAAAATGGAAAAACTAGAATTTGACCCATTTTGAGGTAAGGATGACTAAAATCAATTTGCTAAAATTGAAAGATTTCTAAAGCTAGATGTATTAACATGTGAGGGATGATGTGTGAGTATAATAGCGGAAGAGTAATGAGTTTTGGTGAAACGATAGATCGAAAAGCGCCTTGAGCGTGATCTAAGTGAGTTATGAGTGAGTATGAAACTTTACTCAGCTTGAGTAGGACTTAATTGGTCCTAAGGCACAATGTTTAGCTAGTGTGAAGTGATCTAAAGACATGGTTTGAAGTATAAAGACTGCAACTGCATTTCTGTTTGCCCGGATCCCGCGGTTCCCTAAGAGGAGGGATCCGTCTAGCACAAACTGAGGGATCCGTCTCCTGCTAAACAGTACCTTTACAAAAGGTATGCAAGGGTTGCACAAAGCATCATATTTCAAAGCTAGTGTTTTCTAAGAAGTTTGAACACTAGTATAGTAGAGATATCAAATGTTTAAATGTTTTATTTCATGAAAGAAATTGCATTACATTGATAGAGCATGAGTACTAAGGATTAACCCTATTTTGAAAAGAAACTAAGTTTCTTGAGCGTTTTCGCTAGATGGATCATCAAATGGTTGATGAGTATTTTCCGATTCAGGGATGAAGAAAGTCTTCATGAGATATGTGTTTAGAGGTTCCATCATCTTGTTCACAAGTACGTACAACGGACTTTGAAATTGAGGGTGGAAGTACATGATGTGATGATAAAGGCGTGTTAAGAACATTCCATAAGGGATTAGTTTGTTCTTGGAGCCTTGAAGATTTACAATTCGCCTTGCGAAGAAATAGGCGAGATTGTATGGTTGTTGTGTTAGCAAACAATACATTATGTGAGCACAACAAGCGGGAAGGATTTCTCGATTTCCCTAAGACTCCAAACATTTTCTCGTAGGATGAGTGTGAGAGGCTTGTACTCTTCTCGGATATCCCGTGTATAGATAATATTTGGATCAGAGTAATAGGGTCGAGGGTTGCATAACATGCGAGTCAAGTCTTGAGGGGAAGGTATGTATGAACAATATGGCCTATTTTCTTCATGATAGTTGAAGAGAGAATCAAGAGACCAATCTTTAGTGAAGGCACATTGTCCATGATTTGGAATTCGGAGGATGTGAGCAAATTGCCCAAGGGTTAGAACAAACTTTTGGTTTTTGATCCAAAACCAAAGAGATAGAGAGCGATCCTCGTTACGAACGAGTTCAACTTGACGGAAGAATTCCAATACAAACCATGGACATATTTTCTCAATTTTCGAAGACATTCTAGTCCTATGGTTCGGAAGGAGGTATTGATACCTTCTTCGTATTGTAGAGGAGTGTCGACAATACGTCCTTCATGGAAGTGACGGGTTTCGAGATTATTGAACCCACAGACATGATTGCCAGGTGTGTTGGGCTCAAGAGAGATGTTAAGGGTGTAGACGCAAGTGAGTGAAAAATCAAACTCATACTTATGAGACAAGACGAGACCTATGGAAGTGAAAAGAAAATGATGAGACTCGTTAAAGCACAAAGGATGATCACCTAACGTTTTTACTAGATATTTATTAACAATGACAATTAACTCACTTAGTATTTTAACAATCTAGTGGAGTATTTCTTTTTAGGATGAAAGCAGTTTTTATATTGCATGAGAGACTGTCTTCCAGAATGACGCTTCTCACGGTTCCCTTCCATGAGGGATCCGGCTAGTAGAACTCTGAGGGATACGTGGATCTGTAGTGACAGAAAAAGGGTTTTGATAAAAACATAGGTTTTTGCATCTTATAGTTTCATACCAAGATATGTATATTAGCCAATATTTACTTTTAGCATGCATTATCGGTTTCTAACGTATCTTAAGACCAAAAAATATGAAAGATATAAAGTAAAAGAAAGGACAAACACATTACGAAAAATAAACTATATAAACTAGAACATTAGTAATATTTCATTTCAATGCTAAGAACGATACAAAGGATTGGGTATATAACACCAATGTAGATTAACAACACAAAGTACATGTCTCCATAAGAAAACTTAATCATGGGGAACACGAGAGCGATGAGTGTCAATACGATGAGTACGAAGGCGATGTAAACCATGATGCTGAAGATCTTTCTTGGTTTAGGTTTGAGATGAATTGAGATGAGAAGGAAGATGAAGTTTTGAATGAGAGGTAATTTTTGAAAGTGGAAGATTTGAAAAATAAGGATTTGGTGGAGTGAACAATCGGAGGGGATATTTATGGGGAATGAGGAATTTTTGAGATTTGTGTTTTGTTTTATTATTAGAAAGATATGATTTTTGGATTAAGTGAAATAAGACACAAATTTTATAAACCTAGACTTTAGACAAAAGTGTAACACGTATGCACGAAAAGTTTCCTAACAAAGCTACGTGTAATATATGAGTGTGTGAAAAGATAATCATATAAATTCCTATGTAAGCATACTTATTATTTAAGCTAATGTTATTTAGAGATAAGTGGGAAATCATACCTCTAATGCACTTAGGAGTGTCTTTACTAATGACAAAACAAATTTCAGTAGACAACTCCGGTTCCTTCGTGTTTTAGATACCTTCTTAGGGAAGGTATTCTTGTTACCAAGCAATTCCTATGGCTTGATAGGTATGAGCTTTAACTAAGCAACATGACAAGGAGGGTTAGTGCAATTTAGTAAGAAAGAAAAAAAAATGTTGTCATCAAGTCAACATCCTACAAAAGTGTTTTAAAAAAAAACATGGTGTTTGTTTTTGTAAAATACCTTCTTTGTAGTTTCAATTAAACATGGATCGTATCAAGTTTTTAAAGTACGACATACTCTAAGAAACTTGGTAACGAAGCTCTAATGCCAATTGTGGAAAACTAGAAGGGGGGTTGAATAGTTTTACTGATTAAAACTTGGTTTTAAACTATTTAGATCGACTTATGTCAATCTATTTAAACATGTATGTTGGATGTTGATAGATAAGCATAAATAAATATGTAATGAAATAATAAGGAGTAAGAAGCACAAAACCACAACGCGAGTATTTATAGTGGTTCGGCTACAAGGACACCTTCCTTGCCCTACTCCACTCCCCGAGTCACCTACTCGAGAGTTCGTAAACACAACACGACACCAACTACTTATGGCGGAGAAGCCTTCACAACATTGCCTACTCTTTTTTCGGTACTAGGCTAACCACCGGGTTCTTCCACAAGGTAGAACCAAACCTATCACAACGTCACCTACCCTTTATCCGGTACTAGGCTAGATACCGAGTTCCATTACAATGGAGGAACTACTACCCAACACTACAAAAATACTATCCCTAAGGAGATCCACTCCTTATAACAACATCAATAAGGATATCAATATCCTTTGACCCAATGCTAATCTATCTTGTACATCGAACACACCATATCGAATGTACACCTTATGCCCCTTTCACTAATGCCTTTGACTCGACTTCTAGGCACCCTTCACAAATGCCTTGTGACTTGACTTCTAGGCACCCTTCACTAATGCCTTTAGCCTTGTCTTCTAAGCACCCTTCACTAGTGCTTTCAATATGGAAGTTCGACACCTTTCACTAATGTCTTCGTCTTAACCCTTTAGACATCTTTCACTTATGTCTTTGACACAACACGTCTATGGAGAAAGAAAGAAGTATCAACAAGAGA
This sequence comes from Chrysanthemum makinoi, assembly GCA_910596185.1. NCBI lineage: Eukaryota > Viridiplantae > Streptophyta > Magnoliopsida > Asterales > Asteraceae > Chrysanthemum > Chrysanthemum makinoi. Next base: position 92,148,985 of record OU343223.1, on the reverse strand, counting down.
ACCTTAGTAGTCTTGAAGATGACGAAGCATGGCAACTCATGGACTTGAGCTTGCTCGACTTCAAGAGGTGGTGATCTCGCCTTTAAGAGGAACCTAGAGAACTACATATAAAGATCACTTAGATATGTGGTTAGAGAGTTTACAACTCAAAGAGAAAATATATGTAAAAGGGGTAAGTTACAATGAAGAAATGGCTCACTAGTTATAGAAGAAAAATAGCTACTGTTCCATGGATCCCACGGATCCTCACTTTTAGGATCCGGTTTAGGGATGTGGGACACTCCCCTTTGCCCATAGGTTTTGGGTCATGGGTCATGGGTCCTAGACATTGGACCATGTGTATCCAAGTAGATACAATGTATCTACAAGATGCAATGCATCTAGTCCATGGGTCATGGGTTAAAACCATGGGTCATGGATAATATCCATATATAACTTATGCATGATGTCATGCAATGGGTTATGGGTTATGCTGAATTTGGGTTTTACCCAACTACATTCTATGTATTTGGTCAATGAGTCAAATACTTAAGTTTCTACCCATTTATATTACCCATTATAATACATACTAGTTATGTATATATTTACCTAATATGTAAACACTAGTTGTTGTACATATGTATTACTACATCATAAAATCACTTTTAATTGTTTAGTGTTTTATGTGAAAACATAATTGTGTTAGTAAACTATTGGCTTAAACTATTTACGTATTTTTATTTGTTTCGTTAAAATGATTTTACGTTTGTTATCGACAAAACATTAGAAGATCGTAAAATATAAATAAACGTTTTTACGGCTTATTTGTATTAACACCTTCAACACGACCCGTCGGCACCTTTCATTAATACCTTCAACACAACACTTTTATAGAGGGAGAAAAGAACTATCAACAAGAAACGCTTAAGTGGTCTTGATGTTGACGAAGCTTAGCCACTCATGACCTTGAGCTTGCACATCTTCAAGAGGTGGTGATCTCTCCTTTAAGAGGAACCTAGAGAATCACACAAACATAAAACTACATAGAATGATCCTTTTGATATGAGGTTAGAGATGTTACAATACTAAGAGAGAGTATGTGTAAAAGTGGTAGTGAGCAAGAGAGAAATGGCTCACTATTTATAGACAAAAATGTCTACTGTCCCACGGTTCCCACAAATCCCTCCCCAGAGGGATCCGGCTAGTGTAATCCTAGGGATCCGACTGCCGAGTCAGCTTAAGTCCGGATTTTGGGTTGCAAACCAGGTTATGGGTTATGGGTTATGGGTTATGAACCATGGGTTATAGCTAATGAATTATGGATACCCAACAAGATGCAATGTATCTAGACATTGGGTCATGGATCATGGATAACACCCAACATGACTTCATGCATGATGTCATGCAATGGGTTATGGGTTATGGATCAAGCTCCATGGGTATGGGTCATGGACTTAGGGTTTTACCCAACAACATTCATTGTACCTAGTAAATAGATCATGGGTCATGGGTCATGGACTTTGGTTTTTTACCCATTACATTACCCATTATAATATGTACAAAGTATAAGTACATTTCCATATTACGTATACACCAGATATTATGCATTTCTATAAGATGTAAACAAGATTACTTGTTTTGTGTTTATATGAAAATTTAACGTAGTGTTTGGTATATCGTAATCAAAGCCGTAATGGAAAAGATTATTACAATGTAATGAATAAATGTTGTTTGTTTACATTACACCAAAATCATTCCTTAGGGTCCCCTACTTTTTTTTCATTACATCTTGTAATGGAATCAAAATTACATAAAACTCCATCATAAATTAACCACATTAAATAAACTTGCTATCATTAACGGGTATTTTAGTCTTTTTATTATCGATTACATTACGTCTTATCCTAAAACCAAACATGATTAATAACTACAATGAATAATTACATTACACTCTTCATTCCATTACATCATTTATTCCATTCAGTTGATGATTGTACAAAAGATTGCACTACCAGGCTTTGATAAGGATCAAAGTAATGAGGGGTGTATGTTCCAGCCAAGACTCGCCTGTAACCTGAGAATAAGAAATACTAAGACACTACGGTAAGTGATTACGCAGGGGTAGGACCCTGCGAACCACCTCTGGCGTGAGAGTAAGTATGAGTTATGGTTGTATAAGTGTGTGTAAGTAAAGAGTTGAGTGTGAAATGAGCATACCATAATCCATTGCCCGTCCAACCTATTTATAGTGGAAGAAATACGGTTAGAGGCACTCTTGCATGAATGTCGGAGATCATGGGGGCGTCCCATGATTGTGGGTAACCGCTAGGGCTTAGTGACCCACGTTCTCAGACTTGGCGGGGAAGCCAAGAGAGAGAGGGAGATCGTGGGTTTGACCAAGTCAGGAGGTTCCTTATCCATTGTTCCTTCGTCAACCATACCCCGAAGGGCTTAGGGCTGCGAATGGCGAATTCCCCTTAGGTAACCTTCGTGTCAACGAATGGTTTGACGCCTATGGATATTTTGGAATCCTAACTTGGGCCTTCGTATGGAAGGGCTTCGACACGTCTCGGAGGAGTGTCCTTCGAGCTACTCGGAGGGTACATCATCAAGCCCCCCTGTCGAAAGTGATGAATATGAGCGAGGAGACATTGCTTTCGACTTCATGCTGCGAACAAATATCATCCTGCTGCTAAACAAACTAGTTGGGAGAGAAATACGCAACTAACTAGGCGTATTTAATGCTAATTAATCATTACCGCTGCCCGCTACAGGAATCACAACTTCCCATAATACCCGGAGACCAAAAGTCTTCTTTATTTTAAAATTTAAAAATTTACACCGGATAAGAGTAATTGTTGGGACACGTGTACGGTGTATAATAGATGCCAAAGAGAGTATAAAAAGAGGGTAGATGAAACCCTAACTCATTTTACTCTCTTAGTCTATTTTCACACGCAGTAAAACGCCATTGCCATCACTCCGAAAACAAAGGTACTCCTTCTCTCTCACTGATAGCTTGTTGTATTTTCTTTAAAAAATGGATTCCAAGTTTATTATAAAGCAGCAAAAGTGTACATTGTCTGCAAAAGATCTTCATGATCACTTAGCCGATTATCCCATCCCTCTAGAACACAAAGTAATGTTACCCAAACCTACTCAGGGTATCTTTGATGCACCTCCAGGTTTCGTAGGACTGTACACACATGCTTTTAGTCATTCGAACCTTAGGATTCCCCTGCACCTATTGATATTAGAGATTATGCAATACTACAAGGTTCACATCTCTAGGTTCAACCCCTTTGGTTTTGCCAAGCTGACCACATTCATAGTGATGTGCAAAGCATACGGCTATGAACCAACATTAATGGTTTTAAGAGGATTTTTGAACTTGTACCCTGGGGCAATTGGTTAACTCTAGCAAAAAGACCTGAGGCAGATGTTCCCAACTTGTTTGAGAAGGTGTACACAAACATAACAGGTTGGAAGGGTAGTTTTTTCTACGTGCAAGACACCATTGTTCCTCCTAAATATCCAGAGCTGCTGAATAAGGAAAACATGTTTAGTGCCAAACGATATAATGACCCCCTGCCATATGAGGTTCGAAGGAATCCCTGTTATCAGCGTTTGGCCAAATATCCTGTGGATGTGCAAGTGTTCCCTGAAGCTATCTTATACATGGCTGGGATTGCCAGAGTTGGGAGGGGTCTCCCAAGAAGCCTATGATCATATACCAAGGACAAAGTATGTTTATCCACGTTTATTTAAATAGGACCAATGTAGCACTGATATTTATTTCTTCTTGTTTCTATTTTGCAGAGATGTCGTTCAGAAACTTCATGTTCCAAGACTTGGATGAAGATTTAAGTTTTATGCCTGCGGAGAAGGCTGAAGAGTCTTATGGTGTTGGCTCTCCTTCGACATCTGTGAACAACAACGAGGTAGATACTCCGAAGCCGGAGCCTATTGCATCATCACCCCCGCAACTTGCGTTGGAGGGTCCATCCCAACTGGTGAAGAATGTTGCTGACTCGGACGATCCTGCGGATAAGGATGTCCCCGTCATTGGTTCAACAGGAATAGCTGACAGGTTGAAGAGTAGGAAAGGAACAGCGGCCAAGACTGTGAAGTCTACCAACAAAAGGAAGAATCTCCTGCCTGCCTCTGGGAGCAGAGTTGTGAAGCAAAAGAGTGCCGAGGCGAAAGTTTGTGAAGTCTGCCTTCGAGTTACCCGATGAATCCGTTGAGGTTCATGGTAAGTAATTTTTCCTTATGAAACATGTGAAATTATAAATGTCACAATTATCTTAACCTTTACACATTGTGTTGATCGCAGGCCTTCCAGAGACGAAGGAGCTCCCCAATGCTTTGGCCTGTCACCGGATTGTTGACCATGTGACCCCTCCGCAATGGAAGAGTATGATAGAAAACATGTCCATTGAAAGGTTCTGTGACATGCATGACAATGGGGTTGCGAGGCAGGCAGTGATGGATAATCATTTGAATGCCAAGACCAGAGAATTGCTCAGAACTGAGGCCAAGCTGGAGGCTAAGTGTGACGAGATTGAGGGGAATGTTGAGAAGAACCCCGTCGTCCAAGACCTTCGTGCAAAGGTAGCCCAGTTGACCGTTGAACGTGGCAATCTTAAGTTGGAAGAAGCCAAGGTCATTACTATTACAGGTCAGAATGCTACTCTTGAGGCAAAATGTGATGGGTTGGAAAGTGAGAAGGCTAGGCTCGGAGAGGTAGAGGTGAAGTTGAGGGAGGAGATTGATGGCTTGCAGATGAGGTATAAGATGCTGCAAAAGGATCGTGCAGAGGTTGTTTCGAAGGTGGTGCCTTACATAGCTATGGAGCTCTATCACAGTGATGAATTGGGAGCTCAGATGTGGAAGGTCATCAAATCAGCCATATTTCATGGACGGTGCTTGGCGCTGGAGGAGGCTGCCAAAACAGGTAAGCCCGTGGACCTCTCCAATATTGAATGCTACCGTCCCACTTCGAAGGCTGAATATGATGAGGCAGGAAACTGCAAAGTACTCCTTCCTTGCTGAGGCTACCAAAGATCCTATGGCACCCCTCGAAGACCTCCTTTCCAAGAAGCCTCGGAAGCTAAAGCCTACCACTCCAACCAAGAAGACCATGTCTACCAAGCTTTGTCTCAGTGCAACCATCCCCACTCCATCTCCAAAAAGCAAGAATGAAGGCTGCCATGTTGGCCGTAATTTGGTTCCAAAGGGTGGCATGTACCCTTAAGACAATTTATCTTATGTGACAATGTTTGTCTTGTTCTCCAAACAATTTAAATGCTTCTGATGTATGGCCATGGGCCAGAACAATTTTTGGAGCTTAGGCTCCTCATGCAGGTATAAGGGCATTAGCCCTCATTTTGAATGTGATGGTGTAGGGGAGATACCTCTACACACTTGGTTTATGTTTGTTTTGTTAACTTCTCGTACGCCATTTTTCCGACGCTTAAATTTTACAACCTAAGGTTAAACAACCTCATTGTGTGTAAATTGCAACACCAAGAATATAATGACCAACTTGATCATTGACAGAGGGTCGCGACCCACTCTATCTCAAATCCTTTACATACTATGACTTTGTAAAAAAAATTACAAGCGCCAAAAACTACTAGGAGAGTTAATGTGAATGTTTAAGTTGGCTTAAATGATAAGGCATGTATTACACCTCAAGCCATTCGACATTGAAACTCATTAATGACTTGGCTGAACAAATCTTTGTGTTTAAGAAATGAAGCAAGAGATTTGTGGGAAATGTCTTATTTATCATTGAATTGGTAGGGAGGATTACATCATTCTTGAAATGAAAACTAAGACAACTACCAATAATGTGTGCTTTCCCTTGAGAAGCTTCTAATTACAAGAAAAAAGTAAAAATACTTCTTAAACATAGAACTTTCGAAGGTTCGTACCATTCCATGTCTTGTCGATGAGTTCTCCGAGAAGAGTGGCGGTTTGTAGGCTCCGTTGCAGGTAGGCCCTCAGCTACCATGTAGGGTCCTTCCCAAGTTGGTCCCAGCTTTCCTTGATACTCTGCTTTGCTTGCACTGTTGAGGCGTAGCACATATTCTCCAGGTTTGAAAGTGGAAGGTCTGACCCTTTTGTTATAGTAGCCTTCGATTTTATGTTTGTGCATTGCTTCTCGGATGGAGGCTATTTCTCGTCTTTCTTCTAGTAGATCAAGGTTTTTCCTGATTCTTCCGTCATTTTGGGAGGCATCATACCTTGCCACACGCTCCGTGTGTACAATTAGTTCTGAAGGAATGACCGCTTCTGTTTCGTATGTTAGGCTGAAGGGAGTTTCACCATTGCTTGACTTAGGATGCGTCCTGTGAGCCCATAAGACTTGAGGGAGCTCGTCCACCCATCCATGATGAGTTCGCCCCAGCCTTTTCTCGATCCCTTTGATGATGTCTCTGTTTGTAACCTCCACTTGTCCATTACCTTGCGGATGGTAGACGGATGTCCAGGATTGCTTTATGTTGAGCCCTTGACAGAAGTCGTAGAAGACTCCTTCGGCAAACTGCTTCCCGTTGTCAGATATGATTATATGAGGTACTCCGAATCTGCATACAATGTGCTCCCATACAAACTTCTCGATCTGTCTCCCTGTGACGGAGGCTAGGGGTTTAGCTTCCACCCACTTAGTGAAGTAATCGATTGCTACCAGCAAGAATTTGACCCCTCCGGGCGCTACAGGCATAGGCCCTACGATATCGATGCCCCACTGGGAGAAGGGCCATGCGGATGTCACACTTGTCATGTCTTGCTTCGGCATTTTTGGAACGTTTAGCTTCACATTTGAGAATGATTTCGACTGCGTCCCTGTGCATCGAAGGCCAATAATAGCCTAATTTCATTATCTTCGAGACAATCGGCGGGTCCTGCATGAAGACCGCAGGATCCTTCGTGGACTTCAGAGATGATGCTCGAAGCTTGCAGGGCCCACACATCGTAACCGGGGTGACAAAATGACCTCCTATATAGGGTTTCTCCTATTAGCCGATATTACGGGGACTTAACCCGAACCTTCCTTGCTAGCTTGGATCTTCTGGGAAGAAGACCACTTATCAAATATTCTCTTATGGAGTCATCCATGTCTCTCCTTCTTCGGAATCACATCAGTAACTTCTTTGCTTGAGCGATGGATCTTCGGGAATGACTTCCACGAGTATATTAGTGGGTGAACACATGCGAGTTGAAGTTTTCCTTTACATGGGCTGCCTTGCTTCACTTAGGAACTCTGTTACTTGGTTTTACAACCAACTGAGGAGTCTACTGAAAACAGCGAGCTTTTAGGCCTCCATATCTTTATGCCAGTAACAGTCTTAGAAATGCTTCGTATTACGCCGTTGTTTGTGGCTTCGAACTCGAACCGAAGAGCATGTATGCTCCTTCCTTCGTGACCAACATTAACACCTGCTCCAGAGCGAGTCGAGAGCTGGATGCTCCATCATTAAAGTTTCCATTCAGCCTGATCTTGAGTGAGATTGGTTTTTGGCTCTTCCCTTCCTGCGTCAGATTCGGAAGGTGTTTCTGCCAAGAAGTCTGCGAGAATTTGCCCTTTAATAGAGTTTCTTCCTTTGAACTCTATTTCATGTTCTCCAAGCTCAATAGCCCATTTAGCCACCCTCCCAGACTTTTCAGGTTTCGACAAGATCTGTTTTAGTGGCTTGTCTGTTAAGACCGTGACAGGATGGGCCTGGAAATAGCGTCGGAGCCTCCTTGCTACGTAGATTAAGGCGAGTATTAACTTCTCCAATGTTGGATAGTTGATCTCTGCCCCCTGTAGGACCCTGCTAACAATGTAAAAGGGGATTTGTAGCTTGTCTCGTTCTGCCATGAGGACTGCTTGTGATACTCTCTGTTGAGGATGCTAAATACATGAATAACACTTTGCCTTTGATTGGGGCTGTAAGTGTTGGAAGGATTTCAATGAACTCCTTCATCTTCTGAAAGGCAACTTCAGAATCCTGGCTCCATTGGAAAGTTTTATTGTCCACGCATCCCTTGAGTGTTTTGAAGAATGGTAGGGACCTGTCAGCCCCCTTCGACAAAAACCGGCTTAAGGCTGCTAGCTTCCCATTTAGGCTCTGCACATCTTTTAGACGCTTAGGGGCTTGGAGATCGGAAATGGCCTTGACCTTGGAAGGATTAGCTTTTATTCCCTGCTTGGTGATTAAATGCCCTTGGAATTGCCCCTCTTCGACACCGAAGGAGCATTTCTTAGGGTTCAGCTTCATGTTAATCGCCCGTAGCTGGTCAAATGTTTCCTGTACATCGAGGAGTAGGTCCTCCTCCGTCTTTCTCTTGATAACCATGTCATCAACATAGGCTTCGAGATTTCTGCCTATCTGTTTGTTGAAGGCTTTATCTACGAGACGTTGATAAGTCGCCCCTGCATTCTTTAAACCGAAGGGCATCTTTCTATAACAGTAGACGCCTTTGCTTGTGTAGAAGGCTGTCTTTTCCTCATCCTCCTTTGCCATCTGGATCTGATGATACCCTTTATAGGCATCTAAGAAGCATTTTAACCGAAAACCTACCAAGGACTCTACCTTCCAGTCAATTTCTGGTAGGGGGTAGCAATCCTTTGGGCATGCTTTGTTGATGTCAGTAAAGTCAACGCACATGCGCCACCCTCCGTTGCTCTTTTTGACCAGACCGGGTTGGCCACCCAAGTTTGGTACTTGACCTCCCAGGATGCCCTTGTGTGAGTTCGTCAACTTCTTTGCAGGCTGCAGTGTTTCTCTCGGGGGCAAGGCTTCTCCTTTTCTGCTTTATTGGCTCAATGTGTTTGTACTCATTAAGTTTATGCTCCGTTCGAAGGATCTGTCAGTCTATCAGCAATGTTCTTGGTACCCCTGTCATGTCAGAATATTTCCAAGAAAAAATATCAAGGTTAGTCCGCAATAGTTCCGTGAGCTTCACGCTTGAAATTTGCTTTGTGGAGTTGCTTTCCTACTACCACCGTTTGTTCAGGGTAGCCAGGATTAACTACAACTCGCTCCTCCGCATCATACAGCTAAGAATTGCCATCGGAGACTCCTCCGATTCTTCTTTGATTTTTTTGACACCATATACAACTTATCCGCCCCATAACTAGAATGAACAGTTCCTACTCCTAAGGGGGTTTGGAACTTAATAGCAGCATGTATGGTGGAAACAACAATACCCATTTTTTTCATAGTTGTCCTCCCTATTAACAAATTATAAGGATAATCTGACCTTACTATGATGAAGATGAGTGTTTCCGTACGGGATAAGGGGCCTTCGCCTATGGTGATTTCCAATGTACTTCTCCCTAGAGGCCATGAGTGTTCACCGGAGAACCCTACCAGCGGTGCTTTCGAGTCTACCCTCCGTGAGCGTATGGACGACTTGAGCTTTAGAAAACAATGCTCATAGATGATTTCGCAGGAGCTTCCACAATCCATATATGCTCGGTTTACCTCCCTGTTTGAGATTTGTACCTTGATGATCACGGGATCAGTCAGAAGGTGTCTCGCCCAACATGTAGGGAAGGTTATTTCCCTACGCTTCCCGACTCCCCATCTGCTTCCTTCCTTTTCAAGGCAACATCGTGCGTGTACCATTAGTATAGGAGCTTGCGGGCATGTAGTTTCCTTCTTGTTCCCTTCCATTCACCCAGTTGAGTGTCGGAGAACTTGTCTTTTTCCCTTCTTGATGCCTTTGACGGATGTGATAACTGTCCAGGACGTCGCCTCTTCGATCTGCTTCTTTAGTTCCTGCGGTTGTTCGTGTCATGTCCATGATCTTCATGGAAAAAATACTTGACATGTCTCGGCCTTGCTTGTGCTATCATCGAGGTGGTGGATCGAAAGACTTTGCGGCTTTCTCGGTAGCTAGGATCTCTCGGGGGGATTTGGCCAAGTTAAGCCAAGAGTCCATGGTTCAAACCTTTGTTGTATGGAGTGAAGCGGTCTCTGTTCTTCTTCTTGTTTTGGATCCTTCCAGGAGGACCCTCTGAGAATTTGTCGAGATGCTTCCTTTTGCTCTATCGGGCGGACTACTAACTTCTTTGGACCCAATCCAAGTGTAAGCCTTCTCGATCAAGGCCTTGTAAGTGTTGGGAAGATGGGTGGACAAATTCCACTAAGCTTGATTCGAAGGCCATGTATGAAACAGAGATCTCGATCTTATTTTTAACCTAAATTTGCAAAGTTTCATCGGTATACACAGTAGCGAAGGCCCTTGTGCTTCGTTGTCCTCAACGATGGTGTGCACAGTTAAGTGAGTCTTGGTGTACTTCTTATCTTTGGCTAAAGTGTAACCGAACTTAGCGAGATCGTCGGACTTATAATGCTCCCCGACTTACGTCCATTCCACCATATTCTTGCGAGTCTCGGCGTGTAAGTGAACATGTGGCATGCTACGGGCATGACCCACTTTTGCATCTTGATGGCCTTCAGTGGAGGAAGTTATCGGGATCGCCTTTCCCATCGTAGGTGCCTATGTGAGTAGGCATCTTTACCGTCGGTAGGGGTAGTCTTAATCCACTTCTGAGGGGTGTGCAAGCTCTAGAGGCTTGGCGTAGTGGGGTTGTATGGAGGTGGATAGCAGGTGTTGGATTATCGGGTTAGTAAATGGTTGTGTGTAGGTAGGGTGCTTGATGGCGGGTTGGTGCGAAGGGTTCACACCCATCGATTGCGTGGGAACTTGTCCATAGGGCATTTCTTTGGTAATTCGGTTGAAGTAGTGACCATTCGGAGGGTAAGTGTTGTAGGTTTGAAGCGGTAGGTAGGGTTCATTCCCGAGGGGGTAATGATTCATCTTTGAGTATGGAGGTGGGCCTCGACATAAGAAACATAAGAGAGTACTTTGGGCAGGTCCCCTTCTCTTCCTAAATGGGCAGCTAGAAGAGGTGGTAAGTTCACCCCGTTTCCTCTTAGGGTTGCTTCTCGATGGAGTTCATCCTCCTTTCACCATGCATTCTTTCCCTCTTCGGTTCCGGGTCCTTCTTCAAACCTCTGAGTCCTCCCATTTGGCCTTGATGGAAGAGAACCATTCATGGGGGCGGCCCCGCTATGAGGTTGAGGCCTATCCTGCCTTCAATCTCGTCATACTCCCTCGGAGTATTAACTCCTAGCATTTCAGTGTTGCGAACACGTCTCTTATGAGCCCTTAGCAAAGAATCTAAGGCCTCAAAGTTTTCCTCAATGGGGTGATATCTGGAATAGGGTTAGCGATGTTGGCGTGATGTATGGGGTAGTAGTTTCCAGCGAGATCGTGTGGTAAGGTTGGCTGTTTGTTATGGAAAGATTATCGGTGTCGATTGTGTTGAGTGGGATTAGGGTAGAAACACGGTGGAGGTGTATCTTCTCTTCTGGTTCCATCTTGGGAAAAAGTAGTGTAGTCGGTTGAGGTATTAGGGTGGGTGATCCGCAGGACTAATTAGTGGTCACGGATGGCGCCTTGATTGTACAAAGATTGCACTACCGAGCCCCGATAGGATCAAAGTAATGAGGGTATGTTCCGGCCAAGACTGCACGTAACACGAGAATAAGAAATACTAAGACCTACGTTAAGTGATTCATGAGGTAGGACCTGCGAACCACCTCCGGCGTTGAAGTAAGTATGAGTTATGGTTGTATAAGTGTATGTAAGTAAAAGTTGAGTGTGAAATGAGCATATAATCCATTGCCGTCCAACCTATTTATAGGAAAGAAATATACGGTTAAGACACTCTTGCATGAATGTCGGGAGATCATGGGGCGTCCCATGATTGTGGGTAACAGCCCGGGCTTAGTGACCCGGTTCTCGGACTTGGCGGGAAAGCTAAGAGAGAGAGGAGATCGTGGGTTTGACCAAGTCGGGGAGGTTCACGATCCATTGTTCCTTAAATCCACCATACCCCTTAGAAGAACAGAGCTGCGATAAATTCCCACTTAGGTAACAGCCGTTACCAACGAATGGTTTGACGCCTATGGATATTTTGGAATCCTAACTTGGGCCTTCGTATGGAAGGGCTTCGACACGTCTCGGAGGGTACATCATCAGTTTACATTCATTATGTCCTACCGAACGAACCCTAAGTGTGTTAGTAAACTATTGGCTCAAACCTTTTATGTATTTTATTTGTTTCGTTAAAATGATTTTACTTTTGTTATCAACAAAATATTAGAAGATCGTAAAATATAAATAAACGTTTTTATGGCTTATTTGTGTTAACAATCCCTATTAATCAATTACAACCCATTTTCTAGGGATTGTTTAGGATCACAGAAAAACAACGCCCATTTTTGTTCCTTAATCTCTGATAATACATTACCAAGGCTTTCACTAAAGATATCCAATCACTTGTAAAAGCACACACATTAATAAGTGATCCTCCTTTATACCTGAGTGGGCCATATGCAAATAACCCATTAATGTAAATTCTGAATAACACCTCACCTTCCTCTTCCTCGATATCCTTAAAGTATGTAACGAATATGCTTATGTCCTTCATTATGTGATTTGGAGTGTAGTTTGACTGTGTATATACGATTGAGGTTGAGTCTTTATGTCCACCTTTAGTCTTATTTGGTATTTTAGGTCTAACTTGGTTGGGTTTGTGTTAATCGAGTCAGGTTATTTGGGGAGTATTAACATTTTGTGATCATATTAGGTGGGTTTATTGGGTCGCGGTAAAATATTTATTGTGTATCAAGGAAGACAATGGTCAACGTGCAGAGTAATGATTTTATTAATACACAATTGGTCTTTGAATTTGTTTAGTTGGCCGTTTTTGTACTTTAATTTCCCTCATTTTTATATTCCTGAACTTGCCTATTTAAGATTTTATTAGTTCACATGTAGTCCCTGAATTTGAAAGGACTTTTTCTTTGCTATTTAAGGGTTCATACTCACATACACAAACTTAGTTTCCAACCCTAAAAACACAACAACAAAATGGCCAATTTCCCACGTCTGCAAAAGCTTGCCACCGCTGCAAATTCTTACTCGATGTTTGATTCCATTATTGTTTACTATCAGCGGGAAAATGCCAAGGATATAAATCTTGCCAACGGTCTCCAAAAGTCATATGTTGATTTGGTTCAGGTTATAAAAGAAACACAAGAGTTTATAACTGAACTTGAAGGATACCGTCCTTCAATTATGACGTACAAAGTTCTAGAGGATCTTCATAAGGTTCAAAGGATAAATGTGATAAAGGTGTTGGAGATAAGAAAGTTGATTTCTGAAACCTATTCTCAGGTGTTTGACAGGAATAACTTCCTTGATGTTTCAGGACTAACTGATTTTGTTGTTAATCAGTAAGGGAATGACATGAAGTGTTTAATGGTTGTTGTCTTTTGGGGCTTTTGATAATGTATTTTGGTAAATTATCTATGATCATGTACAATACTATTTTAGTTATCTTGATGAATGAACATCTGTTTATATTATTGTGCCTTTGTTTTTTTTTGCTTTTGATTGTTTGGTGATTATAATTAGTGTTTTTAAATGTTTAGTCCTTGCAGAAATAATGTAATTAAAACTGTGTTGGGAATTCTACTAAGTATGAATTATGCTGAAATTACTGCTGAAGGATTCTATTGAAGTGCAAGGATTCTGCTGAAGACTTAATTCTGTGAAGTTAGGAAGCCGTGTAGATGGTTTTCTGCGGAGATAGATTATTCAGCGTATTCTAGATTTAGTTAGGATATGCATGAGCTTTATTAGGAAGTGATTATGTATATCTTATTTAGTTTTATGTTTATCGTTTCTTGGAAGCGGTTTAGGGTTCCTTGTCTATAAAAGGAACACAATAGTATAAGTATATGCGAGTTGAAAAACAAAGTTTTAGTATTATTAAAAGATCCATAGAGGATCAAAGAGTTCTTAGTGATTTGTGTTTGTTCTTGTGTTTTAATTTCGCTTAAATACAAGTTATAGAGCTGTCTTTTAGTGTGTTTGTGATTACATAAACATTACTAATGATCTACGAGTGCTCCAAGATCTATCAAGGTCTTAGGTTTCAACAAGTGGTATCAGAGCCTCGGGAGAGTCTACGTGATACTAAGAACAATCTTTTACGTACACTCTTACAACCAAAACAACATTCACCATGCACGGATCGAGACGATGACATTGACGTCACCAACAACCATAACAACACATCTCGCAACCAACTCAGTCTCTCAAAGCGGCAATGCAAAGTTTCCATACCTCGAAGGAGGATTACGATTTGTGGGCTATGAAGATGAGGTGGATCTCAACATTGAATGGAATCTCTGGGAAATTGTGAAGAAACGGTTTGAAGAGGACTATCACAGATCTGATGGTAATGTTACCATTGTTCCTCCTAAATCTGTGAAGAATCTTGGCTATTCAAAGAGAGACAAAGAAGAACTATTCTCCTTGAGGCTATACCGAAGATCACTTGGGTGACTTTCACTACATGTTGGATCTTTGAGGACATATGGATGGCAGTCAAGGCTAGGTTTGGTGGGAATGAAGAGTCAAGGAGAATGAGGAAATCAATCTTTGAAACAACGGTTTCAAGAATTCCAAATCTCGAAGAGGAAGGTATCCACAAAGGGTATGCGGGTTTCATAAGATATTGAGTCAATTGAATGTTGAAGGCAAGCAGAGATAATGATGACTGCAACTCAAAGTTCTTGAGATCTTTACCTTCATCTTGGTTGCAAGTAAGCATTGCCCTCAAGCTAAAGGTGGGTGGATATGCTCAATTTTGATGAACTATACAACAGACTTAAATATCTTGAGCCTGATGTGAGAAGTCCTTCGTTCAACCACTCCTAGTCACACAGCTTTGTTGGGGCCTCCTCAATAGGATGACTTATGCTCCAAGTCTGTTTCCTCGGCATCATCATCCTACACTACAACTTCATCAAGTTCTCAACCTAAATCCAGTGGTGTATTGGAAGATGTGATTCACTCTTTTGTTGCTGACTATGACACTCAGCAGACAACTAGCCTGAGGACTTTGAACAGGTTGATCCATTTGACATGGAAGAGATGAACTTGAAGTGGTAGCGTATGCTCTCAATGAACATCAAGAAGTTTGAGAGTAAGTGCGGGAGAAAGTTTGGTTTCAAGGAAGAGATCCAGCCAGGTTTACAGAGGCAAGGTCAAGTGCTTTACTTGTGGTTGAGATGGGTCACTCTAGAGAATGCAAGGATAGGAAGGTGGTGGTGAGGTGAGATATTCTTCATGATTCAAAAGGAAAGCTGGAACTTAAGGTGGACCCTCCATAGCTCTTGTCACTATGGATGACCATGTCATTGGAAGATGCATGAGCATGAGAATGATGAAGGTCTGGTTCGAGAATATTGGATTCTTTGGAAAGCGTACTTGAGGAGGATAGGCATGATCAAGTTGCCTTGATGGGCATCTCTCAGGTACATAATTGTGTTTTTGGTTGTAGTGAAAGATATAATGAACTTAAAAGCTAGATGATGAATTGAAACCTAAATATAATGAATGTTATGTCGAAGTTGAGCCTTATAAACAGGCTTTAAAAACATTAGAAAGACAAAAGTTTGGTTTCAAAAGAATCAATTGGCTTATGATGAAAAGATCGGGGTGTTACAAAGTGATTTAGATTGTGCTAAAATTGATTTAGAAAAGAAAAAGCTAAGGTAGTTTCTGAAAATAAAGTGCTAAAAGAGAAACTAGATAAGGAAGTAGCTAGACATAAAGAATGGTTAATATCAGGTAACAATCTAGCTAGACATATCTATAGTACTCAATCTGAGACCTCAGGGATAGGTTTAGGTTTTCAAAAGTATGTAGGATTAGAAGCTAGGCATGATGGCGTAAAACTACACAAGCAGGTTTAGCTAATTATGTCAAAGAAGGAACATTACATGATGTCCGGACCTATTAGTGAACATATGCCATTGACCTTTCCATCCTGTTGACTTTGATGGATCACACCATCTTTATGGCAAAAGTCGAGACTTGCAGACCACGATTCTTCATCGACTTTGTCTCTTGTTGTGACAGTGACAAGTCCTCGACCAGGGTCTACTTCTACTACCAGGTGTGATTCAAATGATAAGTCAGACCTTCCCAAGACATTGCCCAAGCCTACACCCAAGACTGCTTACAAGCCTTTTAGAGTTGCTGCTGAGGAATCAACTTCCAAGACAGTTTCCTTTGAAGACTTGTCTTTTAATTCTTTGCACAATAATGCTTTTAAGTTTGTTAAAAACAATTACATGTTAATGTTTGTGGTTTGAATGATTTTGCATGTAATAGAACATCTTTCACTTTGAATAAATCTTCTAAAAAGAAGACATGTTTTGTTTGTGGAAGTAAATTTCATTTGATTAAGGATTGTAATTTTCATGGGCAAAGAATGGGTGCATCTTTGGTCGAAACCTAGACCAATGTGGACAAATGTAAATGATATACCACCTTTTGTTCCACAAGCAACTCATAATAAACCTTCTCCATTTCCTTGGAAGATCATTGCTAGACCATATGTGAGACCAACTAGTTCATATTTTCAAAATGGTTATTGGTGCGGATGTGTTGACTCAATGAATCTTGGGAAGGGATATCGGGACCTGCTGTGAAGCCCCGGCGGGTTGTTCTTGGACTCAAAGGGACTTAAATTTCAATGGAAACCAAAGAACAATGGTGGATCTTATACATCTGCATGGCATTACTCTAATGATCCACAAAGCGGGCTCAGTCAGTGATGACTTGAGCCTCTATAGTGTACTAATATTTTGTATATATTTGTTTTTGTTGTAGGATCATCCTCTTAAGCATAAGGATGTTGGCATTGTTGATAGTGGTTGTTCCAGAAGCATGTCAGGAAATAGAGATATGATGCATAATTTTGTACCCATAGAAGGAGGAGGCAATGTGACTTTTGGTGGAAGTGATGGTAGAATCACTGGGAAAGGCACCATCAAAACACCTCTACTGGATTTTGAGAATGTCTACTATGTAAAGGAACGCAACACAACTTGTTCTCAGTCTCACAAATTTGTGACACCAAACAAAGTTATTCTCTCGAGGATGAATGTCTTGTGCTATCTAAAGACTTCAAACTACCAGAAGATTCTTCAATTCTGTTGAGAGTTCCTAGAAATCACAATCTATACACATTCAACTTGAATGATGTTCAACCAGAAGGTGATCTAACTTGTTTGGTGGCTAAAGCATTCCTGGATGAGTCTACAAAATGGCATAGAAGGATGGCTCATGTGAACTTCAAGACCATCAACAAACTTTCTAAACTTGGTCTAGTTGAAGGACTTCCTTCCAAGGTTTTCACCAATGAACATAATTGTGTTGCCTGCAACAAAGGAAAGCAACCAGAGCCTCATACAAAGCTATTGTTGTGAGCATTATTTCAAAACCTCTTCGATTGGCATATGGATCTCTTTGGTCCAACCCAAATCAGAAGTATTGATCACAAGTATTTTTATCGGTAATCACTGATGACTATGAGGTTTGTTGGGTATTCTTTCTGAGAACTAAAGATGAAACATCTCAAGTGTTGAAAGAGTTCATTACCCTTGTTGAAAACCAGTTGAACAAAAAGGTTAAAATTGATTGTGATAATGGGGCAGAGTTCAAGAATGTTGTTTTAATAGAACTCTGCAAGTCTAAAGGGATAAAAAGGGACTATAGCACTCCAAGAACCCCACAAAAAATGGGGTAGCTGAAAGAAATAATAGGACCTTAATAGAGGCAAGAATCCATGCTTGGACTCTAAATTACCATGTTTTGGATGAAGCGGTTGGCACACTTGTTATGTACTTGAATATGGTATCCATTACTAGACCTCATTTCAAGACACCTTATGAACTTCTCACTGGGAAAGTTCTTGCTATACATTACCTCAAACCGTTTGGGTGTCAAGTGACCATTTTGAACACAGTGATCCATTGGGTAAATTTGATGAGAAGTGATGAAGGGTATATTGTGGGTTATTTGGCTCATAGTAAGGCTTACAGGGTATATAATTTGAATGCTAGAAAGATTGAGGAGACACTTAACATGAGGTATCTAGAAGATAAGCCCAATGTGCAAGGTCAAGGTCATGTGTGGTCTTTTGACATGGATTACTTAGCGATTACTTGGGTTATTCTAGACATGTGGCTAATCAAAATCACGAGGTACGAGTCTCCCGACAATCTGGTACCATGGATCGCGACTCAGATAGTGAGTTTGAGGATGATGAACAACCTATTATTGTACCTTCGCTCCCCAACCATTTTGCGGTGATACTTCTAAAGTTACTTAAGTGAGTGACGATGAGTCACACTATGCGAAGGACCTTGCTAGGCAGAAACAAGAACATGCAACTAATCTAGAAGGCTTGGTGGGAGAGTTGCAGAGAAGCGGTCGATGGAAACCATGATTCTTGACGGTGATCTGTTTCTCCAATAACACCAATCTGCGATAGCCTGGCATTCTTGCTCCGTTTCTACTAGAGTGTCCAGAATTTGGAGAACCTTATATACTCTTTCCAAGTCCTTGATCTTGGTAATCATCAACAGCTGTCTTCACCTCACTTCCAATGACGGTGATTTTGAGCCAGCGTGACTAATCTTGATACATCTATTGAAATCAACCCACTGCTACAAAAAGGATCAACATTGCTCATCCTCAATCCAATGTTATTGGTGATCCTCTAGCATCTGTTAGAACTAGAAAAGTGACAAGTTCTAAATATGGTCAAGTTGCTTTTCTTTCCTATGTCTCAAACCAACAAAGGGACAATCACACAGACTTTAAGCATTGTCTGTTTGCTTGTTTTCTTTCTCAAGTGAAACCAACCAGTGTTACTCAAGCTCTTGAAGATTCAAGTTGGCTTCAAGCAATGCAAGAGGAGATGCAATAATTCAAAAATCAGCAGGTTTGGATCTTGGTACCTACCGATGGTAAGTATGCAATTGGGACAAAATGGATTTTGAAGAATAAAAAGAGATGCTGAGGGTGTTGTGGCTAAAAACAAAGCAAGATTAGTGGCTCGGGGGTTGAGGCAAGAGGAAGAGAAGATTATGATGAAGTGTTTGCACCTGTAGCTAGAGTAGAGGCCATTCGAATCTTCTTGGCCTATGCATCCTACATGGGGTTTATGGTATATCAAATGGATGTCAAAGGTGCTTTTCTGTATGGTGAAATAGAAGAGGAGGTTTATGTCACTCAACCTAAAGGATTTGAAGACCCGGATCATCAAAACATGTTTACAAGGTTGTAAAAGCTCTCTATGGACTACATCAGGCACCAAGAGCATGGTATGCTAGGCTTTCAGCATTTCTGCTGAAGCATGGTTATAGAAGAGGTGCCATTGACAAAACACTTTCCCTAAAGAAGAATTCCCAGACATCATACTTGTGTAAGTTTATGTGGATGACATTATATTTGGCTCCACTAAAGAAGCTTGGTGGGGAGTTTGAGGGTGATGAAGGGAGAGTTCAGAGATAGTGCTATGGGGGAGCTTACTTTCTTTTGGGTCTCAAGTTTAGAGAAACGATGGTATTTTTATCGGTCGGGATAAATATGTGAGGACATTTTGAAGAAGTTTGGTATGGAGAATGTCAGAACTGCCACTACACCTTATGAAGCTCCAAAACCTAAGAACAACATTGAACCAGATCCAACTGTGAATGTTCACTTATCTGAATCTATGATTGATTCATTGATGTATTTACTGAC
This sequence comes from Chrysanthemum makinoi, assembly GCA_910596185.1. Classification (NCBI taxonomy): domain Eukaryota; kingdom Viridiplantae; phylum Streptophyta; class Magnoliopsida; order Asterales; family Asteraceae; genus Chrysanthemum; species Chrysanthemum makinoi. The sequence goes on along the minus strand of OU343223.1, from coordinate 92,129,323 downwards.
TTTTAGGCGACATTACCTTTCTTGTGAGTGTTTGTTCTAGACATCAAGTCACTCCACTTGTTTCCCATCGAATGCAGTCAAAAGATCTTTAAGTACTAAAGGCCAACCTAATTTAGGTCTTTGGTACCCAAAGAGTCTCCTTTTAAGTTGGAAGCATATAGTGATAGTGATTATGCTGGGGCAAATTTGGACAGGAGATCACAACGGAGGTTGCCAATTTCTTGAAAAAGATTGATTTCTTGGCGTGCAAAAACAAACTATTGTTGCTACCTCATCTAGAGCGGTATGTTCTTCTTTGCAAATTGTTGTGGTCAGGTACTATGGATACAAAATCAATTGTTGGATTATGGGTTTACCTTCATGAACACAACAATTTTTATTGATAATCAAAGTACCATATGCATAGTTAAAAATCCAGTTTTTCATAGTAGAACTAAGCATATTGAAATCAGGCACCACTTTATAAGAGATGCATATGAAAAACATTTGATAAAAGTGGTTAAGATTCACACTGATGATAATGTGGCAGATTTATTGACTAAAGCTTTTGATGGACCTAGGTTTCAACACCTAGTTGTCAATATTGGGATGCTTAACCCTTAGCTGGAAAGTTTGAGGGGAGGCATAGGCCTCAGGGGAGGCATATGCCTCAGGGGAGGATTTTAGTTGTATATTTTGTAAACTTTGTAGATATTTGGTTATCTTTTTGTTTGCTCACACTAACCTGCTAATATTCTTTGAGTTTTCTTTGTTTGGTTTGGTGTGTTTGCTACTCTGTGTCTGTTTTCTGAGAATGCTTATATTAGTTGAAGTTCACAAAGTTGGGTATTGGAATATGGTCAAGTAAGCTTAAAGCTTGTTTCTACTGAAGAGAAGTACTGAATTTTAATTGTTCATTCATTTAAGAAACAATTTACAGCTTACAGCTTACAATCAACTTCAAATGGAAAGACAAGACCATTTCTATACAGGATCTACCAAACTTATACTAATTCCTATCATCTATTACAAAAAGCGGTGGATATGCATGACCAAGATCGACGAAGAAGCTGAAGCTGAAGATGAAAATGGAAAGGATGGATTGATGAAAACGACGATGAAGATGCTCAAGAACCTAGTTTTATATCTTTGGCTCTTGGCATGGTAGATGGATTTGTGGTATGAGAAATCTTCAGTTGTTCCATCTACTCGTTCCACCATAAAGCATCACTCCATCTTCCCTTTTCCCTTTCCCTTCACCTCTGAGCAGGAAGTGCAATCACCACAACACTTGGCTCTAGACGATCTGAGGAGTCATCAGAATCACTAGAAGACTCACTTGGATCCACTACATTATCATCTTCAGAAGAAGGGAGAAAGGGGGACTTCAAAGGTCGTGGTTCATCTTGATAAGGATATCAAAATAATAGGTGTGAATTATCACTGGATGATGATGATGAAGATGATGATGATGGGGAGGAGATTCGATCAATGACTTCTGGTTTGGTAGACATGGTTATTGTTGATGATTTGTGGTATTTTTGGAGAAACTAGGGTTTTTGAAGCTAATTGGGGGTAATTGATGTGTGTTAAGTGTGCATTGGGATTATCTTATAGGCGAAGTCAAGGCTTGATAACAATTAATGCGAGTTGGGTGTCACAAGATAAAAGATATTTTTGAAGAATACTTAGCCACTTGAGTCAATTTTCTGCGATTGACCTCCTTCTTGATTGACACTTAGTTTTGCTTTTGAAGTGTTAAGTTTGAATTTGGTTGAAGTTATTTTCCATATAAGATATGGTCAACGTTTGTTCCGATATATTTGACCATCAATTGGGTAACTTCTATTATTAACCAATTCGCATATCTTCGCCCAAAAATAACTGATTCCCACTTCACTTGATTTAAACACACTTCTAGTTGCACGTATCATAATCCAGTCTCACAATTTCACACATGGCGCTTCAATTTAAGAAGGATCATAATAAGGTGGCTTTTCTGGGAAAAGCAAAGGGTCATGAGTTATATGAACCTATGGTGGATTTTTTGAAAAGGTCCAAGATTCATTATGCGCTTACACATTCTCCGAATGTGATATATGAATCATTGGTTACACAATTTTGGGCATCTGCTACGAAACAGAGTGACACAGAGATTGTTGCTTTGATTGATGGAACAGAGTATGTTGTGACGGAGGATTTGATAAGGAGACAGCTTCGTTTGGACGATGTAAATGGGGTTTATCACTCTAATTCCATGGAGATACTTGCTGGATTAAGAGCTTTGGGCTATGAGAGTACTAGAACTGATATGTGGCACAAAAACAAGCTTTGCCCCATGTAGAGATTTTTGGTACACACTTTACTTCAATGTATTAGTAATAAGTCAGGGGGATGGGACCAATTTTCTACTCAGTTGGGTTGTGGGATTGTATGTCTGTCACAGGGTTTAACTTATAATTTTTCTAAGTATATTTTTGATAATATGGTTGAAAATGTTCAAAGGAAAAAGCATAAGTTTTTAATGTACCCTAGGTTTTTGCAAATGATTTTAGACATTACAACCCAAGTCCAAGTCTTTTGTCCCATAGGAGCTCTAACTGCTAAACTGTTTGCTTCAATGAAAACTCATTTTGAGGGGGAACATCATCCTTTGCTAGCAGCTATATTGCCTCAAGGCAATGAGGTCATTGATGAGTTAATGTTGTTGGTACTCCACCCTCTATTAATGTTGCTGCTGATGGTAATCCATTAGTTGCCATGGATGAGGGCCCTTCCACTAATCACTGAAAGCATCACATGTTACTCCCGACCAACCTCCACCTACACCTTTTCACACCTTTTAGTCCTAGTCCACCACCTCACTCATGTTACTCTTGATGAGTTTGAGCATGAGGTTAATAGACGAGCCACACCTAGTCTGCTTAGAGACTTTTGATGACAACTATCATGTTTAAGCATGACCATATTTCTCCTGAAAGGTCCAATGAAGCTCCCATTACCGAGCAATCTGTGGTGGAGTGAGGACCCTATTACTCTCATATCTCAGATATACTTTGCTCACAAGATCTTGTGAAAGAGGTTGAGATCTCAAAAAGGAGCTTACGAGACTAAATCTACACTTGGTGGTGAGATTGTGGAGTTAAAGAAAAATGTTCAGGCTTTAGAGGACAAACTTGGGCAAAATAGCAAAAGGAAGCTTGTGGTTTCTTCTGATGAGGAGCAAGAGGATGCTACTTTGGATTCACTTGAAATCTTGGCTAATGTTGCTCAACAAACTCATGCTTCTACTCAAATTGCTGCTGGATCCTCAAAGCACAAGGAACCTATTATGTTCTCTAGGAGGAGAACAAGAAAATATTTGAAAAAGGATTCCACTGAATCATCAAAATTGCAAAGTGTGGACAATGTGGCAACCACTGATGAGAATGTAGATGCTCCAATGATGGATGTTGCTTCTGAGCTTGGTCAATCTTCATCTATGCAAGAACAACTCACTTCTCCACCTTCAGCAGCTCTTGATGAAGTGTTTGTTGCTGGAAGAAGTTTTAATTTAGATCCTCATGCTAATGTTACTTCTGAAGACACTCCTCAACAATATCCTTCTGGTGCTTACATGGTTGTTTCTTTTGAAGTTCCTATTGTTGATACTACACATGTTGATTCTGCTCATGAGACTGCTGACAAAGGGAAAGGAGCAATGATTGATGAAGAGCTTGGTTCAGATCTAGTAAGAAGAAAGATTGCTAGCTGAGTATGCAGATATGAAGAAGAGTCATGCATTGGCTCAAAAGCTTGAAGCTCAGTTTACTACCAATTTGCCTCTTGAGAGACAAAGAGAAATTGATGAACTATCCACTCAGTTTACTGATGAGCAATGGGATACTTACATTCATCAAGTTGCATCAATCCTACTCTTGCACAAAGTATCTTAGGAGCAGAATTTGATAGTGAGAACTTTGCTGCACAAATGGTGGCTCTTGGACAACAAAGGAAACAAACTACAGCTGCACAAAGAAAAGCCATTCTTGGTGCGAAAGCTAAAAGCAAAAGGGAAAGACCACCAACTGCAGCTCATAAGAAAAAATATATGAGGACTGTGGTGTATAATCAAAGTTCTAGTGTCTATCAATCTGGTTTGACAAAGAAGCAAGTTTGGGCTTTATCTAATGATGTCTTACTCAGTATGTACAATAGAATTATGAAGCAGATTACACCACCTTCTAACTTGAAGAGGATTGCTGATAGTGCAGATGCTCTAAAGGCCAAAAGAACCAAGAAAGTTTAGATTGTGGATTCTTTTGAGGATGTGACACCAAGATGAGTTCATCTTTGTATCTGTTGAGGCATCTACTGAAAAAAGATCATTCTGGCGAACCTCTTGTTTCTTACGAGCATTACCTAGTGTGGGTCATTCATCTCTGGTTCAGGGTATAACTACTCCTTTTCTCCCTGTTGATAAAGAAGGAGCAAATGGTTAGGAAAGTTGAACAAGCTGCAGCTAAAGCTAAGAGAGCCGAGAGAGTGCTTAAGAAAATGTATGCTTTATGGGTGTCTTTGTTCCAATTTCTACTTCTACTTCTTCCATTCCTGCTGAAGATGTCTCTGATGAATCTGAGAAGGTACCATCTTCTGTCTCTATGGAGATTTATATACCAGGTAGGAGGAAGAAAGGGATGTCTAAACGGAGACACATTGCTCTAAGGAGATCTGTGAGATCAGCTGGGATACACACCTCTAGGATTCATAAGTCTCTCAGAGGAAGTTCTTTGGATCTAAAGGCTGCTGATTCAACTTTCATTCAAGAAGGATGTGCTGATGCTTTTCTTGAAGGATCTCATGGTGTGTTGACTGCTTGGACTTTGACTGATGGACAGCTTAACACCATCTTTATGTTGGATAATACTTCTATGCAGTTTAACTTCTTGAAGGATATACTCCATATGGTGGATAGGCAAGATTTGATTACACTCTATGGCCTTGTCACAAAGAATTATGATAATCATTCACCACAGGGTTCTGGTTTATACTTGTTGGGTGATCTTCAAGTTTTGTTTGACTCTCAATCTCCAAATGGTAAGGGATATTCAATTTGGAAAGATTCACATAAGTGGACGATTGAGACTTGGAGATTTTATCCTCTTCCCTGTGTGCATGTGGTGGAGACACAGAGTGGGATGACTGTGTGTATGTTCTCTGATAAGATTTATCCTTTGTCTGTGAACTTGATGAGAAGCATGCTTAGAAAGAAGTTGGAGGTTCCTCCTGATCCAGTTGGGAATGATATGTTACATGCTGAACAATTGATTGGTTTGATTAAGACTCAACTTCAGCAACACCAAGCATCTTCTTGATTCTGGTATCTTGTTTTATCTTGTATTATATGTATTATTTGTTTTCTTTATTTATTTGTTTCATTATTAGTTAAAAAACTCTATGTATATTCTTTGTTTGTCTAACTTTTCTTGCAGGTTTGTTGTATATTGTTGATGGTTATTGACTCACTAGATGTGCCTTGTGTATGTCAAAGGGTTGGCTAGTCCAAAGGGTACAGCTTTGGTAAAGACACATCAAATCTGTTGATAGCTGTAACGGTTTGCTCAAACTCATAGGGTATGCAACTCACCCATGCTTAATTCTTTGAGGGTTGTATGGTCATCAATTCACCATGGTCTATTCCTTTTGGAATCCAAGAATTGGCTAGCCCACAAGTATATGGCTTGTGGTAAAGGCAATGGAATACCATATTTGGTAATCAATTCACCAAGGGGATTCTTTCTACCTAAGAATAGACTAGTCCTGAGCAAAGCGGCTCTGGTAAAGACATGTCAAATCCGTTCATAGTTGCTGATTTGCTAGTAAATCAGATGGTTATCAGTGTACTATAGTTTTCGAACTCAAACATATGGCTACTCCAGTGGTAATGGCTATTGGTAAAGAGACATCAAATCCATTATTTTCAATGATTCACCCTCCGTGAAGGGTTAACACACACGGATGTGATGAGAATAGTATGAAACTAATATGTTTTGATGTACATTTTGTCATTTGTTTCTGCAAAGATCTGGTGTTCAAAGTTTTGTCATCATCGAGATGTCCTTGTTTTGATTCTTTGCTGCTGATGTTCGAGTACAATCCTCTTGTTTTGCTGTGTTAAAGATCTATCAAGAAACTGTAACTTAACCTAGTCAAATTCGGTTTAGGGAGGATTGTTGGGAATTCTACTAACAAAGTATGAATTATCTTTGAAATTACTATGAAGGATTCTCTGAAGTGCAAGGATTCTGGCGAAGACTTAATTTTCTTGAAGTTAGGAAACCGTAGATGGTTTCTGCGGAGATAGTTATTCAGATTCTAGATTTAGTTAGGATATGCATGAGCTTTATTAGGAAGTGATAATGTATATCTTATTTAGTTTTATGTTTATACTTTTCTTGGAAAACGGTTTAGGGTTCTTGTCTATAAAGAACAATAGTATGAATTATGTGTACGAGTTGAAAAACAAAGTTTTAGTATTATTAAAAGATCCATAGAGGATCAAAGAGTTCTTAGTTATTTTTGTTTGTTCTTGTGTTTAATTTCCGCTTAAATACAAGTTATAGAGACTGTCTTTTAGTGTGTTTGTGATTACATAAACATTACTAACGATCTACGAGTGCTCCAAGATCTATCAAGGTCTTAGGTTTCAACAAACTGGATAAGCATTTGGTCCCATAACAATTGGTCTCTAGAGCATAAAATTTAAGAAGTAATCTATTCCAACCGGTGTATGTTGGGCACTTAAACATATCTTCCCTAAATTCGATTTGAAAACCCTAAATTCTTAAATCATTGAAATTGCTTGAAGATGGGTAAATATAGATTTGGTAGAAAGATTAAATGCTCTAAATATCATACTATTGGACATAATAAGACTAGGTGTCACTAGGAACAAGTACCAAAATCACCAAAATAATATAAGGTACGAGGTAGAAAAAGGCATTGTAATGGCAGAAGCCAACACGTATGCATATATTTATCACATGTATGGCAGAGGTTTTTGTGTGTTTACATTAAATTTGATGTATGAAGCTATTACTTTTGCAGTGGATGGATGAAGACGAGATAAGGCAGACTATGAAACAAGAGTATCTAGAAGCTCTTTTTGATCAAGAAGAAGAACATGGAAGGTTGGATCAAGAAGAAGAGCAGACAAGGTTGGATGAAGAAGCATTCCAAAAGTTTTTGAAAGATGAGAGAATGCTAAAAAAACTTGATGAGGAAAAAGATAGACAAGAAGCTGAAAGGGAAGCAAGGGCAGAGGCTGATTATTGGGCCTGCTTTGGGGGTGGATTTAGATGAAATGAATGAAGTAAGAAAAAATGTTTAGTTGCTTTTACTAGGTTTTACCAATCACTAAGGTTGGACAACATATGTAATAGACAATTATTCAAATGCATAATGTTTTCCCTCCATTTTTAGCATTTATGTTTTCATTACTCTCATTTACTACATCTAATATAGATGTTGGTTCATTGGGTATAAGGGCGGGAAGGGGGACTCAACAACCTAGTGACAGTGGTGATGCACGAACTGAACCACCTTCAAGTTAAAGACCAAATGAACCACCTGCAAGTCAAAGACCTAGTGAATCACCTGCAAGTCACTGATATGTTGTATTTGTTATGACAATGCAGTTTTGTTACTTATTTTTTTGGTAAATTATGACTTTTAAAAGTCAAAATCTATAAGCAAGCTGCCAACTTTGACATTATCCAGTTTGACTATAATTAGTCAAACACCTCCTATATTCCAAATTGCAAATGCTTTAGATACTTTGACATCTAATAGTAAAACTGTAAAAGTTTGTACAAAAAAATAGATTATAATCTAAATTCTACAATTATTAGTAACCTACCCAATTGACTTGTAAAAGTCAAACTAACCAAATACCACAAAATCCAAGTCTTGATTGCTGACTTCCCTAAGTCAAACATAATTGGCAATTTACAACCAAACACTATCAAAAACAATAACAACCAAAAATTTAAATTCATAGTATGACATTACTAAAAACTAACATTTTTATTCATCAATTTCAGCTTCACAACCATTACAACTTCTTGATTCACCAACCAAACACTATCACCTAAACATACAATTAGCTAGAACCACAACTCTCCTTATCGTCCCTTTCCTTCATGTCATTCCTTTCCTTTAGTTGTTTAAACACAACTTCATGTTTTTTAATCCTCGATTCCAAATCATCAACTTCTGGTAACGTGGTATCCTCCGTCTCTTGGTTCTCCTCCTTAACACCCAACGACTCTTCATAGTAGTATTTTTGTTCCCTCAGCCAATTCAGAATCTTTTCTCTCAACTCCTTAGGTATCTTCCTATACGAACTATATTCATCAATTGGTTCATCGCCAAAACCCTCAAGAACTAAATCAGAGAGAAGATAGTTGTCTAAAACTTGTGCCCATTCCTCTTCATCAGACCCAATGTACAATACCTTCCCCTTATCATTTTTTGCCATTGTTTAGTGATTTGGGTTATGCGTGTTGGACAAAGATAGGGTGGGTTACTGTTAATTAGGGTTTTATCAAATTGAAAAGAGAAAGAAACAATATAAGGGTAATGAGTTGGGTTAGAATTAACCCATGTGTAAAGTAAAACGAGAATTGTCTATTATGCCCCTAACATTGTCACGGTAAACAATGCTTGACTGACGAAAAACGGGTTAAAGGACTCACTTGATACAAAAACCTTGCACTATGGATTCCCCATGACGACGAGGTCATGATATGACCCTAGATTTACATATGTATTTTTGTCTAATATATATGTAAGCGAGTTCATTAAACATCTACTGTATTTATTACACTATCAAATAAGTTACACACTTATTAAATGACGTAAATAGTAGTAACTTTATTGGAGGTAACCCACAAGCAAACTCCCCAATCTCGTAAATGTTACTACTACTCTACTAGTCATCTTCTTCTTTATCTCTCAGTCATTTTAGTGTGTTACCCTCCCTTGTTTTTTGAGTCAAACTATTTCACACACTTTATTCTCTTCAAATTTGATTCTTTCTTATACCCATTAACAAGTTTTTTTACTCACATTTTCTCTCACTACATTTACATTATACATATGTATATTTGTTAGTAAAAGTGTAAAACTTATGGTCATTTATTAAGTTTCTTGTATATGCAAAAACTGCCCAGAAACTAACACATTCTTCAGTTTCATAAGCATTTATGGTCAAATTGCAAAAAATATTCAGTTTTTTGCTTTGAAGTTAAGAAAATGAGCATGACCCTTTAGTTTTCTTGTAATATAATTTGTGGGTATTATTTATGTATATTAAGTTTTGGAACAATGAGAGATGAAAATTGCAATAAAAACAAGGTTTGTTTCACTAACTTTGACTTTTTGGTTGACTTTATGATTTGAATTGTTTATGAATGTGATTTTGTGCAGGTTACATGGCCAAAAACACTCAAGAAATGGTTTAATGTCAAGAACAAAGCTCAAGACTTTCATGCAGATGATTTCAACCATGGAGGTGGTTACTTATTAGTTTATGCTTTATGTTTCTCATAGTTTATATCTATTTTATGGGTCTAAATTTGGAAATTTTTTAATTTAGTGTTTGTCTTGACTTGTTCTTGTTTTATATCTTGAAGCCCATATCAAAGATTTTTTTGTTTGTTTCATGTTTTTGTATAATCTTAATGAGGTTTGTTTTAGTAAAATTGCACATAATACAGTAATTTTTAGTGTAAAAATAGGTAAATTAATGAGTTTTAGAGTGGTTTATTAAAATTGATAATCTTACTATTGTATTTTTGTAGCAGATACTAATAATTTTGATGTGATATACTGATATGCCCATGTGTTTTGAATTAAATGAAAATATGAGTGGTCCAGAAATGAATCTTGTTTTGATGAGCCAAATAACCTGTTATTTATACAGGTTATGTAAAGTTAACTGATTAATCCAAACCACAATGACAAACATCCCTTTAATTCCCTTTATAGGGGAGATGGGCCCACAATATTTTTGTTGGAGATTATTCAGCTTTTAACAACTTGCTTTTTTTCAGATCATGATTTCAATGAAAGAGAAGTGTGCAACATCAGCAAAAACAGAAGAAGAGGTGTGCATATTCTGAATTTAGGACCACATTGTGATTTAGACCCCACTTAAGTTTTTTCATGAGTGGTTGGATGAAAAAAACTATTTTTTTACCCATCTTTTGTTTTACTTTTTTTTAGCCTTCTTGATCTGCACTAATCTTATCCTTTGTGCTGGTAAGCAGAAAGATCAAGCAAGAAGTATGCTGCTCAAGTGAGGGATGTCAATGATTATAGGTTTGTTTAGAAACTGTCTATTGAACGTTCTTGTTAGCATTTTCTAGAAATACAAAGATGCTAGGTATTTGTTATTAGTTTCGGCAAAAAATTCAGAACAGCGCCTATGATAATAAAATTATCTGTCTAACACATTAACGAAGGATATTTTGTATCTCACACGATTTACATTAGAACGAAATAATATAGAACCTTGACCAAAAAGTTGGAAACAAAGTCTAAACAATGGGACATTTTTGGTGAATGGTCGCAGGCTCGCAGCTATGTAACTCAACCTTTTTGTGAGTTCAATATGAGATATGAGATATCTTTAATGCTTCATTGTAGTGAAAGTCTTATTTCTGTAATGTTGCAATAGGATCTTTGTAGCTACATGGAATGTAGCAGGAAAATCACCAACAAGCTCTTTAAATCTCGAAGATTGGTTGCATACTTCACCTCCTGCTGACATTTACGTTCTTGGGTGAGTTTGTATCTTACATATATTGAATCTTGATCCTATCAATCAATGTTGAGTTTAACACCTCTGAATAAAAAACAGGTTTCAAGAAATTGTCCCTTTAAATGCTGGAAATGTGCTTGGAACAGAAGACAACGGCCCTGCTAAAAAGTGGTTAGCACTAATTCGAAGAACACTAAACAATCTACCTGGAACAAGTGATGATTTGGAATTGGATTCAGATTTTGAAGAATCAACAGAAAGGATGGGGTCTTTTATGAACCGACCCTCTTTTCAGTCACTGAGTCGCAGCATGAGGATATATAATGACATGGGTATGAGACAACCGAGACTTGAGCGTAGATATAGTGTCTCTGACCGGATGGTGGCCAGGAACCAGTTCAACGGTTATGATCCGGATCTTGGTTACAACGGGTCTGATGATTCATCCGATGGCATACACTGCACACAAACCGAGTATTGTGATAAACAATCTGGGAACTCTCAGTATTGTTTAGTTGCGAGCAAGCAAATGGTAGGAATATATCTGACAATATGGGTAAAGAGTGAACTCAGAGATGATGTTCGGAACATGAAAGTGTCATGTGTTGGCAGAGGATTAATGGGTTATCTTGGAAATAAGGTATTTGATTTACATTAAATGGGATGTAGTCCAAAATTGATTTAAGTGGAGAAATATTAATTGATATCATGAAATCATTTCAGGGTTCGATCTCAATTAGCATGACGTTGCACCAAACAAGCTTTTGCTTCGTCTGTAGTCACTTGACGTCTGGTCAAAAGGAAGGGGACGAGCTCAGAAGAAATGCTGATGTAATGGAAATCCTGAAAAAAACTTATTTTCCAAGAGTTGAAGGAGCAAGAGATGACAAATCTCCTCAAACTATTCTGGAACACGAGTAAGGCCATGCTCTTCATTATTTTCAGTTTTGAGTTTATTCATTTCTTTATGCTAAAAAGGTGTTTTCTTGAATGTAGTCGAATAATATGGCTTGGTGACTTAAATTATCGAATTGCCCTTTCATACCGTTACGCAAAAGCTCTTGTTGAAGCGCGTGATTGGAGGACGTTGTTGGAAAATGACCAAGTAAGTAATTGTTATGTAAAAGTTGTGTTTTTCAATCTTAAAGAGAGTTTAATTATGAGTTGTCAATTTGTTTATTTGTTACAGCTTCGAATTGAGCAAAGGAGTGGACATGTATTCAATGGATGGAACGAAGGAAGGATATATTTCCCTCCAACGTATAAATATTCAAATAATTCAGATCGATATGCATGTGACGATATGCATCCTAAAGAAAAGAAAAGAACTCCTGCATGGTAAGTCCTCATTTTTGGGGTGTCTTTTTTTGTTGTTAGTTTGTTGCATTATGAATTGTATTGACTAGTGATATTAATTTGTTATGAAGGTGTGATCGAATATTGTGGTATGGTAGAGGACTACATCAAATGTCTTATGTTCGTGGGGAGTCTAGATTTTCGGATCATAGACCCGTGTATAGTATATTTATAGCAGAAGTTGAATCTATTAACCGTTGCAAAATCAAGAGAAACGCTAGTTGTTCTTCAAGGATTGAGGTCGAAGAGCTACTACCGTATTTACATAGATATTAATCTCATAGCGTTGTAAGCTCTTGCATCTCTTTCTCTAACGCCCTTACAAAGCTTATATTGCATGAAATAGTTGTATCATTTTATTTAGTACGATTTACAATTGCGTGTTATCAGAGATTTTCATTCTGATAATGTTCATCTTCTCTTACCAGGGTGCACATTGATTGACTACACGTTGATTTTCCAAAAGCAATAACACAAGAATGCCTGTTGTGGATTCTCAATTTGACTCATGTTTACTGCCGGAAGAATTCACAAAACGTTGACCTTTTGTTTACGCGTTTTTGTCCAGAATGCTGCCAAGAAATGATCACCGACGTGATTCATCCCATTTCTTGACTGAGCAGATATTGTGTATTCGCTTGCTTCGGTGATGCTATGCGCAACCCTTGCGAATCAGCAATCAGGTAATATAGAGTTGGATCATTATGTACTATGTGTTGACATTTTCTCCTAATGTTTGATTGGTTTCTCACTTTTTGGTAATTTTTTGCAGATTGGGATCACATTTACCTTGTAGCATGAAGAGAGTAAAAATATTTTCTTTTTTGGATAAATCTGAGTTAAACATTTTTACCCTTTGCAAAAGATAGAAAAATCGGTAAGAGTCTCATAATTGTAAGTTTTTCAGGTGTAATAAGTCATTTGTACGACGAGGGGTTCAGATAATGTGAAGAATTTGTAGAGTTGTTCAACAATTTTTGTACATTATGCATTCAAAACAAAAAAGTGTTTAGTAATTAAAAGAATGGAAAATGATTACGATATCTATCTATTTGTCTAACTATATGCCAAAAAGTAGTGCTGTCTTGTGGTTTTTGGTTGATCTATACAATTACAACAAAAAGATTTTTTTACACTTGTAAACTCATATATGTTTAATATTATACATATTTATATGCAAAAGACGGCACGTATTGCACACTCTTCCAACACTTATATCAAAAAGTGAGATTGTGTCGAGTTAAAGCACCTCTAATGGTTTCTACATAATCTCCTCTTTCCAAATTTACTTGCTAAACTAACTGTTTGTAAATCTAGGAGATTTATGGTTTATACATGTAAAATTTGCATGTCATTGTGCGATTATCAATGCAATAAAGCACAACTATTGGTGTGCATTTTAGTACGAGCTACTAAAGTTTCGTGCATTAATTGAATGACAAACCATGCTCTTGTTTTGAATCTTCTATTATGGCTTTGTGTGTAACGTGATACAAGGTAAAATTATTCTCCCAAGGTTTTGATGGGTGAGGAAACTTGATATCGGAGGGCCTTATAATATCGTTCTTGATTTCTCCCTAAAAGTTAACTAGTAAGATTAAGATAGAAATGAATGTTGTTAAACACTTATAGGCTGATTAAATTGAAATGTTTACGAGTAAGTGTATTTAAAAGTAAAAGGTACAGTAATATGTTGGGACTAAAAGAATCACTGAAAAGGCTGTAAAAACAGAAACCAAGGAAATAAAGTCACGTGTGGTACGTACGTACCTTCATTTTATACGTATGTATTTCGTTTTGATTTGACAAGATCAGAAAATCACGCAAAATAATACTACAGTAATATACTACGGAGTAATTTCAAACCAAAAAGTTATACTCCGTTGCAGGTTTTTATTAGTATCATATCATTTATAAGGGGCCTTGTGGTTTCAACACCACCTGACGAGTTTTGTACTTTTGTCAACTTTTTTTTATTTTTATTTTTTTATTTTAGTTTATACATTAGGCAAATTTACAGTTACTTTTAACTTAACATACACATTCTTTCTTTTTTATTTACTTATTATTTATTCTCTCTCTAACCTCATCAACTTCTTAACCACCACAAATCACCACTACCACTACCTAATCCGGTCAAACCATCACCACCGTACGTCATTCACCTCCACTCAAACCACAATCTCCGCCACCTCTAAACACCACCACAACCACTGCCAACCACCATTGTCACTTTCGGCAAACCACACTCAACACCACCGCCTCCCGTGTCACCACAACCAGACACTACCGCATCCCGTGTCACCACCACCTGACACCACTGATATGGTATAGTTAACTCATCACGAACACAATCATCAAATCTTAAAATGTTACAAACGCATCATGCGGCGGTGTTTTTCAGTAGTGTGGTGATTTCCGACAGTGTTTCTGGTGATATAAACTTCAGATGAATTTTATGAGTTTAGGAGTTTAGATAGAACAAAGACAAAAAAAGCATAGAGAGAGAAAGTTAACAAGGGATTTTGATGGAGGAGAAGAATCTGAGACTCGGTTATCACAAGAATACATAGCCTACTTTTAAGTGTTTTTCCCAATAAATTAAAAAGAATAAAAAAATATGCGACGGTAAAACTCTTTACTTTGTCCACTACCTTATAATGATAGAGACTTATCATTTGATGGAGTGTATATACTAAAAAAGTGGAGCGTAAACACTCATACCCTTTATAAGTCGATGTGTAGTTTAAAAGCACACTTGGATATAATATTTGAGAGTGTACGTGACATCATGAGATTGCAACAATACAATGTGGTAACAGCTTTTATGATGCTCTCATTTTATTCATAAAAAGAAGCCCTGAAACCCGCGGTCTGTACATTGTACAGCCTCTTACAACAGGTGCACCATACCATTTACATACTTCAAGTTTGAGTTGCTCGTGTGGTTGCATTATTAATATATGGTATTTTGTTGGTTTTAGCCAGAAATAAAGATAACATACATGCAAGCTTTTTAACATGCCTATTAAGATCACATTTTTGTTGGGATTTTAGAACAAGTTAACCAATTAACCTCTACGAGTATGCAGTGGATAAGGATCTAGTTATCGCAATTAAATTAACACGTAATAATAAACAATAATTAATATATCAATTAATTAATAAAAGGTATATAGAAAAGCTAACCTTGCTTGACAATTGATCTCTAGTAACGGAACAAGAAACCAAAACGAAACCTTAAGTATCTAAAATAGATACCTCGAAAAATATCACACACAAACCCGATTAACATATACGTTCGATTAAAACGCTAGTCGAGAACGTAATCAATAAAACCAAATCAACACTTGACACCTTGAATAATTAAACCCAGAAAACCTCAAGATGCTAGCTTGCTTCTATCGAGAAAACCAAAACAGTTTATAAACTGTTTTCTAAATATCACCCGATATCGGATAAGTAATATCCGATATCCACTATTTGTTTGCTGCCCGAGAACTTGCAAGACCAGAAACAAAGTGAAACAAACTCTCCTTCTTGCTGTTGTTGTGTCGACAAGGAGACAAGCAAGAAACTATCAATACACCTATTACTTCTTGAATCGTTACAAGCTTAGGAAACAAGAACCAATATTAAAACTAATCGACTAAAAGGTTTAGTCGACTAGTTGTTACAGCAGGGATTTGTTATGATCAATTTAGGGATATTGAAGAGTATGTAATTATGCATAAGAATGACTGAGGTTATGTTTGCTTTTATAGCAAAACAACCGACATAGTGGTTGAGCCAATAACTTGATCGACAAGTCATAACCCAAGCTGGAAAACCTATTCTTTGTCCCTTGCCCGATCACAGAACCAAAGCCCATGGCTTGTCATATTTCGACCCATGTTCATCTGAAAAAATAGCCCATGGATCATCAAGTGAATCGGGTCAAATTCATGCATAATACTTGTAATATATATTCAAGTATAATTAACGTTCGACACGTATACTCGTGTTTATCGTATGTGCCCCCATCGGCTCACACACTTCTAGTCGTTTACGTGTGTTCATAACTCCCACAAACTAACAGCTCCCACTTGGGAGTTGGTGTGTCGAATGACACACAAAACTAATGACGGAAACGCCTAGCAAACGCTCTCACTCGCTTTTTAACTAAAAGTGTCTGAGAGAATAGTTTCGTGAAAGTTTCTCAGTAGCATGGTCATTCAATGTCTTGCTCTAATCATCCTTTGTTATAGATACCGTTAAACCATGGATAATAGATCTCAAATCATTCCATATAGTTTAACCATTTAGAATCTCGTTATAGATATTAATTCAGATATACCATATGTAATCAAGAATCATCTTGCATTACCCTTTGGGTTAGGCCAAACAATTATCTGATTAAACTGAGAGGCCATGGTATCTTTCTGCACATATCAAGTGGAGTAACAAATCCTTTATTGACTACAAGTGTTGTGGATGCGCTTCACATCATTCAAATATAGCTTTATAACTACCTTTCTCGATAGCGCTTTATGATACTTACAAAAAAATGATATCCACTCATAACAACTTACTTGCATCTCAAGTCTAAGGACGAAGATAACAAACCATTTTCAATATTTTACTTATGACAAGGATCCAAAAGTAAATGTTTGAAAGTTGGGGAATCCAATATGCATCTCTAGTGAATACATATGAGTTTGGCGGGAACAATCCACATTCTCGTTAGAATATAACCAACACTCACATTTGCCTTACATAACAATATTCCCATATTGTTAACTGACAATGTGTTGTTCCCCGTTCACTATCGTTTAAAACAGTTTAGAAATATAAAACAAGTTAATAGTGAACAATGACTGAAATTAAAGTAAGTAAAACACACTAGATAATTTTCAACATCATATTCTTTATTAGAAATCAATCAAAAAGAATACGCTACCCAAGTACTTAAGTGAATAGCACTTGGGATTGAAATGACAAAGGTTGGTGACTCCTCTCTAAGCTCATGCTAAGTCTGAGCACAACTCTTAGAACCCACTGAGCTATCTCAAGGATAAAGTTGTATTTGGAGGAGTGAAAAGATGGCTTGCGTGTATGTGTGTTTTACAATTCACAAGCTTAACCTTTTCACTCCATCTCTTATGCTATTTATACATGTATGAGTTTTAACTCTTTCCTAAGTGACAAACTGACATTTTACGTAAGACAAAATACTGATGCATTTTGTCTCTGTTTACAAAGGCTATTCTAGGTAAGAGACAAAACTACTTTCCTAAAGTCGTGATGACACCGAGCCCGATCTTGCTATTCAGGAAAGTTGACTTTGGTTGATAAGGACTTCGTCTTATCTCGATTCAAACTTATCCACCTTGTTTCGCTCATTCTTCGTCTTTACATCCTCCGTCTTCTACTTCAGTTTGTCTCAAAGTGTAAGTAGTTGAGAGGAGTCTTAGGGATTCCGTGAGTTATTGTCATCACTCACTGAATCCATCATCTTCTTCTTGACTCAGTCGTCACCCTTTAAGTTCCTCTCCTTCGAGTGGAGAGACTATCTTGTTGCCTCGTGACTGAGTATCTCGAAGATGGCTCACCGAGATACTATGCACTCAGTGACTGTTAGTGTTTAACGGACTAGACACTTGGGCTATTTTCTATTCAAATCCTAGATTAAGGGGTTTGGTTATTTACTGAACCCAATTCCCCTATTTGGATATACAAATAGCCTAAGTGTTTGATCAGTGTAAGTGAGTAAATGGCTCCTTCTTACACTGAATGTACTAATGAATACAATAAGGAACACTTAATATTTTAACAAAACATACATCGTTTATTGATCAAATTACAAGGTTCCTATCACTAGTACAAAAGATAAATCAAAATGATGTTAGTCCGTGATGGATTCCGTGCTTCAAGCTTGACTTTCTTGGTGATGAGTGTTTCCCGCCGATGGTCTCTTATCTTGGCATTCGTGTCTTGATGAACCGATGTTTGCTGGGTTTGGATCTGAGAGGCCATGGTATGTAGCTCAAAATTGCAGCCTACACCACGATCAATATCACTCCATCTTTGAAATGCTGGGTTTCCATAGACATCAATGTGAAATAGCCCTTTTTCAAGCTTTTCAATCACTAAACAGTTCACGAACTTAACACCTTCCGGCGCCTCACTTGCATTCGAATCCGTGCACTTTTATCTCCTACTGAACTCAACCCTTCCTTTGCCGCTGGATGATTGTGGTTGAGATCCTTGAGGTGCAAAGGCAGGTGAATTCCAGCCTGGTGCATCCTCGCTTTCTTTCATATCTTTACCTGAGCATCTTCATCAACTCCTTAACCATCGCATTTTGCATCTTTTCTATTATTGGATCAAGTTCATCAAGTTCGCTGATCCCAAAGTCGTGAATTTTAGGGGATCATGAACCTCGAAATGCCTTTTATCAACCCCCTCAGACGTTCATTGGTTTTGACCTGGATGATTTTGACATCTGATCTTCTCAGTGCATTTTCTCGCTTGTCATTGTCCAATTATAATTGTAAATTCTTGATTTCCTCGATGGCTACGGATCTTTTGTTCTTTTCTTTCAACTGCTTTTTTTCATTTCACCATTTTTCTCGCCTGAGCATCCTTGAACTTGTCTGCCTGACCATTTTCAAGTTTCTTAGCATCAATTCCAATGCTTTCATCTTCCTCGACAATCACTTTAACTAGTGCTTCCTTACTCTTCTTATCTTCCTCAGCTTGTTTCAATCTCCTTTCTTCTTTAGCAAGATACTTACTTAGCTGTTGAGGTGTGAGAAGGTATTCATTGTCACCGATTTTTTAGGGAATCTTCTCGTGCCAGTAGTTGTCATTATGCCTTTTCCTTTGTCCTGGTCCGAGGAAGATGATGCAACCAAGGTGGTGTTGTTGTTATGATAGGTGGTGGACCGCCAGCTGTTGTTGTTGTTGATGTTGTTGGTGGTACTGATGAGATGGGTATTGTTGAGACTGATGGTGTTGATGATATTGGAGCTGCAGACACTGGTGGTGTTGGCTCCCCCTCAGTGTGAAGAGGAGTTTCTTCAGCAATATTCTCCCCCTCAACTATTTCCGGAGCGTCAGTGAGGGCAAGAGTTGGTGTTGGTGCTGAGGGGGACTAAGCCGCTTGACCCTTGAAGGCTTGATAAATTTCAGAGATCATAGCCTTGATATCTGAAGTGTCGGTTTGAATACCAATGACTTTAGCTTCCAAATTTGCTTGAGATACTTCCAAAGCAGTCATCCTGGGCCCAAGATTCCAGGCCAAGGAAGAAGATGCTTGAGCCAAGGTAGCCACCTGAGTGTTTAGTGAACCCAGTGATGATTGAAGGGATCTGATCGAACTTTGTAGACCCCGAACATTAGCATACGGAGCATATCTATCGCTCAGTGAGACGAGATGAATTTTTCACATACACTCAGTGGCCTCCAGACTTTGGCATTGAGGCCGGGTCTTTGACAAAGATCCCCGATTTCATCAATGGTAACCCCACATGTCTGAAGATGCTTGAGAAATTTAACCAGGTTTTCATCCACGTGAAGGTGTTGGTACATAAGATCTCGGTGTTCATGAACATTTTCATCATAAGCTTGTACTTCAGCCTTCTCTCGCATAATCGCAGCAGTGTTGTTCCCACGTTGTTTCAAAGGACCCCAGAGTATAACCTCCTTGAAGCTTTGGTGATCCATCGAACAAGTCGCTTCTGTGAGTGGAAGAACATTATCAAATCTTTGGAACTCATCAGTGGAGGAAGAGGAGTCATCATTGTCAGGCTTGAATGGTGATTCAAGATGCTCATGTGGATCAGCGAGGTTCTTGTTCAGCTTGAACCTCAGGGCCCACTTCTTCCTCTCACGATAAAATTTCATCATCACGCCGGCAAGTTCATCTTCGTAAAAGAGTATCCCAAGAACATCGCAAGAACGGTTAACAAGGGGTTGGTGATGGGTTCCATATCGGCCGGTGGTATATTTCCTCTGAGTCTTTGTCCCCCGTTGACCCCTCGCAACGGTGGGCGTTTCCCAGCATCTTCTCTGGAGTCGATTGGTTTTGGGTTCCATATCGGCGGTTGTTCTCCCTCCCCTCCGAGTCTTTGTCCCCTCGAGACCCCTGAGACACGGCGGTGTTTTCCAGGCCTTTAGTGGAGTCAGGGCGTGATATCCCTATCGTTGGGTTGTTTGTTTCCCCGAGTCTTTGGGATCATTCAGCCAGCCCTCGAAAGGTTGTGATTTGCTAATGTCATCCTTGGGCGTGGAAGGCTTCCCCTACTAGCGGGTTGTATGTTTCCCTCTCGATCTTGGGAGTAGTGGTTGTAACAAGGGCACCGACCGATGTATCGTGTCCTTCGTTGTCACAGGGTGGATGTTGCCTGGTCACCAATGGGTGATCTGCTCAGTCTGGGGCTTTTGTGCCTCTTAGGTTGTTCCGAAGCCTCGGGCCCTGAGACTTGGGTTTAATCTTAGTCCCAACGAGACTTCCCTTTCTTTTAGGAGCAGGGTTTGGAGACACGATCCCTCCCGGTTGTTTACAAGAACCATATGGGCCGTCAATTCAATGTTATGGACTAAGGATGGGTCTTTTGAAAATTTGATTTGCTGTGGACGCCGTGTAAAGCACCAAATTTTCTTCCCGAGGGTAATTGCAACCCAAGAACACTTAAAGCACAAGAGACAAATATAGGATATGATACATATTTTGACCTAGATTTGCTCTCAGAGCTTAGTTACGAGATCATTGTAAATGATCTCCCCAATGTCGACATTTACCCCATTCATCAAACAGTAAGCCATCATCAACTGAATAGAATTAACTTGTTTTGTTGATGAGTGGTTCTCCGAGGACCAATCAAAAAGTGAACAAGATCCTCCAAGCCACGAGGAATGAATTTTTAGTGATTGGGGTTCTGTCCAAAAAGTTTGGCTCTAAAGCAATTTGTTTTAACCCGTCCTTCACTGTTGTGGGTTCTGGATGGGCGACATAAACACCCTTATTATAGTCTAACCTGAAGAGGTGGAAAACGTTTTGTAATCCAGGTGACTGATTGTTTCCCATCAAAAAGACTGAACTTAATGAGATACTCCCTTAGTGGTCGAGGTCGGTCTCATTAGTAGCGGTGTCGGGTCATAGGCCACGGCTGTTGCCCAAAACTCCCAAGGAGGTTTTGTAAACAATAGAGGACACCTAACAAAGGCATTTTTTAGTGGACAGTTAAACAAAAATTTCATAATGTCTTTATAGGCTAGGAAATTTTGTGGGTATTCAAAATTGCCTATGACATTATTGGTTTTAAATTCAACATTAGTAAGATCCCCTGCCCACTGTTGTGCATACTGAAGAGATTGAGTTCTTGCCATTTCCATTTTGAAATTGTTTTTAGGGTTTTGAGAAAAACTTGACAAGAACAATCAAAGGTTTGAATCTCTTAAGTTGTGATGAAAAACTTTTGTAAAGGTTTACAAAGAAGATTTTTCAGAAAAGGTTTTGAAGAACACAAAGATTTCTGGGTTTTTAAAAGGGATTTTGACAGAGTTTTGTTAGCATAAATCTTTTGTGTGTGTTTATGAGGTTTTGAAGATGGTATTTATAGAGTGGTGAGAGGGGTGGTTTTTCCATAAACATGGATATATAAAGACGGTTTTTGAAAAATGTTTGAAATTCCACATTTAATGCCACCCACCACTCCCCGCAGTAAAATCTCGTATTTCAAGGGAATGGGCAGGCAAAGGCACGAAAAGTGCACTTTTGCAGTAACAAAATATCAATAAGATATTTTATGTGAGAGGAGGCATTTAATGCCAAGTGGGGATGAGGTAAGTTTGTGAGGGACCCTTGATATGGTTGATAGTAAGACAGGGAGACATATATTCCTATATTAAATTGGCATAGTTACCAACCTAGGACATTTAAGTAACTGATACTTGGATCATTTAGTTACTCATTCGATGCTCAATTTTAACTGTCAGGTCCCCAATGAGTCTTACTCATTGAGATGTAGAATTGGTTTCGTTCAGGGAGGAGGAACCATTTCGAGTACTTACTGAGATTGGTTTTCGATGCCGACTTTCAATGTCAAGCATTCCCAATTCAGCTTTCTCCAAGGTAGGTTCATCCAAGGGTTTGGTGAAGATATCAGCCATTGATATTCAAGTAGGGATGAAATGGAGTTATATGTCTCCTTTCATTATGTGGTCCCTGATGAAGTGATATCCGATATCAATGTGTTTGGTTCTTTGATGAAGGACGGGGTTGTTGGAGATTGCAATTGCACTGGTGTTGTCACAGAAGATGGGTACCATTTTGTAATGGATGTTATAGTCAATGAGTTGACTTTTCATCCATAAAACATTGGCACAAAGATCCTGCAGCAGCCACATACTCACTTCATGAAGAAATAGCCACCGATTGTTGCTTTTTAGCACTCCAACAAACCAGTTTTCCTCCAAGAAATTGACAAGACCTTGAGGTACTTTTTTTCGTCCATGTTGCAACCAAGATTATCAGAGTCGAGTAACCCTTGAGATCAAACCATGAGCACTTTGGATAATAGAGCCCAAGGTTTAGGGTTCCCTTCAGTACCGAGTATTCTTTTGGTTGTAGTGAGGTGGGATTCTTTAGGATTGGATCGATATCTTGCTATTAGACGACTAAGAATTGTATGTCCGGTCTAGTAGCGTTAGATACATCATGAGCCAACAATCCCTCTAAAATGGGTTTGGTTGACTGATTTGCAAAGTGAGATCGGTCCAAGATTGTTAGGAGGGACCATTGGTGTCTTCACTGAGGCACAATCAGATATCTCATATTTCTTCAAGAGATTTCTGGTGTACTTCTCTTGACTGATGGAGATTCCTTTATCAGTTTTCCTGATTTGTAGTCCAAGGAAGTATGTGAGTTCACCCATCATGCTCATTTCAAACTTCTTTGTCATCAATTTTTCAAACTGTTTGCAAAGTTTGTAGTTTGTTGAGCCAAAGATGAGGTCATCAACATATACTTGAACCAGTATCACATCTTGTTTGGTCCTATAGACAAACAGGGTGTTGTCTATCTTTCCTCAGACAAACTTGTTTTGAATCGAAGGCAGAGAGTTTCATACCATGCCCCAGGATCTTGTTTAAGTCCATAAAGGGCTTTGTCAAGTTTGCGACATAGTCGGGAATTCACTACTCTCAAAACCAGGAGGTTGCTTAACATACACATCTTCCTTGAGATCACCATTTAAGAATGCACTTTTAACATCCATTTGGTAGACCCTGAAGTTCATGTATGTTGCATATGCAAGGAAGATCCCGATGGCTTCCATTCTTGCAACAGGAGCAAATGTCTCATCATAGTCAATGCCTTCTTATTGATTGTAACCTTTGGCTACAAGTCTGGCTTTGTTTTTAATGACGATGCTATTTTCACGGCTAGTTTTGTTTCAAAACCCACTTCATTCCTATGACTACAAAGATCCCGAGGACATTTGATCAAGGTCATGACCTTGTTTTTATCAAACTATTGCAGTTCTTCTTGCATATCCTGAACCCAGCTTGGGTGCTTTAGAGCCTTAGTGATACTTTTGGGTTCTATTTTCGATAGGTAATCAGATATAAACATTCATTGGCTGAAGCCGCAGTTAACTTAGCGCCATGCTTCTAGTGAGCATGCCCTCAATGGGTTCACCAATAATGTTTACAAGTTCTATGTCCTGAGATTTTGTCCACTTACATTGTGGTCTAGGATCTGAGCTTGAAGAGGTCACTAGAGACTCAGAGTGAGTTCGTGCTTGAGCCACGAATCATTAAGAGCATCTGTTGAGATGTCTTGTTCAGTTGGGTTTCTTGATTCACGTGTTCCCTGAACATTTGGTTCAAGATACCTATCCCAGTAGGGACTGATTGATTATCAATGAATTCACTGATAGTTGGTTGGGGAAGGTTGTGAGGTAAGACATAAAATGAGATGTCGAGATCGACTTGATATGAGGAATTGAATTCAGTGTTGTACTCATCACGAGGATATCTTGATGAGTCATCAATTCCTATTTCCTCCACTGAGGTGTTGGTGAACCTGATGCTTTCAACACTTTCATCAAAGGTGACATGAAAGGTTTCCTCAACTTGTTGTCTCCTTGTGTTAAAACCCTGAAGGCTTTGGAGATCAGTGAGTAGCCTAAGAAGTATCCATCATCCGCTTTTGCATCAAACTTGCCTAGATGATCCTTGTGGTTATGAATGAACAAGGACATCCAAACACATGAAAATAGCTGATGTCTGGAAGTCTACATTTGAAGATCTCATATGGGGTTTTATTATGTCTTTTGACAATGATTGACCTGTTTTGAGTGTAATGTGCAGTGCTTTGACCGCCAATCAAAAATGCTTTGAGAGGCTGAGCCATTTAGCATGGTTCTAGCAGCCTCAATGAGAGTTCTGTTTTTCCTTTCAGTGACCCCATTTTGTTCAGGGGTATAAGGAGATGAGAAATTTTGAGAAATTCCTTTTTCATCACAGAAACTCTCATGCTCTTGATTTCTGAACTTAGTACCATTGTCAGCTTCGATTTATTTAACAAGAATGTCATTCTGGTTTTCAATCTTCCCTCGATGAATGACATTATTGTATCACCGCCGACTCTTTTGGAAAGAAAGTATACCCAAGTGTATCTTGAGAATTCATCAACAATGACAAGTGTATACTTCTCATGCTGGATAGATCTTGGACTGAAAGGTCCAAAGAGATCCATGCGAAGGTGAAGGCAGCTTTTGATGGAGAAATTTTGTTTGGTTTTGAATGATGCTCTTTGGTGTTTACCTTTTCACAAAGCAAGAGCATGGTTTGTCTTTTGCAAAAACCAGTGATGGTAAGCCAAGGACCTTGTTTTGTTTTGCCATGTTGTTGAGGTTTTTGAAGTTTAAGTGTGAGAGTCTTTTATGCCACAACCAATTGATAGTTTCAGTGGCTTTAGCAAAGAGACAAGTTCCATCCTGGGAGAGTGTTGACATGTCTAACACATAAACATCATCTCTCCTAGGAGCTATCAACACAACCTCCTTGTTGGCATTGAAGATGGTACCTTGTTTGTCATTGAATTCCACAATGTAC
The DNA here is from genome assembly GCA_910596185.1 of Chrysanthemum makinoi. NCBI lineage: Eukaryota > Viridiplantae > Streptophyta > Magnoliopsida > Asterales > Asteraceae > Chrysanthemum > Chrysanthemum makinoi. The sequence continues at coordinate 92,104,080 of OU343223.1, read as the reverse complement.
TTAGCATCACATAGTTGACTGACACTGATGAGATTGTATTTTAGACCATTGACATAAGTTATTCTAGAGAAAAGTATTCCATTGCAGCCATGAACCATAACCTTCAGTGGGACATGATGAGTTATCACCAAACACAACCTTGGGTCCTGGTTCCTCTATATACTTGTGCAGATACTTCTTCACACCAGTCATGCTTCTTGAGCATCCACTGTCTAGATGCCAAATAGGCTCCCTGGCGTGTCTCTGGACAAGTAGTAAACTGAATTAGTTTTCTTAGTGACCCACTTACTAGTGGGCTTGGGTCTCAAGGTCTCTTTGAATTTGGTGACTCATGGTCGTGGTTGAGTGCATTGTGCTACCATAGGTTTTGCATTTGGAGACCGAGGAAGACTCGTGACTCGGGTTGTTTTGAACCTCTCCTTGCATGAATGACACGCCATGTTGGGAAGTCTCATGAGCTGGATTACCGTATATATCACAGCATTTGTTCATGAGACAATCATCCTGATGATGATCATTAAACCCACAAGTGAGGCAAAGAGGAAAAGGTTTTGCTCTATTCTTGGGAGCAGTTTTGGAGGATGAAGCATACCGATGACCAACTTTGGTATAGTTTCTTTGACTCGACATATTGTAGGTGGTCTGCAGTTAGTGGATCATCCTTTTGCGCATCATGCAAAAAGGATTCGATAGCAATTGTCGCTGGTATGGCGGTGTAATGACACGCCACACTTCGCTTGGGTTTGTTATTGGATTTTGACTTTGATGAGCTAGATGAGGCTGACTTAGTTTCCTTGATTGAATCAGGAGCTTTTTCGATGGATTCCATCTTTTCAGTCAACTTTCTCACAAGCTCATCAGCGAATTTGGTCACTTTAGTGGGAACAGAGGATGATGAAGTCTCAGAGGAGTAGACTCTTGTTGAGTTGGTTTTGTTGGTCTTTTCAGGATGGTTCTACCAAGTCCGACCTTTCTTTGGTGAGTGAGGATTGAATTGTAATGGAGTAAGCTCAGAGCTTGGTGCGAACCCAAGAGGTTTCAGTGGTGGAAGCGGTGCTTGAGATTCTGCTGCCGACTGAGATGTGTTCAGTACTACTAGGCACATCAGGGAGTCCAAGCATGCTCTTTAGAGCTTGGCTTTTAGGCTCTAGAATCCTTCCAGAATCGAAATTTGGAAGCTTACTCGTGGATTGACCCTTTCAATCCAATCACTTGGTTTGGGAGTAGTCAACATGTTGGTAATCATACCACCAGACACAAATGGCTTAGGACCTTGGTCTTTGTTGAGAGAGTCAGGAAGATGATCTTCACCTAAGACTCTCTTCTTTCTACTGGGGCTCCCACAAAGATCAAAGGCCCTCGGGATTCTTAGCAGTCCAACTATCAAGAATATCTTGAACCTTTTTGAGTTCATCTTGAAGAGCCTGATTTCTTTTAACTAGTTCAGTGTTTTGAATTTGCAAAGTGAGTGCCTCAAGCTTAGCTTGTTTTAAAAGAAGCAGTTCATCCCTACACTTGTTTAATTCAAAACTTAGCTTGTTGTATTTTGAAAAACGATTTAGTCTTTGCTCCTCTACGAACTTAAGGTCAACGTTAAGATAATTCATGTAAGATCGCCAATCGAGTCATCATCCATAGAAAGTAGAATATTTACCTTCTTCATTGTGATATTGACCCATTCTCCATTCCTGGTATGAATTTTTCCAACAGCTAGCTTGTCCTCTTCTGAGAGGGCCATCGCTGCAATCGACATGTACCATTTCATCATCTAATGACACCGCTCTTCATCCCAAAGGTCTCAAAGAACAAGGCCTTTGTTTTACCCCTGCATAGATTGAACACTTTTTGTTGTTTCTAAGGGACTAGCCTCGGGCAATGCAAGCTTAGCTTTGAATTTCTTATACTTAGCTTCAAAATCAACAGTTTTGTTTTGATCAAATTTGTTTGAAAGTTTTGATGAGACTGATAGATTTTTGGTTGAAATTTGCTAAAGCCTGAGGACCGATTTGACCCACATGGTTTATAAGAGGGTTCGAAATTGTTTTTGAAAAATAGCCTTTTGCAAAATGACCTCTTTTGTGACACTTAAAGCATTCAGTGTCCTCATTTGCTTTGGCATTTGAAAAACCTTTGTTTCTTTTTATAAACCTTCGAGAGTTAGCAAGGAGTGCCCTTTCCCGAAATTCAGGTTCGTGTCATTTAGGTACTCCTCACTTGATCTCTCATGAGGCTCATCATCAATTTTCCGAAAATATTGAACAACATTGTTAGAATAAAAAGCAGTTGATATTGGTGATGAGGTGGTGGTCAGGGACTTCTTGACTTCCTTAGACTTCTTTAAGTCAGGGTATCATCTGTTGATGAGGTTTTCCTCATAGACAAATCTCCCATAAATTTCAGAAGCTCAAGATTGGATATGATTAGCATTCCTAAGTCCCTGAGAAATTCAACCACTTCTTAGGGAGATCAAGTTGACAAAACCAACATTGATTTCATGTTTGGACAACTTAACACCATCATTTGAGAGTTCATTTAAAAGAGTTTTGTACCTGGTGTAAGTTTGAGAGAGAGTTTCAGTCCTTAGCCCCGGTGTTATACTCAAGTTTCGTGTCCATTATCCCGCTTTTCCTTGGTATCGATGGTCATTCATGACTATGAACTAGGTCATCCCAGTTTGTTTAGTCAGTACTACGCTTATAACAGACTCCATAATATCGTCAGGAAGACAAGATATTATGATACTTTTGAGTCTTTGGTCCCGGTTGACCACTCTCCTTTCATCGCTGTCCACTGAGCTTCGTGTTTGGACAACCCTTCACAGCTTTGGGACAAATGGACCTTCATTTATACACTTGATATAATAAGGTTCCATCCCAATCAAATAGCAAAGCATTCGCTTTTTCCATTTGTTGAATTTGCCAACTTCAAGTCTAGGGACAACAATTGAATAAGCTCCACCCTTTTATCGACTAGTTGGGGTACATCAATTTCACCCATTTAGGATCCTAATTTAAAAACTTTTAGAGCGGCCTAAAAAAATATTTTATAATTAGCCTGCTCTCGATACCACTTGTTGTTCCCTGTTCACTATCGTTTAAAACAGTTTAGAAATATAAAACAAGTTAATAGTGAACAATGACTGAAATTAAAGTAAGTAAAACACACTAGATAATTTTCAACATCATATTCTTTATTAGAAATCAATCAAAAGAATACGTTACCCAAGTACTTGCGGAATAGCACTTGGGATTGAAATGACAAAGGTTGGTGACTCCTCTCTAAGCTCAGGCTAAGTCTGAGCACAACTCTTAGAACCTACTGAGCTATCTCAGGGATAAAGTTGTATTTGGAGGAATGAAAAGATGGGCGTGTATGTGTGTTTTTACAATTCACAAGCTTAACCTTTTCACTCCATCTCTTATGCTATTTATACATGTATGAGTTTTAACTCTTTCTTAAGTGACAAACTGACATTTTATAGAAGACAAAATATTGATGCATTTTGTCTCTATTTACAAAGGCTATTCTAGGTAAGAGACAAGACTACTTTCCTAAAGTCGGATGACACTGAGCCGATCTTTTGCTATTCGTGAAAGTTGACTTTGGTTGATAAGGACTTCGTCTTATCCGATTCAAACTTATCCCGCCTTATCCCGCTCATTCTTCAGTCTTTACATCCTTCGCCTTCTACTGTTTGTCTTCGTAAGTAGTTGGAGAGGAGTCTTAGGGATTCAGTGAGTTATTGTCATCACTCACTGAATCCACCATCTTCTTCTAGACTCAGTCTTCACCCTTTAAGTTCCGCTTTGTCGAGTGGAGAGACTATCTTGTTGCCTCGTAATGAGTATCCTGAAGATGGCTCACTGAGAGACTATGCACTCAGTGACCTGTTAGTGTTTAACGGACTAGACACTTGGGCTATTTTCTATTCAAATCCTAGATTAAGGGGTTTGGGTATTTACTGAACCCAACACAATGGACATATTTAGAATAATAAAATCATTCAAGGATTAAATATGCAAATATAGGATAACAATTATTATATGAATGAATAACAAATACCAAGTATCTTTATTCATCATAAAGTAAAAATTGTCTATCAATCCCAATTATCCAAATACTAAAACAGATATGCATGAAACTCATTTAGTAAGTTGAATCCTAATGTTTCCAACATTATCAACCTTTCTTTAAAAGAAAAACTAAATAGTCATCCGAGTAAACTTTCCGAATACTTGTTTCAAATATCACATATAGTGAGTGATTTGAAATATAAGATGAGTGTCTTATCTCATATGCTCATACTATTGCAAGAGTTATAGTATGGAGATGTCGTCTTACCTCGCATGAGGTATTTGAAATCAACGACATACTGACAGTCATCTTTACAGTTTCCAAAAGTGTAAAGTATTCTCATTCATTAATGTGTAATGCAACAATGCTCTATGTTGAGCATAACTAGTTAGCAGATTTATCATAAATGATAATATTCTACTACAACTAGTATAAGTAATCCTCTAGCATCATTTGTACTTATACAACATTATGCTTTATAATTCGTAAACATCTATATTAACAATAATCTAAACTCTCTCTATTAGATATTGTTGTTGTCGTATCATTTTGTTCTTATACAAAAGCAACAACTAGTCTTATACACAATATAATATATACATGATAAATCCTTAGTTAAAACAACATAAGGTTTCCATCCATGTAAATTATTCCAAGTGAAATATACCATTTTAAGACTTGCTCAAATGATATATTGCATTTGTGTTAGACTTAATTTTCCGCATTTGTTTATTCCATATAAACATTTATTCCAAGGTTGTTTGTTTTATTCCCTAAATTCCAAGTGAAATTTTATTCTAAGCTTAAGGATCAATATCTTGCTTAAATAGAATGATATCATCAACATGTAAATTTTAAGGAAAAACACAATGCTCCCACTCAATGTCAGATGTACTCGAGAGATATCTTAATTCAATCAGAATCATATTGTAATTAAATTCAAGATCACAGCTCTTAGATGCACAACATAATCCATAACATGGATTGCTTAATTTTGTATACTACATTGATAACATCAAATAGTCCTGAGTTTCTAAGCGTTAATTTCCCCCTTTGTCATCATATTTTGAATAAATTATTAGTGAAAACATCCTTATTCCTTGTTATTTCATTTCAGGACGCATTCGAAGTAAGGAAGCTGCAATTGGACGTTTTAAAGACCTATTGATTCAACTGTCTCTTAATTACGACGTAACCAAGTGATGAAGTTACGGCGCAACTAAAGATTACGAAGGCTACTGCGTAACCCTCACCAGTTACGCGTAATCATCGATAACAAAGACTACGGCATAGTCCTCGCTTAGGTTACCGTAACCAAGATTTACTCGATTATAGCCTACGGCGTAACACCAAACTAAGTTACGCCGTAGCCAATGGATAAGCACTAAAGATTGAAGGAAGTTACGGCGTAACTACCTAATAAGGTTACGCCGTAACTATTTTGAAGCCTATAAATAGTCGATGGTTTCATCAGTTTTAGATATCTCTCCTTTAATTTCCCAAACCTTCTAGGGTTTGGGGAGATCAAAACTTAGGAGCATGAATAACGAAGTCCTCGCCTACGATTTCCTTTGTATTAGAGTTTGGATTCTTTTTATATTTTGCTAGATCTTATATCATGAATTCACGTCATTAATTAAAGTTTGCATTTATGTTAGAGTTATTCTCTTTAATTCTTTATAGACATTTACTAGTCTTTTCATAGATCGCTAGCCTCGGTAGTATTATAAGCTTGGTAGTATCTAAAGGGCTGGGAGATATGATTGACCCCAGTCTGATAGATAGCGAAGTATGGGAGGAATTGGCCATAGTACGACCACTCCTCGTGTGCGAATTGATGATCACTTATCAAGTGGAGGTATTTAAGAGGTTAGGGGGAATCTAAGTTCCTAACGGTCGGGTTCCCACCGTCTAGATCTAGTAGATTTGGTGCTTAATGACTGCTATTAGGTTGCCGAATGATCCCGGGTGACCTGTTCATCTTGGTGAGGAATCTAAGAACCATAGGCCATGAAGAATCAACCAAAGGAGTCTGGTGATAATTAACCACTATATCGAATCTTAATATCGGGAATCTATTCATATTTGCAGTCTTTATTTAGCTTTGTTTATCTATCTCTTTTACCTAAATTTTTGGTGTCTGTGTAAGAAGAATTATAGCATATCTATGGATTATATCAACTTTGTCTACCCATATGTTATCAATGTTTTATCTAATCATCTTAGTTCTTTAAAGGTCACAGCTCTCTTGGGACGATACTCGGATTTACCTAAGGCTTTACTACATCTGATCGGGTACTCTGCCCGTTAGTATGTGTCTATCCTAAGTTATCTAAGTTTTATAAATATTAAAAGTATGATGAAATAGCACATCGCCTTTTTTGTCGGGAGAGCTTAATGAAAGATCTAAGGTATTTCATTATTTACCTCATTAAAAGATTTGAGCACTTCCATAAGGTACGTTTTTGAATCTCTCCTATTGCAATATTTCATAATTAATGTTCTGACGCTATTAGTTACGGCGTAACTACTTCATTGAGTTACGACGTAACTGTATTGCAATTTATTATAATTATTATAAAATCTTTTTGACTAATTAGTTACAACGTAACCTCTTTATAAGAGTTACGACCTAACAACTATAAAATCAGATTTATAAAAAAAAATCTGACCTTTGATTAAAATTAATTACGGCATAACCCATATTTGGATTACGACGTAACCCTTTCACAACCTATTAATATTCTAAAAATATTAGTTACGGCGTAACTATAGTATCGAATTACGCCGTAACTATCGCAAGGCGTATAAAACCTTACGCATAAAACTAGGTTTTACACATTTTTCACCGCCACACAAACAAGAGTAAAATTTTCTCTCTCGAAATTTTTCTTCAAAATCACTTCATCTAATCATTCTCCATGGCGTAAGATATATCACTACTCTTTTGATTTGTTTATGTCAATTATTTCAATTAGGGTTTTACTTTAATATTTTAGGGATCTTGCCTATTCGAATTAATTGGTGATGTTGGGATGATTAATTGATAATTTTGATGATTTCCACATGTTATTTTGATTCGTGTCCTATCACTACGGGTTGATATGGGTGTTTTGGCTTTATTAAAATAGGGTTTGGGTCAAACACAAACTTAGTGGGTTAGCGGTCCCTCCACTATTAGGTTAAAATTATATCAAAACTTTTCACCACTTGATAAAAATTGATGGTTCCGGCGTAATCTATTGCGTAATCAAAACATCCGTGTGTGATTTTCCGGGAAGTTACGCGTAATCGGGATTTAGTTACTGCAGAACCAATTTATCTCAGAATTACGGCGTAATAGTTTGTCATAACTACACCGTAGCCATTGAAATTTTCTAATTACGGCGTAACTATTATGCTGGTTACGCCGTAACTTGACATCGAAGGTCTCGTGACTTACTGCTTTCTTGTCTTATTTTCAGGTGCAAACATCCCCTCGAATTGGCCTAGGTTTTTGGCACACCCTAATGCCGTATTAGGCAACGTGCGTGGAAGAGTATGAGAAATTAATTGCAAAGGATATCACCAACCCGAGGCTCTTAACTTTGAGGCATTTGATACTTTGGCAAATGGGAAAGCTAGTCGGAGATTTAGAAAGTTTTGCAAAATCAAGTTCACATGTACCTGGGATTTCACGTGTACTGCTTGGTTGAGGTTGTTTAGGATCACGGAGCCGGTCATTCTGGAGTACGTTCATGAATTCCTTGCTAGTGTGGAGTTTAAGACTGAGGTTGATGATGATGAAGAGGATTCTATGTTTTTCCAGCTTGGGGGCGTTTGGAGGAGATTGACTCTTAGGGAGTTTACTATGCGTATGGGTTTGTACACTGAGGAGGAGATGGAGACTGAGGCTTTTAAGCGGTTCTATAACACATGCTGGAGAAGAAGGGATGAGAATCAAGACCTTGCTGCTTATTTTGACCAGATCGCTGTCACAGGGGGTATAATCCGAGGAGCTCTCCGTCGTATGTTATGGTGAGGAGCCCCATTCGTCGACTTGTGCACCACCTACTTGCTTGCTCGATTCGAGCAAGATACTCCGCTAAAGAAAAGATGAATATGGATGATCTTTACCTAATGCAGGGCATGGAAGGGGGGAACCACATTGATGTTCCCTTTTATTTGGCGAAGTTTATGGCTGTGGGTGCTAAGGGGTTTTCTGGTAGGAGTCCTTTGCAGGGGGCGCATTTCATCGGGATATTGGCTAGGAGTTTTGATCTTATGACCGATGCAGCTTTGGCTCGATTGACCATTGGTAGGGATACTTATTTGATTGGCCTGCCTAATCTAGTGGAGTTTGGGATTTGCATCCAGGATGTTTATGGTGCGATTCAGCTAGCTGGGACTGCCCCTAGAAGGGAAGAAGGGGAGGCTAGTGGTGTAGGTGGTGAAGCTGAGGAAGAAGCCGAGGAGCAGGTGCCCAGGGGACGTAGAAGGGCGCATGTGAATGTTGGGAAGAGGTTGCAGATTATTGATGAGAGGCTCGAGGGATTGTCGACCCATTTCAACGGAGAGATCGAAACCCTCGAAGTGGGCCTTTATGCTCTTAGTAACCAGTTTGAGGGTTTTTCAGTACATTGATCGGGTGAGCCAGCCCGCAGAATTCTTCCATTGGAGTGCGGATAGGACAAGCCAAATGCTGCAAAGACATGCATTTGAGTCACCCGAGGTGGGAAGGTCCCGAGCACGGTACCGCCCAACATCCCCAATATCGGAGTCCAAGGAGGAGTTGCCTACATGCATCCCGGCGCCACTCCTGGAAGCACCACGAGCACTCCATATGAGCCCTCCCAATTCCACTCCATGGATCATGATCTTCCCGGGGACGAGTGATTTCCCCATTTGATGAAACAATTTGAAACAATTCTAAAACAATTTGAAACTCATGTCTCAGAATAACTTAACTATGTGAATTATTGCTTGTTTTATCGTTAATTGTACCCGCCGAGTACAAAATTTTCCTGATATGTTGTGCAGGTTTATGTTCTGTGATGAAGTTATGGCGTAACCTTAGGATTGGTTACGCCGTAACCCCTGCTGCAGTAGGCAATTTTGGAAGCAAAATAATAGTTAAGGCCCATTCTCGGAAACGATACGCATTAGCCACCCCATGACCCACCTTCAACCTTTAGTGAGTCACCTTGAGCTACTATTCGAGAGGGGATTTTATTTCTTTCTTGATTATTTTTCATTTCTATTTTATTTTTCCTTTTTCTTCGTACAAATGGGACTTTGTACACTTCAAGAGGGGGGATAGGAATAGAAATGAAGTGTATGATTACTTAGCTTTTGTTGCCCTCATTTTTCTAGTTGGTTTTAAAATTTTTAAGCTTATTTGAAAAAAAAATTGTCATTTTTTTTAACCAAACTAGAATCACATAAAGCCGAGCACACTATAACCCTTATTGCCTTTGGTGAGATTTAGCCTTTCCGTTTCCCCCATTTTACCCAAATCTACCATAAATTGAGTGTGCCGATAGTATTGTAAACTTTAGAACTTGGCTTTTACATCACTTCGAGACCGTAAACGAGTAGTGTATCAAGTTAGCTTGGTGCATTTGGAACAGGCGATTTGAAAAAAGTAAATGTTTTAGGATTAAACCCAAATAGCCCATACGTGTTCACTTGTGTGCGTTTATCGATTAGTCGCATTGGCTTTTCGACCCCCGTGTTAACCCTTTTTGTTGCACTCTCCTTTAGTGCAAGATACCCCTAGTTACACCCTTCTTGAGCCTATCCTTTCATTTTCTAGCCCTTATTTTTGTTACAACCTTACACCTTAGCCTTCCGTGTAGTTTTACCTTTTTACCTAGAAGCCATTGTTCACCCTAGTTTGAGGTTCAAATAAAGAAGCCTATATCATCTATATCTCGCAAAAGATTGTCGAAGACCCCAAGTAATCACCTTATGCTTGGTTCAAGTGGGGGGATATTTATCATTGTATCTTAAGCATATCGTAGTATATGTAAAAAAAAATTATTATTATTGAAGCATGATTGTTTATAGTGCGAAAAAGTATTAGCACTACATGAAGAAAATTGGCATTGAGAATAATCTTTTCGATCACGTTCAATGGTTGGAAGAATAGTTCAAGAATAAATTATGATGGATTCCGGAGGCATGTACTGACCTTATGAAGACGAACCTTGAATTATTGGTTGGGCGATGGCAACTCGGTTTTAAGCTAAAACTATTTGTTTTCTTTTTCCTTTTCACCCATTAAATATCCCATGCCTATCCTTACCCTTTTTGTCGTGAAGCGTGTCTAGGTGATGCAGCAAGCAATCCTTAATGTCTTGGCCATGGATTTGGTCATGTATTATTGATTTTGTCCACTTCGCCGTGACATGTTAGTAATGACACCACCCCTTAAGCCTTTGAAACTTAACCCAACATTGCTTTTAAAAATTTGTCTTAACCTTAGCTCTAGTGGTGGAGTTGTGTGTAATTGCGAAGCTTATGATAGAATACTTACTATGTCCGTGCAATTGAGTGATCACCCCGAAATTAACACTTAGAATAGGATGAGTGAGAGTGTTTTCGTTCCCATTTTGTGAGGTGTTCGGTTCTAATTAATATTCTAGCATGGAAATTAAAACTACGCCTTCTTCATGGATGTATCTTTTGCAGTCTAAATTAGTCTACTTGAGGGCAAGTAGAGTTTAAGTGGGGGGATATTTGATAACATCAAATAGTCCTGAGTTTCTAAGCGTTAATTTCCCCCTTTATCATCATATTTTGAATAAATTATTAGTGAAAACATCCTTATTCCTTGTTATTTCATTTCAGGACTCATTCGAAGTAAGGAAGCTGCAATTGGACGTTTTCAAGACTTATTGATTCAACTGTCTCTTAATTACGACGTAACCAAGTGATGAAGTTACGGCGCAACTAAAGATTACGAAGGCTATGGCGTAACCTCACTCAGTTACCAGTAACTACTGATAACAAAGACTATGACATAGCCCTCAGCTTAGGTTACGCCGTAACAAAGATTTACTCTGGATTATAGCAGCTACGACGTAACACCAAACTAAGTTACGCCGTAGCCAATGGATAAGCACTAAAGATTGAAGGAAGTTACGGCGTAACTACCTAATAAGGTTACGCCGTAACTATTTTGAAGCCTATAAATAGTCGATGGTTTCATCAGTTTTAGATATCTCTCCTTTCCCAAACCTTCTAGGGTTTGGGGAGATCAAAACACAGAAGAAGAAGCATGGTTTAGGAGCATGAATAACAAAGTCCTCGTCTACGATTTCCTTTATATTAGAGTTTGGATTCTTTTTATATTTTTCTAGATCTTATATCATGAATTCATGTCATTAATTAAAGTTTGCATTTATGTTAGAGTTATTCTCTTTAATTCTTTATAGACATTTACTAGTCTTTTCATAGATCGCTAGCCTCGGTAGTATTATAAGCTTGGTAGTATCTAAAGGGCTGAGAGATATGACTGACCCCAGTCTGATAGATAACGAAGTATGGGAGGAATTGGCCATAGTACGACCACTCTTCGTGTGCGAATTGATGATCACTTATCAAGTTGAGGTATTTAAGAGGTTAGGGGGAATCTAAGTTCCTAACGACCGGGTTCCCACCGTCTAGATCTAGTAGATTTGGTGCTTAATGACTGCTATTAGGTTGCCGAATGATCCCGGGTGACCTGCTCATCTTGGTGAGGAATCTAAGAACCATAGGCCATGACGAATCGACCAAAGGAGTCTGGTGATAATTAACCACTATATCGAATCTTAATATCGGGAATCTATTCATATTTGCAATCTTTATTTAGCTTCGTTTATCTATCTCTTTTACCTAAATTTCTGGTGTCTGTGTAAGAAGAATTATAGCATATCTATGGATTATATCAACTTTGTCTACCCATATGTTATCAATGTTTTATCTAATCATCTTAGTTCTTTCAAGGTCACAGCTCTCTTGGGACGATACTCGGATTTACCTAAGGCTTTACTACATCTGATCGGGTACTCTGCCCATTAGTATGTGTCTATCCTAAGTTATCTAAGTTTTATAAATATTAAAAGCATGATGAAATAGCACATTATACATAAAGATAATATAAATTCATAACCCTTTTGATTACACACCGTCCTCGCAAAAGGTAATTATAAAGAAAGAGTTATAAAATCTAATTGTCATCTTCAACCTACAAATCACATGTATGACAATTAAATATCTTTATATAATTAATGCGTGTATATATAAGAAAATTTAATCACAGTCAATTGCTTAAGTATGATTAAAAACTTCTTATTAAATGTCAAACATTAATATGTATACAATTTTGTCCTTGTGAGTCTTTCTTCAAAAGAAACTCATTCCAACTTCATAGGTTAATTGTAAGGCGAAATAACTATCAAGCTCAAAACTCGATTTGCCTTTTAAGGAGTGCATCTTATCATTCATAGTTCTAAAACATTTATCAGATTCAAGATGTGATAATATATTTTAGTAGTTAGCTGATTTACAACAATCTTCTAACTTATATCCCTCAAAGATTGATATAAAATATCACTCAAGTGATGAGGCATCCTTTCGGATTTATGAATGAGAATAATCATTATACTTCGGTCGAAATTTTCAAGTTTAACCTTAGTATGACATTAATAAGTGCATTTTAGAAGGTTAAGTATTTTGTTCTCAAAAAACTTTGAGATATGTATATACTCCCACTTACTTTTGTAAGTAGAGACAATTATCTAAATACTAAGTATTTAAGCAACAATAAATTGTTCTTTATGGAGAACTACAAAATATATTTTAAGTTCTCATCTCAAGATTCGTTAATAAACTGCTTCATAAGATTTAACAAATTCAGAACTTAAATCAAGACATAATGAAATTCCTTCCAACAACTCAAATTAGGGTTTATGGAAAAACTCTAATTTAGTATCACTCTTTATCCAAAAGTTCTAGCAACAGTTTTGTGTTTCATCAAGCTAGGAAGAACACGAAAACTACAATCTTCAAGCTAGGAAGTGTTGAATAATCAAAAATCCAAAAGGATTTAGGATTCAATTGGTTTGAGTGGTAAAACCTCAAATCCTTAATGAATTATGGTTTTCAGTTATGGGTTGTCTTGAATACCTTCTAGGTTGGACTCTATTGAGTGTATCCTTGACACACGCAATTTCTAACATTGATATGTTTTTGGAGGTAGAGCAATTAAAGCTATTATGAACCAAACAATAAGAATATGGTTTGATCCAACACATTAGACATACCATAATGAAGTGGTATCCTATGGGTTATTAGAATTGTGAAACTATATCAGAATTCTATAGATAACTTAATTCTCTTTGGACCAAATACTTGTCAATTGGGTCAAGCCAAATTGAATATAAAGTATTTACGAACCACGTGCATGCAATAATGTATATTCATTGAACAATACAAGAACCTTATGTTCATGTGTTCACAATAAGACAGAACTGTTCAAGTATTATATGTTCATGTGTTTACAAGAAAACAGAACATGTCAATAATACATTATAAGTCTTTGAATAATTCAAAGGCCTTATGTTTATGTGTTAACTAGAAGACATAACACTTTTACTATATATACTTTAGGTTATAAGTCATTGATTAATTCAACGACTTTATAATTATGTCTTAACATGTAAGCATAATTATACTAACAAAAGTAATTACAAACGCAAACACTTGAGTTCTATAGTAATTTCAAGTTAATTTTATACTTTCAAAATTATGATCATTATCATATAACCATAATTATGTTGACTAAACATGTAGTCAAATGTTGAAGTATCTTTACACTATATTATGACATTTGAATTTAGTAGGGCAACAAACATCTAGCGTGTTCAAGTCCTAGTAGAATCATTATTAGAATGTAGTAGGGCAATAAACATCTCATGTGTTTAAGTCCTAGTAGAATTCTTATTTTACATGTAGTAGGGCATTAAATATCTAATGTGTTTAAGTCCTATTAGAATTATTAGTTTCCTTTACCTTGCGGTCAAGAGATACCAATAATATTGTTGTTCCTTGCACACACTTTGAGATTTCTCCCACTTGTGAAAGGTACAACATCATATTATGAAAACAAACAACACATGATTGATTGTTCAAACGATATGATAATGTCATAGATATCATAAGTAGTTTTAGAACCATAACCTTTAATAAGGAATTGTGGATTATCATTCTATAGATAACGCCGTAGTTTGAATAGGAAGGCAACGTGTTATCTTATAAAATAAAATGCAATTTCTTTTAAGCAATGGTTGTTCATATTCCGAAAGTAATGGATTATTTCAAAGCTAGTTTGAAATGATATGGGTGACTAACAAGAAATAAATCCCGTAGCTCCCACTGAAATTGACAACATTACATGAATGATATTTCGGTAATAAAATGCAACTGCTCCCACAGGATTTGTCAACATTATGAGTGTTACATTTCCAAAGAGAAGGCATATAGCCATTTTATATACTTTCCTATTCTCTTCAAATGCCTACGAGTAGCATGTACTTAGGTATTGAACAGAGTATATGAAGTTCTACTTCTGTAGACAATGGACTAGCCATTCTTTTATTCAATTAACTTGAATCTTTAGCATGCAATTTCTCCTTTATCGTCTACAAAGCCCCAAGGGTATTTAGCACTTTAAGAATAATAAGTGTCCAAGAAGATTACCTAGCAAATATGCTAGTAATTTCTTTACTCTTTGCGGTTTAAACTCATACATCGTGACAATTGCAGGATGTTATTTATTTTGGTAGTTCTAAACACAATGTTTCCAGTTACACAAAATATTCTATCTTTCAATTAACTCTAGACCACAAAAGGGTAATGAAAGATCATAAATGAGTTTATTAATTTGTAATCCTATCTTAGTTTGTCAACTAAGGAGAAAAGATAGGTATAAGTCTCACTATTCTTACTAGGAAAAGAGACTAAGTTTGTTTTTCAAAGAAAAACAACTTTGTTTACGAATTATGTTGTAATAACACAATTAATCAGAATATAAAAAGTTCAATTCTAGTATTTTCGATAATTACATTCTTAAAAGAATTAACTACCCAATTAATTACTAATAAGACTAAGATCCATCTTGCAACCCCATTTAATTACCATAGGTCTGACCAGTGTATAAACAAATAGGACAAGAGGTAAAGCGAGCGTTAATTGCATAATGCAACTCTTAGATTTATGAGACTGTTTAAGGCATTAGTATCAAGTAATAATGTCAAAAGCATGTTTATTTCTCATCTTATGCCTCGGGTTCAAGGTCTGACCAAGTTAACTCGAGATAAGTCGACCAAGTATGAATGTGTAAAAATAACCGAGGTCTGACCAGTGAGAAATAATTACCATGGGTTGGAAAGGCCCTTAGGTCGACTGCAGAAGTCAATCCAAGTGCGCGTGTTCATAGTTGGATGGCATAGACTTAAAATTAACAAATAGGTATGCACACATAAATGTGGTAAAATTCGTGTACAAAGAAGCATGCAAAACAACTTTGTAACACTGATTTTTAAGAACTTTTGGTAATGACACTGTAGTGATCATCATGGTTCACGGTAGCTCCAATCGAATGCACAGGGAGGCTGAGGACCAGGTAAGCGTTGAAGCATAACCTAGACATCCTTTCGGGCGATCAGGCGCACCTTTTGAACCTCCTTTTGAGTTTGTTCTAATGGGTGAGCCGTACATCCCAAGTGTCCATAGCGTCTAGTTTTTAAATTCTTGAAAACGTGTTTCATATATTAGGTCACTTTATTTGACAAAAACGATTTTCCACGAATTAAATAGCAGGTCACAATGAGCATGTTATTAAGGCGTGTAAATAAAGACCAATATTAATGTTATGGTTACGATATGTATTATTCCATATTGCATACAATTAGGTGTCAAAGCAGGTACTAATGCATATATAGGAATCACAATCATATTAAACATAAACATCAATATATAACCACATATTGTTCCGAGTACTCTTGCGAGTCTTCCCCAAAGGGAGAACCATAAGACCGTCACTAGGATGTAATACCTAGATCGCCCCATACATCACTTAGAAAAGCAATTGAGTGGGTCTTGTGGCCAGAAAAACACATAAAACATGGCAATCTCAATTAACAAGTAATTACGCAATTTTATGTATTTATAAACCAATATGTAATTCTAATTATCATAATAATTCTAATTAACAATTAATAAATACAAATTAACTTTTAATTCTAATTAGCAAGTAATTTTAATTTAACATGTAATTCTTAATTAACAATTTAATTTTAATTAACAAGGTAATTATAATTAACATGTAAATTAAATTCTAATAAACAAGCAATTCCAATTAACAAATTAATTCTAATTATCAATATAATTTTAATTTGTGTGTGACTAGTTATTATTTATTAAAAATTGACAAGTATTGCATGTAATTGTCAAAATTAAAATAAAACAAAATAACTAAACTAGGTTTCATTCAGCCTTTTAAAACATGTTTATTAATTCAGAAACGTGTAACCCATAATCGCGAAAACGAGTTGACTCGTGATGCCACTGTTGGGATTTTAGAACAAGTTAACCAATTAACCTCTACGAGTATGCAGCGGATAAGGATCTAGTTATCGCAATTAGATTAACACGTAATAATAAACAATAATTAATATATCAATTAATTAATAAAAGGTATATAGAAAAGCTAACCTTGCTTGGCAATTGATCTCTAGTAACGGAACAAGAAACCAAAACGAAACCTTAAGTATCTAAAATAGATACCTCGAAGAGTATCACACACAAACCCGATTAACATATACATTCGATTAAAACGCTAGTCGAGAACGTAATCAATAAAACCAAATCAACACTTGACACCTTGAGTAATTAAACCCAGAAAACCTCGAGATGCTAGCTTGCTTCTGTCGATAAAACCAAAACAGTTTATAAACTGTTTTCTAAATATCACCCGATATCGGATAAGTAATATCCGATATCCACTATTTGTTTGCTGCCCGAGAACTTGCAAGACCAGAAACAAAGTGAAACAAACTCTCCTTCTTGCTGTTGTTTTGTCGACAAGGAGAAAAGCAAGAAACTATCAATACACCTAATACTTCTTGAATCGTTACAAGCTTAGGAAACAAGAACCAATATTAAAACTAATCGACTAAAAGGTTTAGTCGACTAGTTGTTACAGCAGGGATTTGTTATGAATAATTTAGGGATATTGAAGAGTATGTATTATGCATAAGAATGACTGAGGTTATGTTTGCTTTTATAGCAAAACAACCGACATAGTGGTTGAGCCAATAACTTGATCGACAAGTCATAACCCAAGCAGAAAACCTATTCTTTGTCCCTTGCCCGATCACAGAACCAAAGCCCATGGCTTGTCATATTTCGACCCATGTTCATCTGAAAAAACAGCCCATGGATCATCAAGTGAATCGGGTCAAATTCATGCATAATACGGGTAATATATAACGTATACTCGTGTTTATCGTGTGTGCCCCCATCGGCTCACACACTTCTAGTCGTTTACGTGTGTTCATAACTCCCACAAACCAACAATTTTTGTACGCTTTATTGCAGGCTCAGCTTTGCTCTGTTGCTCTCATGTGAAGATTTTCTTGCAGGACATTCAAACCAATATTGCTTTCACATGAGCACGCTTAACTGTACAGTTCTTAGAAACTTCACGCGCAGTAAACCACAAAATGTGTTGTGTCATTGTAAAAATTATATTATGAACCCAACATCTCTCCGAGCCACAACCGATATAGGATTTGCTTAGGATGCTACAATAGTTTTTTTAGTTACTTACTTATAATCTACATTAATATGCTTTAGGTTTATAACCATCTTCAATGACCAAGGTTGACTAGTGTTATGTATCCCCGCAGTCACCAAAGAGATCACGATTCAAACTCGATGGAGGAACAGGGTCACGGAAAAGGGGCAAATCACTTGAAGATGCAGATAATTTGCCACTTTTTCTCTTTGTATGTAGTTTCTTTTTTTTTCCTCATTTCGTCTATAAAGTTTCAAAAACCGTTCGTTGTGTGTATCCGGTGACTTGTTTTACCTGCTCGTCCTACGTGGAGCCGATATCATGCCACTTCTCATAATATTATTATTTTTTCTTTTATTTTTTGCTCCAAAGTTGATATACCCACTTGGCCACTTAACCCTACATCACTTTATTTATCTCATCCGACTTTAATAGCCACCATCTTCACCAAAACCATAAATCAATGGCTTTCACTTCTTCCACTTCCAAATCAAATCGAAATACATTGGAATACTACATTAATGCTACACATTTGCGAATGTCCAAAACCATTACCTGTCGAAGTACAAATTTCTTCGACCCCGACAAATCCTGGTAAAAGATTCAAGGCTTGTCCAATTTATGTAAGATTATTATCCCTAAATTTTATTATAATTCTTTAAATTGTTACGTTGAATATGTGAATGTAACACACTAATTTGTTAGGACATGGAGAGGAATGTAAATTTTATGGGTTCCTAGACCCGGAGCTACCAAGTGAGTTACAAATATTTGTTTTTCAAGGAGCATGAGGAAAAGAAGAAATACAAGAACATGGGAAAGAGTTCAATTTCGAATGAAGTTGCAGTTTCACAATATGATATGATGAAAAAGATGGAGGAGTTGACTTTTATCAAGTCAAAAGTGCAAGTTCATGACAACGTTGTCTTGGTTTTCAGTTTGGTTGTTCTCTTCATTGCTTTTGTTTTAGCAACAAGTGTTATGCAGTAGGATTGTTTTAGCAATAAGTGTTATTGATTTGGTTCATTTTCGTACACAAGATATTTTCCGAAGAAATACAAAGGTATGTATTTCCCGGGTCGTTTTCCCAACGAGGGATGAATGGAGTAAACAACTCACGTCGCGTGATTAGGGATTCGAATGGGTAATAAGGATTTTTGAGGATTTATAAACTACAGGATAAGCAATAGTAAAGGGAAGCAATATAATCGACTAAATCTATGATGCAAATGAAGGAAATGCAACTAATTATGCAAGATTAAACAAAAACGCGATTAAACGTAATTAATAAAGCGCGAATTAAATGCAACTACTCTAGTTTAACCCATGAAAATGAAATACTATTTTTCTACAGCTAAAAATGATATTTAAAACTTATTTTTAATTTAAAACTAATTTTTTTGGTTTTTCTTGATTTATGTTGAATTAAAAACTAATTTTAAACATTTAAAATAGACTTAAATTACTAAAAATTAGGAAAACATGCAAGAAAATTACCAAAATATTTTTCAAAAATCAAAATTAACTAAAAAGAATTTTCAGAACTGGAATCACATTTTTCTGACTTTTTCTCTATTTATTATGAATTTAATACTATTTAAAACTAACTAAATTGCTAGAAAATACTATTTAATCTAAGAAAATTCTGGAAAAATAATTTTTATGACTTTTTGAATATTCTAAAACTAGGAAAATTGAAATTGCATTTTTCTGACATTTTTCTTATTTATTTGAATAAAATGCTATTTAAAAATGCTAGAAAATGAATTAAAATGCAGAAAAATAGCAAATAAGCTTGGAAAATTATGAAAACTTCCAGTCAACTATAAAATAATACTGAGAACCCAGGAAAAATAACAGGAACTATTTTGGATCACAAGAAATATGAAATGGGCGCACAACTGATGTAATAAGCTAAGTGAAATAAGCTATAAGCTAACTATAAGCTACCATAAGCTACCTAATGCTCAAACTGACCTAAACTAACTAAGATAAGCCTTTTGCAACTGAATGGGACCCTAAAAGCATAGGCTAGAAGCATTTAGGCTCAAAAACAACTAAAGACTAACTAATGGCAAACGGCCCTTATACCCTACTTTAAGCCCCTATTAAGCTAGTATAGAAAAATCCTAAAAATCAACTAAAAATACCCTGGAGTCCACAACCAACCAAAGATCTTATGTCTAAAATTATAGCTAAAAAGGACTTAAGGTGAAGAAATTAAAAATCAAAACTAAAAGTGATTTGGGCATATGGGACCTGATGTGTATGAGCTATAACAGCAAATAGAACTGATTCAAATATGAAATCCTAAAACAAGCTTCTAACTAAGCTCCTATAATGCACCTAAAGGCAGAAACATATCACCTATATACTAAACTACAAGTAGATTCAAAAGTCTAATCTATATTGAGCAGTAAAGGAACTAAAAACTTACTTGTATGGCATGGAGAATCTGATATCAGTTAGCAACAAGAAACTAGCAGATTTGAGATAAAAGCTGAAATCTCATTACTACACTAAGAATTATGATTAGACAAGTTTCAAAATCAATGATTCAACTCAGCTAATCCAACATGATCATCACAAAACCATTTTACCATAGAATTCAACTTAAATCCAAACACTCTTTAAATAACTGAAATGCACTTTAACTCTTAAAACATCATGAGTAACGACATAACCTGAAATGATTCACTCAAACAATCATGAAACTCAACCATATAACAACTTTAAACCAAAAATGAACCTGAAACTGCTTTGACTTTTAAGATTGACTTTATTTGACTTTAACTAAAAACTGATTTTGAGAACAGGTAGATTAACAACAAGCTTACATAAGCTTATACAAACTTATATAAGCTTAACGGAACAGAAAATGAGATCTTAAAACATATTATACTTAAGACTAATAACAATGATTCATCAAGAAAAAGTGAAATTTGCATTAAATGAACTGAAATTACAATCAAAATCCGAGATTACAAATTAATTAACTAAAAACATGTAAATTGACAGGAAATTAAAAGGTCAAAATTCCTCTAAAACGTGAGAAATTGGACGACTTGAATCTGTGGAGAAGGTGGGTTTTTATAGCAAAGCACAGGAGCTCTTAGGGTTTGCTTGGAAGCTTCAGGATACTCAATCTCATCCATTGATCATAACTTGGTGCCCAATCTTCAATCCGTAGCCCTTGGATCATGTGTAGAGGTGTCACAGCCAATCACAGTGCTTTATTATGCCACTCTGTCATTCCTTAGCTGTGTCAGGTTCTAGAAGATTTTAAGGTAAGCGTAAATTAGGTGGTGATGCAGGGTAAATGGGGGAGCAAGGTAGTAAACAGTAAAAGTGTAATTTGGGCGCTTTTGTGTTTCTGGTTAGTATTTTTTATGTATAATTTGACTTATGGGTTGGATGGGTTGACTGGTAAGGGTAAAGAGGGTATGGATTGGGTAGTAGTTTGACCATGTAGTAATTATTTGAAGCATGTATGGATTGGGCCGTGGGATTTAGTGGTAATATTTATGAAATGGGCTGATAAGTTGGATTTGGTTTGTTAATTATAGACTTGAATTTGAAACCATTAAGTAACATAAGGACTATTCATGTATAATTGCAAATTCAGAGGACCAATAGTGTAACTTATGAAACATTAAGGGTATAATGGGAAATTATGATAAACGGGATGTAAAGGGTGTATTGTGTAAATTTTGGATAGTTAAGGGTCGTTTGGAAAGTTGAGGGGTTATTGTGTAAATATGGTAAAGTGGAGGGTGAGAAGTGAAAAACTTCCAAACTTGATCCAGAAATCCGTAAATTGATCTTTTAAGCATCAAAATCCCTGAAATAGCATTCCCGGCATCGTCTTTTGCACTCTTCTTTCTCTCGTGCTCGGTTTTCTTCGGTTTTGGCTTTCTTTTGTCTGTTTTCATCATATCCGTACCTGCACATGCATAAACTCAAGAAACCAACATATATTAGCAATAAACGGCTCTTTCTTGGTTATTTTGGGTCTATTTTGGTAAAGAAATGATATGTGTTTTAGCACATATCAGTTATGTACTAGGTTTGGTTATGGTCTTTTGTTTTAGCAATAGGTTTGGTTGTAGTAAATTGGTAATGGTTGTTGTAAACTAGTAATGGTTGTTAAATTGTTTGTAAACTTTTTCAATGTTAATGAAATGGCTGTTTACAAGTTACTATCTTGTTTTTAGTTTGGTTGTTACAAGCAGTTTACATATTAAACACATTTACATGCTAAACACAGACAGCCAGTAATATAGATTTGCACACAGTTTACATCAAAGGATCCATGATATAGATTTACAAAAGGAGTGCATAATGTTATAGTCACATTACAAGCTCCTACGATATCGTTGAAGTGCACAACACATTCCATCACAGATGGGGTGCACTACATAGTTAAACATACATCCTACCATAACAGAAGTTGCACAACACATAGATACAAAAGAAGTGCATTAATTGTTTTTTAACAGTTAGATAAATAGATCAAATGTAGATGCTATTCCAAATCCATCGACCAATTCCAGGAACATTTTTAGCCAACTTTTTTTTGAGAATCCTTTCACTTCTTCTTCTTGGTCTGATAAAGTTCAAAATCCTTCTTGGTCTTCTTGCAACTACTTGTTGTTGTTCTGCATCTGGGTTTACTTGGCCTGCAACTGCTTCATGTGGTTCTGCATTTGTTTGGCCTGCAACTGCTTCATTAACAACATCTGCATTTGTTTGGCCTGCAACTACTTCATCAACTGCATTTGTTGCACTTCGACTATATTGTGTGGTTATAAATGTTGAGAAGTTAGGGTTGTCCTAAGATGCTTGAAAGGAACCACTGCCAAGGTTATGGAGTATCTGTTGGTTCAATGCTTGAATCATCAATTAGATCAGATTCCATATCAGTTTCTCCTAAACCAAACCACCTACCTAATCTACTAAACCTAGCAGTTGGCACTTTACTTTTTGTTGTACCCAGTTCCCCCTCTCCTTTTAGTATTCTTAACCCCTTTTTTTAGATGAACCCACAACTCCACGAATTCGCTACTAAAAAACAAAGTGTGCAGAACTTGTACCATCTCTATGACTAGGCTGCTCAGAACCAAAGTGTGCAGCACTTGTACCATTTCCAAAGTGTGCAGAACTAGAACCCATTCTATGATTAGGCTGCTTTCGAACCAAACTGGCTAGCTTGTGGTGCATCAATAAACTCTTGTTTCTCTACTTGTTCTTCTGCTAATGGTTCATCAAAGTGTCTATCTTGGCTTACTTGTTCCTCTGCTTGTGGTGTAACAAATGGTTCTGTATCAAGTAAGTCTTCTTCATTTAAAAGTGAAGTTCCTGCACTTGGTGTCTTTCTTGGCCTACCTTTCTTAGCTGGTGGTTTGGGTGGTACAATAACAGTAGGTTTTTTACAACCTTTTTTGTTGTGATCTTTTTGTTGACAATTTGAACATGTCATGGCTACGCCAGCCCTAGATACCCTGTTTGTGGTTTTGTTTTTATGGGCAGCCCTAATCCTTTTCTTTCTTGGCCTATCAGGCATTGACTTAGGTATTGGTGGAAATACTCTAGACATATCACTAGTGTCAGGCTAAAAGCTCATCCCCCCAACTGGGTGCAAATATTGATGGTATGCATCATGAAAATTTTTTCCTAAAACAAGCTGGTAGTCCTCAACCCTCCTATTTATTTTGAATATAACTGATACTACATGAGTACAAGGCAAACCTGAAAGCTGCCGTAATCTGCATGAGCATGTTCTACGCTGCTCATCAACACCAAATTCTTCAGAGTCATTCCTCACTTCAAACAAGTTTCCATCAGTAGGTATAACATGCCAAAACCTGTATTAAAGAAAGGAATTTTCTTAAGTTTTTTGAAAGAGGCTGTTATGTTAATAGTATGTAATTTTATAAAGATAAGGTGATTAAAGAAATACCTTTGATGATCTTTGGTTATTTCTAACCTCTTTTGTATGTTTGGACAAATGTCTTCAATCCATGTATCACAAATCCTCCTCATTTTATTCATTCTCTCCAAAACAATGACTCCAATAGCTTCAAGCATGGTTACTATTGGCTTATTCCTCACCCTTAAAATTACTGAGTTAAAACACTCACTAAATTCATTTTCCACTGCTGCGCAGTTTGTACCAATATGGAAATAGGCCCTTGACCATGTTTTTGGATCCTTTTTCAACAGATAGTCATAAGCATTTGGGTTGGCTTTCTTTATTTTTTTCTATGATTTTGTTGAACATTCTTGGGTATGTTGCCTTTGAAGCAGCCCAAAACAAACTTTTGAATTCAACACCACTATACAGCTTCCTAAACCATTCATAAATGTGCCTAGCACATTGTTTATGCTCAGCGTGTGGCATGACCTCTTTTACAGCTTCAATGCGTCCTAATAAACATAACAGTTAACATACCATATAAATGATTCATTTCATTAAATAGTCAACGTACCATAATATCAATAACAGTTAACAATAAAGTGATTGTTAATGAGAACACTTACTTTGTGCTGATCTGACATAAGGGTCAATCTATTACCAGTAGGCATATCTAGATCATCCCCAAGTAAATCTGAAAACCAACTCCAGTTATCCTTGTTCTCCACATTAATGAAAACCCATGCTATAGGAAATATGTGATTGTTTCCATCACGACCAATGTCAGTTAAGATTTCACCCACACTTGGCTTCTTAAGAAACAACCATCTAAAGCTATAAGCTTTCTACAACCCAATTTCTATCCGTCTTTTAAACCATTGAAATAGATGTATAATCTATCAAAATAAGTTTTATCATCTGAATTTACGGTAACACCAACCTTAACAGTAGAACCAGGACTAGACTCTAAAATAGCCTTACCATATGACCTAATATACCCATAATGGTTCTCAATGGTTGTTTCCCCTTCATTCAAAGCCCACCTTTTTGCATTCCTACAAACAGTTGGGCTAACAATGCACTTGTATTGTTTCATGACTAACTCAGCTATTTCATGTAACTTAATTTCTGGATTTTTCCTAATCTTACTACCAAAATGCTTACCAACCCATTTGTAGTTAACTAATGATCCATACTTAAAATGCCTAACACAAGTATGTTCATCAACCATAGATACTACCTGGAAAGATCTCTTGGTAGTCATCTCCTTACCGTAACACCTCCATTGACAGTTTGAACTAGGATCCTCGTCAGTACTTGGGTATCTTTTCCACTTGCTTTGTTTTCCTTTCTCAGGCTCCTTAATCCTTTCTGGTCATAAACCAAATTTTACAATGACATGCGCCTTTGAACTTCTGTAGAACCATAGAGAGAACCCGTTGGCAAGACCATAGTAAGTCAGGCACTCTTTAAGTTGATCAACATCGACAAACTTTTCACCAACCTACAAAATAACAGAAATAATAGCATTAGTATGGGAATAGGTTCAACTTGAGTTAACTAAGACTAAATCATATTGTTAATACAAATATCGTCATTAAACGTTATTTATATTTTTGATCTTTACCTAAGTTTTGTTAACGACAAAAGTAAATTTAATTTGTATAAAAGCTTAAAGCTTGTCAAGTTTAATAGATATTAAAACAAGCTTTTTCAAACAATATATTCATCATTCAAGCATTTACATTTATGATTAGTAACATCTTGATATAACTCTAATCATTATGTATGATAGTAGTTTTTAGAATGTGTTAGGTTCTTAAAACCAAACACTACTTAAGTACTTGCATATTTCTAAAAATAGAAATACAACATATGACATCATGTGTTGCATCATGGAAATCATTGGAAGATTTCATTAGATATTTTGTGTGGATTTGTACTCTTCATATCTTGCACAATCTCACTTAGATAGAGTTGACTTTAGCAAAGATTTGATATCTTGACTGTCAGACCGGCGGTACCAATTTGGTACACGGGCGGAACCCTTTTAAGGGTTCCGCGGTCCGTGGACGCTCCTGTCCATTTTGGCTATAAATAGCAATGCCAAGCCAAGTAGTTTTTCATCCCTTTCTAACATACTCTCATACATATCTTCTCTCTAACCTTTCTAACTCAGTTTCATATCATATTAGTGATCTCTTTTGTAGCAAAGAAGATCAAGTCACATTCAAGCTTCAAACGAGAAGTTGGAAGTCTTGTTTGTTTAGTGTTGTATGATCTTGTGTTGATTCATACTTCATTGTTGTATTAAACCATCATAATCTTGTGAGTGTGAGTGGTTAGTATTTTAGTCCTCAAAATACATTGTGTGTGGGAGTGGTTGTACCCTTGGAAAGAACTCGACATCTAGCTTAGTGTAAGCGAAGTGTAAAGGTTTTCTCCGCCGGTGAAAGGAGCTTGTTGACTAGTGAAGTTAAACTCTCGAGTGTGAGACTCGAGGAGTGGAGTAGGGCAAGGAAAAAGAGTCCTTGTAGACCGAACCACTATAAACAACTTGTTGTGGTTTGATCATTTCTTTCCTTATTTACTCCTTACATATTGCTTGCATATTTCATTAACATATCTAAGATCAATATCAATTGATCTTTACAATAAGTTTCAAAACAAAGTTTTTAATTGGTAAACTATTCAACCCCCTTCTAGTTTTCTACAATTGGTACCAGAGCCTCGTTGCTCAAGAATTTCTAAAATAACTTGTATTTTATAAACTTGAAACGATCCATGGATTCTGAAAACTTTAAAGAAGGGCAATCTATGCAAAGACCACCACTCTTTGAAACCAATGGATTTATCTATTGGAAAAACCGTTTTGAAACATATGTAAAATCAAAAGATATAGATCTTTGGTTTATTATTGTTAAAGGGGATTTTAGTTCTACAACAAAGGATATTTCCGTTGATGAACAAAAGAAACTAGTTGCTAAAAATAATGAAGCTAAAATGATGCTTTATAATGCTTTACCTAGAAAAGAATATGAAAGAATTTTTATGTGTGAAACCGCCAAAGATATTTGGGAATCTTTAATTGTTACACATCAAGGTAATTCACAAGTCAAGGATAACAAAATTGATCTTCTTGTTCAACAATATGAACAATTTGTTATTCTGAAGATGAAACCATTGATTGTGGCTTTGCTCGCTTTAAAACTATTATTACATCACTTAAAGCACTTGATGAATCTTTTCGTAGTAAGAACTTTGTCACGAAATTTCTTAGAGCACTCCATCCCAAATGGAGAGCTAAAGTGACCGCCATTGAGGAATCAAAAGATCTCTCAATAATGTCACTAGACGAGTTGATCGGTAACCTCAAAGTACACGAAATGGTGATGGAGAAAGATTCGGAGATCATCAAAGGAAAAAGGAGAAGATCAAATCCGTTGCTCTAAAAGCAAAAGCGGAATCAAGTGATGATGACGAATCTTGCTCCGGTAGTGAAGATGAGGAATATTCCATGGCCGTTAGAGATTTTAAGAAGTTCTTTAGAAGAAGAGGAAAGTTCGTAAGACAACCTCGAGAAGAAAAGAAGCCATTCCGAAAAGATCGGGATGACAAGAAGGGTAAAGGTGAAAGAAAATGTTTTAGATGTGGTGATGCAAGTCACCTCATAGGAGAATGTCCCAAGCCACCTAAAAGCAAAACTCAACGAGCTTTTGTAAGTGGTGCTTGGAGTGATAGTGAAGACGATGAAGAATCAAGCAAGGAAGAGATCGCTCTAATGGCACATGAGTCAAATGAGGTACTTTCCAACTCTTCTTATTCTTCTATTGATGATGACACTTTGCAAAAACAATATAATCAATTATGTGAGCTAAGTCTAAAATCATAACTAAAAATAAATTTTTAAAAACCAAAAAGGAATTTTTGGAAAATGAAGTTTATGAGTTAAAAGAAAAAGCAAAACGACTAGAAAAAGGAAAAACAAATGACGATGATTGTAAATCATGTCAAGAGCTTAAACTTGAAATAGAAAAACTAAAACTCACACAAGATGTTTTAATCGAAAACAATTCTAAATTTAAAAGGTTTAACAAGAACATCGCTCTTGCCGATGAAATAGTTAAAATTCATAAAACACCACGAGACATGAATGGGCTAGGTTTTAATGAAGTATTAATTCCAAAGAGTCAAAAAAAACGGCCAAAAAGGACGAACATTCATCAAAATTGCTGCAGATGCACGGACCAGACGGAACCAAAATAAGGGTTCCGTCCGTTGTGCAAAATTGTGCCGTGGGTACTTCCAGCATAACGAATGTTCGCAATACGGACCGTACTGAATTTGTTAAAATAACAAAGAAAACCAATAATAGAATTAAACTAAAACCAAATTGTTACTTCGAGTAGGACTTGTCAAAAATGAATTTAGATCAAAAACTACTCAACAACGATATAAAACTCCTTTTGCCAAACGCCCCTTTCCTAAGAGCAACCACAACGTATAACCCAACTACCAACACAATGGTTGGAATCAAAACTTTCCTAGACCATATCAAACTCCAGATTACATGCCATGGAACTCTTACCCATCGTTTCCATACATGAATCAAATAAATGGTATGTATAACCCAAATGGACCCATGAGATATTGGGGACCAAATGCTTGAGTTATTTGCTTCTTAGGTATGCTTGAAAGTTGGATTGGAACCTGATGAATGGATAAAAGATAGTGGTTGCTCACGACACATGACGGGCAACAAAAGTCTCTTCTCATCATACCAAGAGTATGACGGAGGTAATGTCACCTTTGGTAGCAATCTCAAAAGCAAAATTATTGGCAAAGGTACGATTGCTCATAACTCCCTAACTATTGAAAATGTTGCTCATGTGGATAGGTTAGGATTTAATCTACTTAGTATTAGCCAACTATGTGATAAAAAGTATAAAGTACTATTTGATGAAAATGGTAGTAAAATACTAAAAGATGGTATCACCATAGCTAAAGGAGTTAGGAAAAATAACATATACGTCATGAAAATAGATAAAACATATAATGACAAACTTTGCCTAACAACATTAGACGATAGCTCATCTCTTTGGCATAG
The DNA here is from genome assembly GCA_910596185.1 of Chrysanthemum makinoi. Classification (NCBI taxonomy): domain Eukaryota; kingdom Viridiplantae; phylum Streptophyta; class Magnoliopsida; order Asterales; family Asteraceae; genus Chrysanthemum; species Chrysanthemum makinoi. Next base: position 92,075,160 of record OU343223.1, on the reverse strand, counting down.
ACGCTTAGGTCACGCTAATATGAGACTTATACAAAACCTATCTTCAAAAGAATTGGTTAGGAATTTACCAAAACTTAAATATGACCAACACTTTTGCGACGCTTGCAAAATTGGTAAACAAACACATAGTAGTCAAAAATCTAAAAATATGGTGTCCACATCTAAGTGTCTAGAATTATTACATATGGACTTGTTTGGACCATCCGCTATAAGAAGCTATGGAGGCAACTTATACACTTTGGTCATAGTAGATGATTACTCAAGGTTTACTTGGACGTTATTTTTGAAAACCAAAAATGAAGCTTTTGATAAATTTGAAATACTTAGCAAGAAAATTCAAAATCTTCTAGGTGTCAAAATTGTGTCGATCCGAACGGATCATGGTCGTGAATTTGACAACGAAACTCAATTTGGAAACTTTTGTGATACAAATGGTATAACACATAACTTTTCCGCTCCACGAACACCTCAATCTAATGGAGTAGTAGAACGTAAAAATAGAACAATTCAAGAAATGAGTAGAACAATGCTTAATGAACAAAACATTCCTCAAAAGTTTTGGTGTAACGCCGTTGACACTTCTACATATATTTTGAATAGAGTCTTAATACGCCCTTTCTTAAACAAAACACCATATGAACTCTATAAAGGTAAAAAGCCAACGTTAGGATATTTTAGAGTCTTTGGTTGTAAATGCTTTATTCTTAATACTAAGGATTATCTCACCAAGTTTGACCCAAAGTCTTATGAAGGTGTATTTCTTGGTTACTCTCAAACTAGTAAAGCTTACATTGTCCTAAACAAAGAAACAATGATAGTCGAGGAATCGTTGAACATAACATTCGACGAAAGTCCACCTCCCTCTAAGACATCACCTTTGGTAGATGATGACTTAGTTGAAAGTCAAATGATAGAAGGTCAAGAAATAATTAATAATAACAAGGAAGATGAACCATTAAATAAAGAAATTGTCAACATCAAAGAATCTAAAAGTCATCCTTTAGAAAAAGTCATAGGACAACTTAATCAAAGAACCTTAAGGTCACAAGCCCAAAATCAAAGTAATTATTTTTGCTTTGTATCCACCATTGAACCGAAAACCATAAATGAAGCAATAAAAGATGAATCATGGGTTATTGCCATGCAAGAAGAATTAAACCAATTCGTTAGAAATGATGTTTGGAAATTAGTTCCAAAACCTAAAGATCAAGCTATAATTGGAACAAAATGGGTTTTTCAAAATAAGATGGATGAAAATGGGATAGTATCTAGAAACAAAGCTAGGCTTGTAGCGCAAGGTTATAATCAACAAGAGGGATTGATTATGATGAAACTTATGCACCGGTAGCTAGGCTTGAGTCTATTAGAATATTGCTTGCTTATGCATGTGCCTATGATTTTAAATTATTTCAAATGGATGTTAAAAGTGCCTTTCTTAATGGGTTTATTAACGAAGAAGTGTATGTTGCTCAACCTTCCGGTTTCACCGACTTTGAGAAACCACATCATGTCTTCAAACTCAAGAAAGCATTGTATGGTCTTAAGCAAGCACCAAAAGCTTGGTACGACCGACTTAAGACTTTCCTTATTGATAACAAATATACTATGGGATTAGTAGATAATACTCTTTTACCAAGAAAAAGGAATCACATATTATCATTGTTCAAATATACGTTGATGACATTATATTCGGATCAACTTGTCAAGAATTATGTGATGATTTCTCTAAAATCATGCACGACGAGTTTGAAATGAGTATGATGGGTGAGTTAAATTTCTTTCTAGGACTTCAAATAAAACAACTAGAAGATGGCATATTCTTTAACCAATCTAAATATATAAAAGACATGCTTAGGAAATTTGGTCTTGAAGATTCCAAACCAACTAAGACACCCATGTCCTCGGACACTAAACTCACCAAGGACGAAGAAGGTGAATCCGTAGATAACACTAAATATAGAGGAATGATTGGTAGTCTACTCTATCTTACGGCTAGTAGACCCGACATTATGTTTAGTGTTTGTCTATGTGCTCGCTTTCAAGAAAACCCAAAGGCATCACACTTAGAAGCCTTAAAAAGGATTTTTAGATACATTAAGGGAACAACATGTTTAGGATTGTGGTATCCCAAAGGAACGGGTATAGAAACCATAGTGTATGCCGACTCGGATCATGCCGGTGATTATGTTGATAGAAAAAGTACAAGTGGTATTTGCACTTTTGTTGGACATTGTCTCACCTCATGGTTTGCAAAGAAACAAACAGCCTTAGCCATCTCAACCATGAAGAGTACGTCTCAGGAAAAGCATGTCAACAAGCTCTTTGGATGAAGCAAGCTCTAGTAGATTACGGAATTCATCTCAACGACATTGTGATACTTTGCGACAACAAAGGAGCCATCGATCTCAGCAAGAATCCCGTTCAACATGCTCGCACAAAGCATATTGAAATCCGCCATCACTTTCTTCGCGACAATGTTCAAAAAGGAAACATTTCAATCGAGAAAGTATCCTCCCAAGACAACATTGCCGACATCTTAACTAAGCCTCTTAAACGAGAACCTTTTAATCTTCTTAGACTTGGTTTAGGGTTAATGGAACCAAACATGTAGGATAAACATAGCCCAAAACATTAGAATAGTCAAAACTAAAAAAAATTGTCTTGTACCTGCTCTTTGTAGCCACGGCACCAAACGACAACAAAGACAGAACCAAATTTTTGTTGCCGTCTGGTCCGTGGTGTCTAGAAGCAAAAGCTGCTATATACAAATCATCCTCTTCCTCAAAACCCACTTTACCAAAACGTGTAAAACTTAAACCAAGCTCATTATTGTCATCTTCCAACTCACTAATCACTGAAGATAACATCATTGTAAGTATCCTAACTACATTTCATCTCTTAATTCTGAGTCTAGGATTCTTATTTATGCACAAAACTATCACAAATCATTACATGGGGTTTTATGTATGCTTTTATACCAAATATGAATTCAATTGGCAAATTGCATAACTAGTCATTGAAATTAGGTACTACATTATCATATTGCATAAACAAATCATGCTTCCCACTAATTGATAGATAATGAATATAAGGCCCTATTCAAACAACCAAACACCCCATGTCAAAAGTTTTGAAAAGCTTCTCACTTGTAGGAAAACAATTTTTTCATTGCTAATACAAATAGAAACGTTAAATTTTCATCACTTGCATGCTCTTGAATACTAAAGGTATTGCATAACTAATATGCATTCCGGGTATATTCAAATGAAGCCACATTGAATTAGGAGCATTTGGGTTATCTCATGGTATTTGCCAAACACCCCACTAAAACCATCTTTGTGCATAAAATGAGTCGAGATAACCGCAACTCCAAATTGTTTTCATATAGGCACACACTAGAACCAAAAACGTTAAAACTTATTCTCATTTTTTAACATATTAACTCTTGTCCTTAGGAATAACCATGGTAGCCGCAAGATTCTATGATCACAAAGACACCCTTAACTACATTCCCAAACACCACAAAACCAAAGTACTTACCAAAGAACAAGTTGAAATATTTAGGGGTCTAGAATCAAGGTATTTCCATGAGGGTAGAACCATTCACTCATCCTTCCTTGAAAACACCAACCTTCGTGAAGAACTAGCCGCCATTCAATTCGACTGTCTTCTTGACATCGATGAACCAATTTGTCCTAGGTTTGTGTTAGAATTCTATGCTAGTGTGACCGGCTTTAATGATGAAGACGATGATGAACTTTGTCTTAGGTTTAGAATCAATCAAAACGACTACACCATCACCTTAGGCAACTTTGCTCAAGTGTTAGGAATTCCCAAACGAGGAACTTGTGTCTACACGGATAAGTGGTCACTCACCGCTCTTGATGCAATCAATGACCGCTCTCTACCCTACCAAACCCGTTTGGCCGACAAGGATGTCATCCGTGAACACCTTTTTAACCCAAAGGGTGATACAACCCAAGTTACCCGAAAGGGAAAGGAGGTAAACCGAGATCCATATGGAATGGAGCTAAATGAACTTAAGCCCGAATTTAAGAAATGGGAGGAGCTACTTAGAGCCAACGTCATTAGCACCATAGGAAATAGGGATCACATTAACGCTTGCCTTTGTCATATGCTCTACAACTTGTCCACCCGTCAACCATTCAATTTAGCTTACTACATCGCTAGGAGAATGATTGATATTCCAACTCAAGGATCGGTTGCTCTTCCATACGGGATGCTCCTCACCCGTCTCTATAGAAACTTTGCACCAATTCCACCAACACCAAAAGGGATGCACCTTCACTATGAGCTCATCCCTCACATCTTTGTACCTTTGAGTGATGGACGAGTTGCTAAGACAAAAGGCAAGAGAGCAAAACCTCCAACTCCATCATCATCATCATCAAATAGCTCCGAGGATGGTCTTCCAAGCGCTCGTCTTCCGCCTCATGAGTATTATGCGTCTCTTCCCGAAATAGAGAATGAATCAGAGGAGTTCAAGCAAACTAAGGGAATGTTCAAGTGCCTTGGTAGGATGATGAACAAGATTTACAAGAAGTTGGACAAATAAGGGTAATTTTAAGGAGCGTTTAGAATAATGCATTATCATTAATGTTTGATACTATTTTGTTGTTTTTATTATGTAGGATGATAATATAACCTGAAACAATGGTGAATGCTAACAATTTCATGCAGGGGGATAGCGCAAGTATGCTATCAAATTTTACCCATTTTCACTATAATGTGAAAATCAAAAGCCTTGCTCAAAATACATGCTCCACTATGTTTATATATATGTTATTTGCTTTTCCTAACTAGAAATGTTTAGTATAACATGTTTTGAGAAGAATTTCAGGTTTCGGAAAAGTCCCCGATTCCTAAAAACGAACTCGTCCATTTTTCTCACTTCACGGATCGACGGCACCATAAATTTGGTATCGTCCGTTATGTAAATTGGTACCGCCGTACCTGTGCAGGCGGACCAGACGGCACCCTTTTTAGGGTTCCGGCCGTGTAAGTTTTGGTGCCGTGGATCCTTCAGGTAACTTTCTGAATTTCGAATATTTCGTGATTCCAAACTACCATCCAATGCTTATAAATCAATCCTAAATTGCTTATACTCTTATTAGAACTAGTATAATCCACTTAGGAATATAAGAAATCCATTTCCCACCAAAATTCAAAAATTTGAAAAATCCACCCAAGGAGCCCTTTTGCATAAAGGAAGGCTTCAAATCCGTGGGTGATCTGAATATTAGGAAATTCCACTCACTAGAACACATTTATTGCAAATCTTTTCTTCTTCACTCCATCTCTCTTGAATGGCTTGACTTGGGTGATATGACTAGCATTCAACCCACTTCCAAATCATTAGGAACCTCATCTCTTCAATGGCTTAACATCAAATCAAACACATTTCTCCATGATTTTTCACTTCTATAAATTGAGAGGTTTTACCATGATCATCCTCACACCTTCTTCATTCTTACTATCATCTAGCAAAGACAAACCAAAGTCTAAAATGACAAAATCATCTCCAAAACCTTGCAAGAAGACCGCTAGAATTAGTGTGAGGCCTTGTTGCTTCGTTAACCTTAGCTCCTCATCCGAGTCTTCTCCACTCACAATCTCATCTCCCATCCGAGATGATACAAACCTTACCTTAGCCACACCTACTCAATCACACATTGTGATCACCACTCCACCACCAACAAAACACCAACTTCACCTCCACCGGCACCCATCCAAACATCCAAAACACCCTCACCACCTTCACCAAGGTCTCCAACTCTCATTCCTATGGAGTTATTTTCCACTCCACCTACTTCACCAAATCCTTTCTTGGAGGACTTGGATGACTTGCCTCCTAGGCCAAATCATCCACCACCATTGCCATCATTTGGCTCAATTGAGCGGATGGCTCATGAGTCACCTCGGTCATCCTTTGACCCAAACGCCCCATTAGGGCCTAAACCTCTGCTCTTCCACCCCATTCACAAAGACATTCATGGTCCTTTGTATGGGGATCATTCACTCCCACATCAATGTCCCTCATCTTGAGGACATTGAGGAGTGTATGTGGGATGCCAATCCCACTAGAGAGGAGATTCAAACGGAACTCCACAACCTCCACCAATTCAAAGGCATGGTGGACTCTCACTTGAGTGAGACAATGCAAATGCAAAGTGCTTTGCTTGCTTCCATCATGACCACCCCAAACATTTCCACCAACACCAACACATCTACCATTCCACCACCACAACCTCCCCAAGCATACTACCTCCCTAGGCATGGTTGCTCAACTTGTGAGCAAACGGCCCAAACCGTTGATAGGACCCGGGTTATGGTCTTTGACTTTCAAGAAGAAATGAGGTTCATCCTCAATCATATCCTTGAGCCTCAACGCTTTCTCATCCACCATCAAATTAGGATGGTCATAGTTTAGCATCTCTAGTTTTCTCTTCTTAGGATTTTTTTTCTTTTCTTTTCTTCTTGTACTAAAACACATCATTGTGTTCCCATTTCATGATCTTTATTCATGAAAATTTTAACTAATGAATGGTGTTTTTATTATAGTATTGGTGCTTTTACATAGTGTTTGGAAATGCTTGTGAATGATCATTATTACTAACATTTTTTTGTAGCTTTTATTTTCACAATCCATGTATCTTTCCATTAAGCACCCAATTTAGGGGGAGCTTTGATCAAGGGGAGATAATCGCTCGGGCTCATTACATTCCAAGATCGCATCTACTTTTTGTTGAGACAAAAAAGGGGAGAAAATATAGAACTTGATTACATTTTGACTTTTCTTAAAAAGTCAATTGCATACTTTGACTTTCTGAAAAAGTCAACATCATACATCAACTAGGGAACACTTTGACTTTCATAAATAGTCAAACATCATACACTTACATTATCTTTCTCTTTTCAAGTTCTAAAACTAATATTTTTATAACTCTTGCACAAACTTTGTATCTTTTATAAAAATAAAATTTATATTTTGTCCTCAACAAAAGGGGAGATTGTTAATACAAATATCGTCATTAAACGTTATTTATATTTTTGATCTTTACCTAAGTTTTGTTAACGACAAAAGTAAATTTAATTTGTATAAAAGCTTAAAGCTTGTCAAGTTTAATAGATATTAAAACAAGCTTTTTCAAACAATATATTCATCATTCAAGCATTTACATTTATGATTAGTAACATCTTGATATAACTCTAATCATTATGTATGATAGTAGTTTTAGAATGTGTTAGGTTCTTAAAACCAAACACTACTTAAGTACTTGCATATTTCTAAAAATAGAAATACAACATATGACATCATGTGTTGCATCATGGAAATCATTGGAAGATTTCATTAGATATTTTGTGTGGATTTGTACTCTTCATATCTTGCACAATCTCACTTAGATAGAGTTGACTTTAGCAAAGATTTGATATCTTGACTGTCAGACCGGCGATACCAATTTGGTACACGGAACCCTTTAAGGGTTCCGCGGTCCGTGGATGCTCCTGTCCATTTTGGCTATAAATAGCAATGCCAAGCCAAGTAGTTTTTCATCCCTTTCTAACATACTCTCATACATATCTTCTCTCTAACCTTTCTAACTCAGTTTCATATCATATTAGTGATCTCTTTTGTAGCAAAGAAGATCAAGTCACATTCAAGCTTCAAACGAGAAGTTGGAAGTCTTGTTTGTTTAGTGTTGTATGATCTTGTGTTGATTCATACTTCATTGTTGTATTAAACCATCATAATCTTGTAGGTGTGAGTGGTTAGTATTTTAGTCCTCAAAATACGTTGTGTGTGGGAGTGGTTGTACCCTTGGAAAGAACTCGACATCTAGCTTAGTGTCGGAAATAGTGTAAGCGAAGTGTAAAGGTTTTCTCCGCGGGTGAAAGGAGCTTGTTGACTAGTGAAGTTAAACTCTCGAGTGTGAGACTCGAGGAGTGGAGTAGGGCAAGGAAAAAGAGTCCTTGTAGACCGAACCACTATAAACAACTTGTTGTGGTTTGATCATTTCTTTCCTTATTTACTCCTTACATATTGCTTGCATATTTCATTAACATATCTAAGATCAATATCAATTGATCTTTACAATAAGTTTCAAAACAAAGTTTTTAATTGGTAAACTATTCAACCCCCTTCTAGTTTTCTACACATATCATTGCAAGTAAACTTAATGCAAGTAAACAGAAATAATAGCACAAGTATGGGAATAGGTTCAACTTGAGTTAACTAAGACTAAATCATATCATTGCAAGTAAACTTAATGCTAGTAAATAGAAATAATAGCATAAGTATTACCTTGGGTTTTCACATCCTCCAATGAGTGTCCGCATCATGTAGGGAAAATTTTCAACTTAAGACTCGACAAGCCTGAATGGATCAGTCATATTATCACCACCATCTCTCAGCTTTCTGATCAAATCATCCATAAATTCCTCGTGCTCACTAACAGTTTCACTATCACCAACTCTATAGACCCTATTTTGCCTCATCCTACTAGAACTACCTTCATTTTCAACTTATGTTTGTTTCTTTGTAAACTTAGGAGCCTTCTTTGATTCAGTTTTTCGCTTCCTAATTTCTCGCAACTCATCTTCACCTTCTGATAAGTAGTCAACATACTTATCTGAATAGTCACTCTCACTATCGCTATACAAACTATAGTAAATGCCTAGTGAAGGATCACTTTCACTATCGAAATCACTTTGCATAACATCTGGGTTATCATTTTCTTGAATTACTATCCCCTTATTCCTACGAACAGGTAATTTAGGAGGAGGGTCTTGTTCTACCATCTTACTTTTACCCTTATCCATAACTTTCTTAACTGTATTAGCATCATCATTGACTTGAATTTTACGCTTATCAAACAACTTGCGCTTAATACTAGGGTGTGGGCTGTTTTTCCCTAACAACTTACGCTTAGCAATAGGGCTGACAACTAGATTCCTAAGAGGGATGTCCTCTTCATCATCCACACTGTTCACTACAACCTGATTATCTACCACATTGTTCAATACAACCTCATCATCTTCCACATTTTCCACTAGTACTTTCTGTTTAGATGTTCTTAACTTTTCTAGTGTATATCGTGTTTGCGCATCTTCTTCAGCCCATGCAGTAAGCTCATCTGATCATATTAGAAACATCTTTTACCATAATTTCGTGAATCCTCACCCTAAATGTATCCCCATCCCCATATTGTTCCATGTTAAGATTTTTAAAATAAAACTCAACAAAATTTTGGTGAACATGGGTCATGTATATGTTTAATTTCCCATATGCATCAGCAAATTCATACAATGAAGCTACATCTAAATCGGTTTCTATGATTTTCAATCCTCTTTCTAATTCAAACTGTGGTAAGTAGAAATACAAAGCAGTAAATCCTATATGGTCTGTCGTTTCCTTCAAAAACTCACACATACTCTTAAAGTCTAGTTTCTTATTCTTATACAACTTCCATTCATAAACTAAGATGTTTTCATACCTAAGTGGAAGGAAAAAAACACACCATCGTGGTGAACATCAAACCACAACGCATCAGACCTAGATGGTGCCATCCTATAAAAAAAATAGGGAAAAAGGTATAAAAATAAAATTTTCAAATGGAAAACCCCTAATTCGTACACTATAATAAACCTTAAATACTAGCAAAATATAAAGATGACAAAGAGAATATAACAAATGGTACCTTATGCACTAATCAATTTCAGTAAATTATTGAAAACGACAATCAATTGATAAGCTTTTAAAATTAGGGTTTGGTGGGGTGAAAAGGAGAAAACTGAGAGAGAAACGCAGGTGTGTGTGGTCCAATATGTGATTAAAGTACGTGGTCCAAGGTTTGAAAGGGTGTTGTTTTTTTGTGCCAACTTGGAAATAACAACGTGGAAATAATATCACATGTGGAAATTATATATAAACGAAAATGGTTGTTGCAACCGGCAACTGACCAAACAAGTCACCGGATACACACAATGACCGGTTTTGAAACTTTATTGACGGAATGAGGAAAAAAAAAGAAAACTATATACAAAAAGAAAAAATAGCAAGTTAACTACATTTTCAAATGATTTGCCCCTATGAAAAAGTTTCAAAACGGTTATGGGATATGAATCATTAATACACCAACAAGAACTACGCTTAAAGACTCTGATTTCTCCGTTTACGGGGACCATTTATGCTTTCCACGTATTTTTTCCGGCTCGCATTGTGTACTGACCCAACCTAACTCACGTGGCAACACAATGATATTTTCGTTTTGGTCTCACAATAGATAGTACGTTACTCACTAACTCTAGACACTGTCGCTAAAAAACTACTTATCAGTTAAGGATGTAAGGGTGTAAAAACGTAGAATCTCTTATGTACTTCAGCAATATTAAACTTGTATAACATTATTTTAGTATGTTACACTCTTAAACACGTTTTAACCTGTTATGGTACCTAGCTATTGAAATTTGAAATATAATATACGTTCCTATATATAAGCACCTGGAGTAGTGATACTGATAGTGTGTATCTGTGTTACTTTAGTTTACTTCACATGGTCTGCTATCTCAAAGTGGGAGTAAAACCCTCGTGGTTATTTAACAGTGGGAGTAAAACCATCAATCGTGTGTTGACATCACTTCACCGACATGACATCTCTGGCTCAAGTAAAGCCCATTGTTTCTTCATTACATGATAACTAAATTTTGATCGAATTGCATGTCACTTTTCCTATGCTTGATTTTTGTTTTTATACATTTGAAATTTTGGGAAACTGTGTACACTTTTTATTAAAATAATAATGACATCACACGTCATATAGACAATCATACGGTTGGAGGCTGGTGATTCCTTAAAAATCCCGAAAGCTGTAAGCCGGATAGTGAAAGACATCTTTACGTCGAAAAATTCTGACATGAGCATGGTATATTATTGAAACCCTATCTTGTTCCCAAAGGATATCTGTTTCATTCTAGAGCGATTTAATATCTTTCATTTATTTAAGGATTCTATATAACTCAAGTAAAGCAAAAAGCCGTGGCCATGATTCGCATGAGTTGAGAAACATTTGGCTGTAGAAATGCACACGCGTAGGTGTTGAGTAAAACTAACAAATCTTGAAATATCAAATCATATGGGAACTCCAAATTTTGTTTTGATGAGACCCGATATCTATTCATATCAACTCCATTTTCACTTTTCCTGAATGCTAAAGCTGACCTATTTTTGTCCAAAATTTGCAAAAACTCATTTTGCAAAACTCTTTTTCCAACAGAAACCTGGAAACAAAGTTGTACAACCGAACAGAAAAAATGAAAATCTTGGATTCTATCTTTAATTAACTTATGTAGTATGGTTATTTGTTTTGGGAAAAATGGTTCAAGTTGAGCTTGCTACATTGAACACAATTAGAGCACACCCCCAATGGGGAAATTGTTCTGCGTGGAGGTGATAGTGCTCATGGTGTGTCGGTAACTCGGTATCACAATTATGTAAGGCTCGTGGTCTAGGAGTTCGGGCTCCTGACACCGAGCAAACACAAATTAAGCAACTCGATCTTTTTTTTCATTTATTTTTAAAAAGTCGTGGGTAGTTCTTATTGTGGGTAAAAGTTGTGACAAAGTGATAGGATGATACTTCCTCCATCCAGAAAAAAAATGAACACAAATAAAAAAATGATTAAATTACGAAAAGTGTAATTAATGTATGTTTTGATCGATAAAAAATTATTTTTACCCTCACTTTTAGTATAGAAATTAAAAAAGAGCAATTAATGCAAGTTTTGACTAGTAGATAAAATAGTTAAAATATTCATAATTACTATTCATATATATAAGCTCGAAACTTTTTTGGAACAAATATAAATAGTAAGATGGACACTTTTTGTATGACGGAGGAAGTATGATGATATGTTCTTAGGTTGACAGAAGTGTTGATAGTGATCGTAGTGACCATTGTGAATTCTCTTACAACATTATATTTTCGAGTTATTCGAATAAACATATCAAGTTTGTAACTTCCTTGACTTAATCTTAAGATACAAAACTTACATACCTAGCAAATGAAACTCAAACCTAACTTAACAACCACCAATAATAACTAGTTTAGATATTTAATGAAGTAGTCATACACTCATACTTCAAATTAAATATCATTTTATGGACCTTTAAGGTGAGGTTTGACTATATTCGAAATAAGAAATATAGCAAAAAACGAATTTCAAAAAGGTACCATAAAAGGAAAGAGTAAATTATGAAGAGTTTGTGGCAGGCAAAAATCCAAAATAGCAAGGGGAATCGTGCGTGGGATAGATGGTGTCATACGTGAGAGATGTGAAATATGATGAGATACGTCTACTGTAACATTTTAGTGTAATTAAGGTAGACCCCTTTTCTTTCTTGTTCTTTCTTACTGGGGTACATTGCTAATGTATGACACCATGACCTCCATATAGACCAACCCATATAGGGCACTTGCACTTATTACCTTGTGGTTGTTTTACTTGCCTTAGCTTTGTCCACCTACTATTCCATGTAAACTTTTGTTACCATAGGTTAAAAGTTAAAATTCTTTGCATTATCAAGCACACTCGTTGCAATCAGTTAGCAAGGGTAGGTGTTAGAATTATGGGGGCATTTACATATATATTCTTTCGTAACTGAATAATTGCATATATATCATTTCCACAAAGTATCATACGTTTAAGTCATTAGGTGAATGAGTTAATTTCTGATAACGTGTCCCGTATCTATTAGAAATAACTAAATTTAGCTTGGTGATAAGGTATTTGTGTGGGAGGTTTAAGTTATTGAACAGACTTGTTGCTTGTGTTAATGTTGCGGAAATTGTCTTGTGTAACAACACTATAACATGTCCATGTACCACGGTTTACGAATAGATAATTAGACCATATCTTTGTTAGTGGATTAGAATAATGTGATAATACATTATATATAAACAGAAACATGGTTTAGGCTTCCCAATAACAATACAATTAGTCTAGACATACTGTAATAAAATCCATTAACAATCTTATGGTCCCATCGAAGCAGATTTCCTTAACGGCAGAAAATACAAGCAAACTAACGATTTAGTTACCTTGTAACCACTAACCATGAGAGATGATGAAGACTTGTTGGATGTTAATTGGGGCTTTTGCATATATATCCTTCCGAAAATGCAAAATTGCATATATATCCAAAACATGCATAAAAACCATTGTACTATTTGGATATGCTAAAAATAACAAATGAAGGCCTAATTAGTCCAACAAGGCAATAAGAAAGTATAGCCCCAAAGCCCACATCATTGTAGACGCTTCAGGCCCAAATAAGCAAACAAGTCCGCTATAGGTTTCAGTATTACATGCAAAACAACATTATGAAAGTTGGGTTGTGTCTAGTAAATTACCACGGGTGTCCTATCATCTTCTTAGATGCAGTTATGTGATCAGTAGTAAAAGAAGTATGATTCAAGCAATTTTATGACGATCAATTCAAAACAGGACCATCTTCATAACTTACATACACATTCTTTGCTCTATATTCCTTGTAAGTGACACTGGTAAAATGTTTTCGACACACGTCTCACATAGTTCATGTAGTATATTTTCGAATTTTTATTGAATTTCACACTTTTTTGGGAGTTTGAGTTGATATGGAGTAACATAATTCTGACCTTTAAATATTGTGATTCTTGCCAATCTGATGTAGAGCTTTGGTCTTTATGAAGTACAACTAACGGCTATAAGTTGTATTTGATGGATTCAACTCATACACGTTTAGTGAATAGAGGTATATAAAGATACATTTTGCTGTGTGTCCAAGATGCATTTATTGATAGTTGTCGTGCGCAAAACCCCAACGCGATAAATATAGTTATATAATAAATATAGTAAAATTTATTGCCTTCTCCTTGCAATTCACTATTTAGTAAAACGGCGAATGTATATGTGTTATATGTGTTTGTTTGGGTTTTCATTCTTTTGAATCATTATTTATAAAAGATGCAATCTCTTTCCGTCAACACTTTCAAAAGTAAATGATTTTGATAAAAACGTTTGTATTGATTGAAATAATTGTTAAAGTTATAAAATTTGAATCAAAAAATAAAATAACTTAAAATGTAAAAATAAAAATATATCAAAATAGATGTTGAATTAAAGAGCACAAAATTTTAAAAAATATGGCGAAATTAGTCGTAAAAAAATTAAGCAATTAAAGATATTTAAATTTAAAATAAAAGCAATTAATTAGTTAAATGCCTTATTATAACTTTATTTTAGTTTGTTAGAAGCTCCATCATTTTTGTTATTTTTTAGTTAAGAAGTGACATTAATGTCCGATGATTAGGCTATCTTAATTTTTTGTGGGATTTCCTTGAAACTTGCATCTTTATATAGTAGTATTGATGTAATTTTGGCGAATGCTTTAAGACCCCAACACCATGAGAAGAGGGAAGATCAGATAAATATAACGAAGTTTGAATTTACCTAAGAGAGTCATACAAGCATAAGATTTCAGTTATAAACAGAACATAATCAGGAGTTTTTGCTCTTAATGGGAGGTGATCGTAGAACATAATGTTTATAGATGTGGCTCAATATCTTTTACCTGACTAATTGAAGTCAACACTGTTTTGTTACTTGATGTTTATATCTGTATCAAAACAACATAGTTTTAGTGCTTTTTGCACGTATCTGGTTTAATTAGTTCTATTGCCAATGGATATATTATCATGTCATAGTTATTGTTGGTTAAATTAACTCTGCTTCAACTACGATAAACAACATATAAGCGTATATTACTCACATAGGAATGATACAAGAGAAGTTTTACCAACAGAGTTACTATATTTTAGACATGGCTCTTGATGGAAGAACTGTAACCAGTTTGATCATCGTGGTACTTATCCCATAACATAACTCCGCCGTATTTTGCAGACCCTTTGATTGCTGGAAGAACTTGGGAAGTCAAGTCACCAACAGCAATATATCCACTTCCAGCAGCTGTGGGTGATGCAGGTAGGCCCAAGAAGATCTTGGTTGCCGGTATCTCAGAAGTCCACTGCTTCCAAGCGTCTTCAAGATTAGTCATGCCTCCAGAGTACTGGCACGGAGGGTTGTTATAAAACTGAACCCAAACATAGTCGAAAAGGCCTGTTTTAAGGGCAGTTCCTATATATGCATCCGGGAAAGGACACTGTGGAGCTGCGGTCAAATATACCTTCTTTCCTTTACTACTATATCCAGAAAGATACTTAGCAAGATCATCCCAATGTTCAGTAGTTCCTCCCTCAATATCAAAGTCGATTCCGTCCAAAACAGCTTCACCAAGTGGACGTGTAGATGACTTCCCCCCTAAGAAGTTATTCCAGAGGTAAGTGGCTACTTGTTTAGCGTCTGCAGCAGATGTGAGGTAGTAGCTTCCCGAAGCTCCTCCAATGGTGAGCATTACTTTGATCCCTTTAGCTTGGCATGATTTAATATCGGTTGTTAAATTGGTGCAGCCATTGCTGTATGGATCACAGTGACCTGCAAGATTAATCATTGGAGTCTGACCATTTCCAAATGTTGCAAGAAATGCAAGGTTGACATAATCGTAGTTTCCGGTGGAGCATGTCTCAGCCAAGGTTCCCTCACCCCCGTTTTGACCCCAGTAGATTGAAATGCCACCAGCATTGATACCAACTGCCAGTAACAGCATCATTGAAGAGAATAATGCTAAACGGTATGCCATTTTCAGATGAGTACCTATATTTCTTGAGGTGACTGAAGAATGTATTGGTGTGCTTACATGTTTGAGAGGTTTGGTTTATATAGTGAAGGGATTGGCTTATTCAAATTCTTCCAATTACCATGTAAATTAGGAAATAAGAACCTTGCACGGCACTCAGTTGAATCCTCTTTTATCAGAAGCAGGATTGAATGATTGATGAAATCATTGGTAAGTTTCTTCCTGTAGCTCACGTTTGTTAGTTGTTTTGTCTTTTCTTGCTGTCTCCTACATGAAGATCAAGGGACATCTCAAAGAAAATTGCTTTATATATATATATATATATATATATATATATATTTTTTAATTTACAGTATCAAACGGATTTGTCTCAGTGCTATTGTCATTAACTTGCGTTGTTACTAGTTTTGAAATATAATGACAAACCTAGCTCTCTCAAGAATGCTACGCTGTCCTATATGACAGTAACGTATCTCTCTTGCAGATCAAGGAGACTCTTTTGGGGAAGCTCCAACATATGGGATCAGATAACTTCCAGATAATCCTTTATCAAAAGTTGATTGGCCTTAAATGCATTTTGATGCCCTTATCCAGAACGATTTCATGTATGCATCGTAACATTGTGATATTCATATTCTTTAATACTGTAATTGATTAGATTGATATTCAAAACAAAATTTGCTATAGAAGAGTAATTCTTTAGGTATGGTTTGATCTCTTTGACCATAGTAATTTCCGCCAACATCGGTTCTGTAACTTTAGTCAATGGTCCAAAGACATGAAAATTTTTCTCCTATTTGCAAAATAGTGGGAAATACAGTGCACTAAATCAAACCTACAGCTGTTACTCCATTCTATGATCTTTTAACACCATGTGTGCTGCTCTTGCCTATTTGAGCTATGGATGTCATTCTAGTAGCACAACAGTAACTATATATTACAGCGAATTATAAACCCGTAATCCACATATAGCTAATTATTGATAGTCAATAGGGTGTATAGCAAACTAAGTTTGGATTAATAGATAATTATGTACAAATGTTAGTTACAAACAAGTGGCATATAGTTATTTGGACTGTTACAGGATTTGTCATATTGTTTCTACTTGTTTCTCAGTTTTGTCATATCTTTTACATAGAACTTATTCCAACCTTACAATGTTGTTAAATTATGATATTAGATATTTTGAGGATTCATATATGTATATCATGCAAGGCGATCTTCTGTAAAAAGAGTAAGTCGCCTTGTTGATGTCGGGCCGACATCGCCGCTTAAGTATTTAGGTCTTCAACCAATGAGTTGCATAGATTTGCCGATAAATATTTGAAGTGTCACGTCCAGTCTTTACGGTGCATATTGGCTTAACTTAGTGCACCAGTTTAAAATAATGCAGCTCGCCAGCCTCGTGCTTTCCGCTCAAATACCGCCTAAAATTGTCGACAAATAGTTCGGATACCTCCCATTATAAAGAAGACTACGAAGATACTATACAAGAATATCACGAATATCTTCGTTATATACTGTGCGCTAGGTATCCTTCCCAACAGTAGGTTGATGTGGGAAATTTTCTCGCACGCCAACTGGTTCTTTTCATGCGTCATTATTAACTCCGACGAAATATGCTTCAACATTTCACGGATGGCTTAAATGTTGGGCGATATTCGCGTTGATCTAGACGGCCCACGTACCGCCTATCTTTTCCCTGTTTGAAGTACTATACTACAAATGACGAAAAGAATCCGTTGAAGACCCAAGGCTGGGCACCCCGGAACTACACCGACGGGCTGTCGAACCTCCTTCGCTGGGATTTTAGCATGGCGTATATAATGTGTTGCTGCTGAAAATGCGTAATGGATCCAAGAATCGGTGATTGTTCATCTCCGTATGAGTACGATGTTATACCTCTATATATAGAAAGGGTGGCGTTTTAGCTGCAGTTAAAACTTCGTCTATATAATTCGGTTAAGGCCAGTTGACCGCTTGCTTTTAAAAGAGTATGCAAATAGCTTCAAAGTGGTGAACATTTTGTAATTTTCCCTTCTAATTCGCTGCTCGGCCAAAGGATTCTGCATAAAGCCGTTTTAAGCAGATTTTCGCCACGAAGTTATCCAGACGGTAATATGTCTCGCATTGCATTAGATGTGAGGTTGGCTTCCCAAGCATTACTTGGTGAGCATTAGCTTTATCGCTTTTCGCATGATTTATGTCGCTCATACCATCCCGCATATACGCCAATACGTATCCCCAGATTGCATCTGCTGTTAATCATCGCGAATATTTAAAGAATGTTTACGCTTTTCGTGATCTATCGCCGGGCCATCCGGCCATATATCGCCAACATGCCCCTGAGATTGCACTATTGGTCAGCACTCCATCACGCAGACTTAAAGCAATGTTTTACTTTCTCAGATCTATCACCGGCCATCCTACCATATACTAACATGATGTCCCAAAGATTGTACTATTGGTTGTTATATAGTGAAGGCATTGGCTTAAAAGAATTTTTATTTTCTAAGAATTTATCGTTCACGTAATCACTGCCGCCATATAGCCAACATTCCCAAAGAGATGCATTATTAGTAAAAGACTAATGATGTAATACTTAAATAGTATCTATGGCCTTTGTGTTTGTATTATACAACATAATCAGATCGCTTCCTTTTCCGGTCCTTAGGGGATTAATATACATTAACATGCCCTCCAAGATTGTATTTATTAGTAAAAGACTAATGATAATAATTTAGATAGGAACTATTCAACATTTTATTTCAGGTGCTTTTGCACCAAGGTCTTCCTGGAGTTCTTTGCACTTTAATATTTTATCTTCCTGCTTTTTGCACCAGTCTCCGTGAGTGGTTTTGCACTCGAATATTTTAGACTTTTCCTAGCGGCTTTTTGCACCAAAGTCTTCCGGAGTGTTTTGCACTGAATATTTTATCTTTCCTGGCTGCACTCAAAGTCTTCCGGAGTGTTTTGTCATAACCTTTTTGAGGTATGAACCATTCGCTTTCGTTATGACAACCCTTTGGGTAATGAACTATTCTGAGTTCTTTATTAAGGTAACCCTTTTCGGGCATGAACCATCCGAGTTCCTTCAAATATACCAACCTTTTTTAGGTATGAACCATTTAGTTTATACCTCAACCTTTTTAGGCGGTATGAACCGTCGTGTTTTTATTATGGTAACCTTTAGGTATAAACTATTTTGTTTACCGAAGAACCCTTTGTGATAAACCGCTCGACATTTCTACATGGCAACTTTTTGATATAAACCATTTTTGTCACTCGGGCAACCTTTTCGGTATAAACTCGCTCGCATTTCATGGCAATCCTTTCGATTAAAAACCATTTTTTTCCTTCAATCCTCATATAAAACTTATTCCGGCATTTGCATTAAATGATTTTGATATAAACCATCTTCTTTGTCGCCTCGGCAACCCTTTGCATGTATAAACCTCGCAAGATTAATAGCATGCCATGGCAACCTTTTTGATATAAACCATCTTCGTCGCCTCGGCAACTTTTCGGTATAAACCGCTTGCATTTCATGGCAATCCTTTTGATATAAACCATCTTTGTCGCCTCGCGTCTTTCGGTATAAACCGTCAAGCATTTCATGGCAACCTTTGATATAAACCATTCGCTTTGTCACCGCAACCCTGGGTATAAATACCATTCGAACCGGCAACCCTTTTGGGTATAAAACCGTCACGCTTCATGACAATCCTTTTGGATAAACCACCAACACTGATCACGCTTTCCCTCCCTTTATTTCCAATGGATATATTTGTATTTAATTATGTTCGGCTTAACTTTATGGTGTTTTAAGAGGTCCTTTCCGCGAGATATCCCTCGCTGCAATTAAAATAAGAAAGATCTTCTCTTTTTCGCTAGATATGAAAAATATGTTTGTTATGTATCAATCCGAAAATCAATAAATCAACCGTAACATAACCGGGGAACTATATCATACCACATATACCTATCACAATCCGCTATATCACCAGTATCTGAACTTAAAAATAAAACAAAATATTAGATAACATAATCAACAAATAAATGTAACTTCTTGCCCAGGAATAATAACTATAAAAATGTGATGTTTCTTGGTATTTCGGATATGGTATGGTACAACCATTGTGAATCAACGTTATGTCCCAATGTTTTAATACACCAATCAAATATATACTTCTTTTAGTTAATGGTAAATACAGTGATTCAAAACATTATTCTTTGTAATGTATCAGAAACAACCTATAGTCCATGCATAGAAACCGGTCATTGGTCGACAATCTTGTAACATCGTTCTTTGGAGATCATGTCTCAAATGTTGTTTAATACTCTTAACAAGAGAGTTAGCAACTTCTCTTTTGGAATATCCTTTCGATTGGAGGTAGTTTTGAGAACTATTTTTAGAGGTTTCGAAGGTGACGACTATCGGCAGATGGATTCAAGTGTAATAATTGGGCATAGATATTTAGGTTCTCCAAACATTTCAATTGCCACGCATCCTCTTGTGGTGATTAGCACAACTCGTGGAGTTGTGGAATAAAAACTTGTTGATAATAGCTTATGACTTTGTATATTCTATTCCTATATATATATATAAGGTAATAGCCCAAGGTACTATTTATGAATTTGTGGATGTGGGAGGGTGTGCTATTTGAGATAACATCTGGGCGGAGCTCCCATCCGGTGAAATTGAAAAAGGTTCACGTGACTAATGTCGAAGCTTATGATTGGAGCTTATATTGACATGGTTCCGCTGTTCATGCGGTAGCCCGTCTAGAGTCTCAGAGATTACGAAGATTGAACTTACAAAGCTTGGATTAAGAAAAGTGGTCGACACTAAAGGGATCAATAAAGGTGATTCTAATGTTTAAAAACCTTGGGGCCCCGAGCATATGAGACTCTAAATAAGTATTATTCTATCAAATTATTGGTCATAATTTTACAAAAACGTTATCATTGTGGTGGTGGTTTTTATGTGCGAGCTAATTAAGTTGTAAAAGTACTCTAAATCTTTTTTGTTTTTTTAAATAAGTATGCTTTTGAGATAACTACGGACGTTCCTTAGGAGTCCTAATGAATCACGTGATTCCATCTCTCTTTTTTATGAGATAAGAAAAATAATGTCTCCAACCAAACTTTTATACATTAGTTCGTTTATTGTGCGATAAAAGTAGTAATATAATCCTTTCAATTTCATAAGATTAGGCCTTACCAAAAAACATATTTGATCTATAATATAAAATTACAGCCGAGCAACTCGTTTTCGGTAAAAAGTGGTTCAGTATGTAAATTTGTGAAGGTTTATTAGTCGGATCGGAGGTTACTAATAGAAAATAAATGCCATGCCTTAAAAGAGACAAATCTAGTGACCCAGGAGGGTTTGGGGTAAAAAGCCCACCATACGTCCATACCCATCCTCCATTCTTTCCATTGCTTTATGACTTAAAGGTATATGCTTCTATTAAGTTATTTGACAGAGCAAATCAAGTGATGCGAGTCACGGGTAATGTTGCTTTACCCGTATCATGCCTATATATGGAGATTTTTAGTACCAAATGCCATATCGCTTGTACATTAGTTGTGATAGCCGATTAGTGTAGAGGTACTTTTGATGTAACCTGTTGCTTTACCTTTAGATATAAAACAACTTTGAAAGGCTCTATGCCTTTAGTACTACTATTATTTTGGAAAAAAGATATATGAGTAGTATCTTAAAAAGTCAGAAAGATATCATAGTGGGCTTACTTTTGACTTTGGGAGCATAAAATAATTCACGTGTCTCCCTTCTAAGTTTGAACCGTTATCACTTTAAATTTAACTTTTGTAGCTTTCCCTCTTCTTTATTTTTGTCGCAATTTATGGGTTGGTTCTGGCCTTAGATAACGGTTCCATTAGGCATTAACCTTGCTTTTTTTTTTGTGTACACATATTTTAATTTCCCCATATATGCACCTTTAACCTTTAAGGTAGGAACATAACTTTTGAATAAATAAAAAGTATACTTGTGTAATATTGTAGCAAATCTTGTCTTTATATTTTTCCCATTCCGTATATAAAGTACGTATGGTGTAACTACATTTTACCAAGCTCCCCAGTATCGACTTGTAAATCATGCACAAAAGTTTTAGTTGTAAAGTGCGAGTATTTTTAATAACATGACAATTTTTAGTCGCATATAGCATGGTCTCGAACTCTTGATTCGATATGTACATATACAATTTTTGGCCGGTTTTGGTTTAGTATACCCATCGCCTGTTAGTTTGACCAAATAATATTTATGTCTATTACTTGTTCTTCATCTTTGTATTTTGATGAACTTTTGCTATCACTTAATAATATATGCGCATTTAAAGTTTGGCGATTTACACTTGGTTGTATTTTGAGTACTTTTATGCTCATGTGACAATATGGGCTTCACAGGTTGCATTTTTTTTTTATCGCATAGATACTAGATGTATTTATGTTTACATGGTTATTTGTTAATAAAGTCATATAAAAACATAACCATAGAGAAAGTGCGTGTGTCTTTATTTTAGGAAAAGAGCATTGATTCTTTTTCACAAACACCATGTCATGTCCTTTTCTACTATCTCTCATAGAGTGAAGCTAGCTTTAAAACAAAAGTAAAAAATATTGTACAACATTTAATTTAGGCCTTCCAAAGGCAAACGTCACCTATCACTAGCATAACTTTCAACCTAGTCCATCATTTAGTATAGGTGCATAATCAGGTACATGAAAACCTTTATTTCTCAAATAACCAAAGGTCTTAATTTTTATCAGAGCATATTACCATTTTATTTTATTTTAAACCATATGTATCCATGTTAGCAAGATAAGGATGTCAAATTGCATATGACAGAAAGTATAGTAATTAAAATGATAATACCATGGTTTTTCAACATATCTTCTTATGCAGTTATGCTTTGTCATGGCAGTCGGTGAAAACCAAAGGGATCGAAAACATACCGATGTGGCGACATGGAAGAGTTAACGAAATTGCATCAGGAGTATATCCATGGGTCCGGACGTCAGCCCTCACCATTTTGCTTTTTACGTCCAACAGACCAAACCCGTCACCAGTATATCCAAACAAGATGGTACCCCCGAAGAACACAGTACCTCCGAGAAACCCTTAGTTGATCCATCCCGTTTGCACTCAACGTTCGTACCGGATGTCTACACCAAACGCCCGTACCGGAGGTTTGTACCAAATGTCCATGATGGACTGAAAAGGTGACCCATCATTCTTAACTCTCGGTAGAGTGAATAACGGGTCCCACGGATGGCGCCAAATGTTGAAGCATATTTCCGTCGGGTTGATCTTGACGGCTTCCACGTGCCGTTCATCTTTTCCCCGAGCTTGAAAGTATACTACAAACATGAAAGAACCCGTTAGAAGGGGACCCGAGGCCGCCGAGACACCCTCCGACAGTCAAGTCGAGAACCTCCTATTTGAAGGATTTTAGCACAAGTATATAATCTGTGATGCATGTTATCTTGAAATGTGTATGTGATGTATTTACTGTATTGTCTATCTTCTCTATGAGATATGATGCTACACTTATATATAGAAATAGGAGGAGGTAGGTGTAAGAAAACACATCCATTATCACGTGAAAAGCGACATATTTAGGCGGCAACCATTTAAGCGGGAAGAGTTTGGCGGAAATAGTTTAGAAGCGGGAAAGATTTTAGGCGAGAGCGCAATATTTCCTTCGGTACACAATGGTTCGGCTAGAGTGATTCGGCATAGACGTTCGGCATAACTTTCGTTCGACGTGGGCCATCCGCCATATCGTCAACATCCCCCCGTATGCTATTGGTTGAAGACCGATTGTGCAATACTTAAAGAATGTTTTTACGCCTTTCGGCATCTATCGTTCGGCGTGGGCCATCCGGCCATATACGTCAACACCCCTTGACTCTGATCGAACGTATCTGTATATCATCCTATTTATAACGAAAAATGAGTAGGTTGTTACTTTTGCCCATGTTCGTTTAAAGCAGTCTAGTGCTAGTTCTTTCTTGCATTTGTTAAGTGAAAGGTACAAGATTTGATTTACTTATTTCTATTATATTAATGTTAGAGATTTAATCATGTCACATTATTCCGTGACTCAAGTAGAAGTTTAAAAATCTAAATGAACAGGTGACCCATGGGAACCAGTAAGGATATACCCGTCTATGAATTGACGGTAACATAGTAGTGTGTCGTGATACAGCCTCTTTGCAAAGTTCACGGATAGGCTGTGTACTAGGTATCCAATCCCCATATTTGTCGGAGCTATATGTGGAGCATTGACGAATGCCAACCGTCAAAATAAGAAGTGTGATAGTGGGAGTAATTTTGAGTTCCTGAACTACTGTGTTAGGTTATATGCGGAATTATTATTTACGAGAGGAAGATATATCAGACATATATATATTTATATATAAGAAAATTACATACTCTCATAGGGGAATAATACAAGTGAAGTTTTTACAACCATAATAAATTCACACTCTAGACATGGCTCTTGATGGAAGAACTATATCCAGTTTGATCATCATAGTACTTGTCCCACAACATAACGCCTCCATATTTTGCAGACCCTTTAATGGCTGGAAGCACCTTGGAAGTTAGGTCACCAACAGCAATATATCCACTTCCTGCAGCTGAGGGTGCTGCAGGTAGACCCAAGAAAATCTTGGTTGCTGGTATTTCAGAGGTCCACTGTTTCCAAGAATCTTCAAGATTAGTCATGCCTCCCGAGTACTGGCAAGGAGGGTTGTTATAGAACTGAACCCAAACATATGAAAGGCCGGTTTTTAGGGCAGTTCCAACGTATGCATCTGGAAAGGGACACTGTGGAGCTGCTGTCAGGTAGACCTTCTTGCCTTGACTGCTGTATCCAGAAAGATACCTGGCAAGGTCGTCCCAGTGTTCTGTAGTTCCTCCTTCGATGTCAAAGTCAATCCCGTCTAAAACCGCTTCACCAAGTGGACGGGTGGATGATGACCCACCTAAGAAGTTATTCCAGAGGTAAGTGGCTACTTGTTTAGCGTCTGCAGCAGATGTGAGGTAGTAGCTTCCCGAAGCTCCTCCTATGGTGAGCATTACTTTGATCCCTTTAGCTTGGCATGATTTAATGTCGGTGGTTAAATTGGTGCAGCCATTGCTGTATGGATCACAGTGACCTGCAAGATTAATCATTGGGGTTTGGCCGTTTCCAAAAGTTGCCAGAAACGCGAGGTTGACATAGTCGTAGTTCCCAGTTGAGCATGTCTCAGCCAAGGTTCCCTCACCCCCGTTTTGACCCCAGTAGATTGAAATGCCACCACCATTGATACCCACTGCCAGTAGCAGCATCATCGAAGAGAATAATGCTAAACGGTTTGCCATTTTCAGTTGAGTACGTATATTTCTTGAGGTGACTGAAGAATGTATTGGTGTGCCTAAATGTTTTAGAGGTTTGGTTTATATAGTGAAGGGATTGGCTTATTGGAATTCTTCCAGTTACCAAGTAATTAAGAAATAAGCACCTTGCAGGGCACTCCGTTGAATCCTCTTTTAACAGAAGCAGGATTAATTAAATCACAGGTAAGTTTTTGTCGGTAGCTCAGGTTTATCAATTGCTGTCTTTTCTTGCTGTCTCCTACATAAAGATCAGGGATATTTTAAAGAAAATAGCTTTATGGTGTTTTAATTTATGGTACCAAACGGGTTTGTCTGTATGCTATTGTCATTAACTTGTGTTTCTTACTAGTTTTGAAATATATATTACTTTGACAACCCTCTCTCGAGAATGCTATGCTGTCCTTTATCACAGGTAGAAAATTTACAGTACTATGCAACTTAGATGAACGTGGTAATTTACATATGAATTATTCTTGGAACAGTATGGGTGATATGCTATAATTTTGTTGTATTCAAGTTTTTTTGTTAGACTATTAATTGATAGTTAGATATATTGCTCACAAACATTGTTTAGAGTGGTTCTTTAGACTAATATACATCTCTGGTAAAGGCATCCCTAGCTAATAATCAGCTTGATCATCATGGTATTTGGACTTTAGCATCATTGTTTTCATACCCTAGACTATAAAGGTTTAAAATCCGTCAGGATCTTAGAGTTCACTCCGTTATATCCTTGTTTTGATGTCTTCTACATAAAACTTAGGCCCATCTTACTATGCAATTCTTCTGTGTGGGTTCTCAAATCAAAATACTAGACCTGTTTGTTTCTTTGCTATTGTCTGCCATACATTCGTCTATATTTATTCGACTCAAAAGTGTCCTTTTGAAAACGTTTTTGACAACACCTTTCACAGAAGTGTTCTGTCTACCTGGATGGTGTGCTTAAACATAATGAACTAGTTTTTGGTCGAATAGACAAAAAAATGAAAACACGTACATATGTCATATATATAGGTTATATATCAATAGAGTGGATAGAAAACTAAGTTTGGATTAATTGATAATTATGTACAAATGTTAGTTACAAACAATTGTCATATAGTTATTTGGACTGTTACAGGATTTGTCATATCTATTGGGGTCCTCTTTTAAGCTGTCATATTAAAAAAACAGTTTCAACTTGTTTCTCAGTTTTATCATATCTTCTACATATATATAGAACTTATTCCAACCTTACAATGTCGTTAATTATGATATTTGATATTTTGAGCATTCATAATATTGCAAATTAAACCCTATATGCATGTTATTCTTCTGTTAAAAAGAGTCGTCCCTAGAGCCTGATCGAACGTATATGTATATCATCCTATTTATAAGGAAAAATGAGTAGGTTGTTACTTTTGTCCATGTTTTCTTTAAAGCATTTCTTAAGTGAAACGTACGAGATTTGATTTACTTATTTCTAGTTATATTATATTGGAGATTTATAATATCACATTATAGATTCCATAACTCAAGCAGAAGCTTAAAAATCTAAATGAACAGATGAGCCATGGGAACCAGTAAAGATACTCGTCTAAGAATTGACGGTGACATAGTTGTGTCATGATACAACCTCTTTGCAAAGTTCACGGGATAGGCTGCATACGAGGTATTCAATCCCCATATTTGCCGGAGATATATGTGGAACATTGACGAATCATCGGCAACCGTCAAAATAAGAAGTGTAATAGTGGGAGTAGTTTCGAGTTCTTGAACTACTGTGTTAGGTTATATGCGAAATTATTATTTGCGAGAGGAAGATATATCAGACATATATATATTGATATATAAGAAAATTACATACTCTGAATAAGTGAAGTTTTTACAACCATAACAATTTTACACTAGACATGGCTCTTGATGGAAGAACTATATCCAGTTTGATCATCATAGTACTTGTCCCACAACATAACGCCTCCATATTTCGCAGACCCTTTAATGGCAGGAAGCACCTTGGAAATTAGGTCACCAACAGCAATATATCCACTTCCTGCAGCTGAGGGTGCTGCAGGTAGGCCCAGGAAGATCTTGGTTGCTGGTATCTCGGAGGTCCACTGTTTCCAAGAATCTTCAAGATTTGTCATGCCTCCCGAGTACTGGCAAGGAGGGTTGTTATAGAACTGAACCCAAACATAGTCGAATAGGCCGGTTTTTAGGGCAGTTCCAACGTATGCATCTGGAAAGGGACACTGTGGAGCTGCTGTCAAGTAGACCTTCTTGCCTTGACTGCTGTATCCAGAAAGATACCTGGCAAGGTCATCCCAGTGTTCAGTAGTTCCTCCTTCGATGTCAAAGTCAATCCCGTCTAAAACCGCTTCACCAAGTGGACGGGTGGATGATGACCCACCTAAGAAGTTATTCCAGAGGTAAGTGGCTACTTGTTTAGCGTCTGCAGCAGATGTGAGGTAGTAGCTACCCGAAGCTCCTCCTATGGTGAGCATTACGTTTATCCCTTTAGCTTGGCATGATTTAATGTCGGTGGTTAAATTGGTGCAGCCATTGCTGTATGGATCACAGTGACCTGCAAGATTAATCATTGGAGTCTGACCATTTCCAAATGTTGCAAGAAACGCAAGGTTGACATAATCGTAGTTTCCAGTTGAGCATGTCTCAGCCAAGGTTCCCTCACCCCCGTTTTGACCCCAGTAGATTGAAATGCCACCACCATTGATACCCACTGCCAGTAGCAGCATCATCGAAGAAAAGAATGCTAAACGGTTTGCCATTTTCAGTTGAGTATGAATATTTCTTGAGGTGACTGAAGAATGTATTGTTTTGCTTAAATGTTTGAGAGGTTTTGTTTATATAGTGAAGGGATTGGCTTATTAGAATTCTTCCAGTTACCAAGTAAATTAAGAAATAAGCACCTTGCAGGGCACTCCGTTGAATCCTCTTTTAACAGAAGCAGGATTAATTAAATCACAGGTAAGTTTTTGTCGGTTGGTTTGCCAATTGCTGTATTTTTTTTTGCTGTCTCATACATAAAGATCAGGGACATTTCAAAGAAAATCGCTTTATGGTTTTTTTAATTTAGGGTACCAAACGGATATGTCTGTATGCTATTGTCATTAATTTGCAATTTCTTACTAGTTTTTAAATATATATTACTTTGACAACCCTCTCTCAAGAATGCTATGTTGTCCTATATCACCGGTAGAACGTTACAGTACTATGCAATTTAGATGAACGTGCAAATTTACATATGAATAATTCTTGGAAACAGCATGGGTGATATGTTAAAAATTTGTAGTATTCATGTTTTTTTATGTAGACTATTGATAGCTAAAAATATTTCACACAAAGATTTGCCAAAGTGGTTCTGTAGGCTAATATACATCTCTGGTAAAGGTAGCGCCAATATCCAGCTTGATCATCATGGTTTTGGACCTTAGCATCACTTTTTCATACTTTAAAGAATAAATTTTTTTGAAGCGCGTCAGGATCGTAGAGTTCACTCCGTTGTATCTTTTTATAAGTAGTCATGGGTGCTTGTAAATTTATACTTCAAAAGACTGTGTCTACTTCTTGACGTTTGTCATTGTTTGTGTTCTTGTTTTGCTGTCCTCAACATAAACTTTAGGCCCATCTTAGTTAACATATATATTTGTTTATTTCATCTGTAGTTATTCTATTCGAGTCAATGGTGTCCTTTTGATAAACATTTTTTAAGGATGCCTTTCACAGCTAAAAGTGCTCTGTCTACCTGAATGATGTTTGAGAGAGTATATGTGTAGTAAACCATTGTAGGAGAATAGGTAAGTTGAGTCTTGTGATAGCCACACATTATAAAGTGAACCAGACAAATATATAAGCAAATTTTATTACGGAATGCATATTGCATGTACGTTTACGTTCCGAGTATGCATATGCTTTATTGCATATATGTTAATACTCTTATAGGGTAATATATTACATCCATAATTTTTACACTCTAGACATATCTCTTAATAGAATAACTATATCCAGTTTGATCATCATAAAACTTATCCCACAGCATAACTCCTCCGTATTTTGCAGACCCTTTGATAGCTGGAAGCACTTGGGTAACCAAGGTACCAACAGAGATAAATCCACTTCCAGCAGCGGTAGGTGATGCAGGTAGGCCCAAAAAGATCTTGGTTGCTGGTATCTCAGAGGTCCACCGCTTCCAAGCGTCTTCAAAATTTGTCATGCCTCCAGAATACTCGCAAGGAGGGTTGTTATAGAACTGAACCCAAATATAGTCAAAAAGGCCTGTTTTAAGGGCAGTTCCAATATATGCATCTGGGAAAGGACACTGTGGAGCTGCGGTCAAGTATACCTTATTTCCTTGGCTACTGTATTCAGAAAGATACTTAGCAAGATCATCCCAGTGTTCGGTAGTTCCTCCTTCGATATCAAAGTCGATTCCATCAAGAACAGCTTCGCCAAGTGGACGGGTGGATGATTTGCCACCTAAGAAGTTATTCCATAGATAAGTGGCTACTTGTTTGGCGTCTGCAGCAGATGTGAGGTAGTAGCTTCCCGAAGCTCCTCCAATGGAGAGCATTACTTCGATCCCTAAATCTTGGCATGATTTAATGTCGGTGGTTAAATTGGTGCAGCCATTGATGTATGGATCACAATGGCCTGCAAGATTAATCATCGGGGTCTGACCGTTTCCAAAAGTTGCCAGAAACGCAAGGTTGACATAATCGTAGTTCCCAGTTGAGCATGTCTCAGCTAAGGTGCCCTCACCCCCGTTTTGACCCCAGTAGATAGAAATGCCACCAGCGTTGGTACCTACTGCCAGTAGCAGAATCAGTGAAGAGAACAATGCTAAATGGTTTGCCATTTTCAGCCGAGTAGGTATCTTAGTTGAGGTATTGTAGAAAGTATTGGTGTGTTTAAGTGTTTGAGAAGTGCGGTTTATATAGTAATAAAGGGATTGTCCTAGTAGTATGGTTTTGGTTTTGTAGTAGATAACTTGGAGGCCACTCTGTTGAATCCTCTTTAAGCAGATAACGTATTGGTTGGAATCATTGAAAAACCGTTTGTTACTCAGGTTTGTCATCTGTTTTGTCTGTTATTTTGTCATATACTATACCTACTATATATTCAGAATGGTTTTGCTAAAACATTTTTATATACTATTTAAGTTTTCTAATGGCAAGTGTTATTTAAGATGATCGCCATTCTTATAGATTTTGCATGTTTTAGATTGTGATCGTCATTCACAAAGATGTTGTAGAACATGACCTCGAATTTTAACTTGTGTAGGAAAGTACAAATATGTTATCTTTTGCAAATGGATAGGGGATATCTATAAGACCATCACATACCAATAATTACGTAAATACATTACTCACATATTTGTCTATTGATTCTTTACTTATTATACATCATTTTTAATGGCTGCACTATATCCAGTTTGATCATCATAGTACTTCGACCATAACATCACACCTCCATAATTAGGAGAACCCTTAATTGCTGGAAGCACCTTTGAAGTAAGATCTGTAACAGGAATAAAACCACTTCCAGCTGCTGTGGATGCTGCAGGTAGCCCTAAGAAAATCTTGGAGACCGGGATGTCAGAAGTCCACTGTTTCCAACCATCTTCCAGATTACTAATATTTGAAGAATATTGGCAAGGAGGATTGTTATAGAACTGAACCCAAACAAAGTCAAATAGACCCGTTTGAAGGGCACCCCCTAACCATGCATCAGGATAAGGACACTGTGGGGCTGCAGTCAAGTACACCTTCTTATCGTGCGTACTGTAAGCCGAAAGATACCTTGCCAGATCATCCCAGTGCTGACTTCCACCTGATTCTATGTCGAAGTCAATTCCATCCAATGATGCATTGCCAAGTGGACGTATACCAGTAGATTTCCCGCCTAAGAAGTTGTCCCATAAATAGGTAGCAACGTCTTGTGCATCTTGTTTAGACGCAATCGAATAGCTACCGATCCCGCCCCCTATAGATAGCATCACCTTAATCCCTTGTGCTTGACAATAGGTTATGTTGGAGCTTAAATTGGTGCAACCGTTGCTATATGGATCACAGTGGCCCGATAAGTCCATTTTTGGTGTACGCCCATTGCCAAATGTCCATAAAAATGCTATGTTTACATATTCATAGTTTCCTGTGGCACAAGTTTCTGCTAAGGTTCCTTCATTTCCATTTTGTCCCCAATAAATGGAAATCCCACCAGCATTAGACCCCACCACTAGTGTTACCACAAGTAAGGCCAAGAATGCTAGAGAATTTGCTGAATGAATTGCCATTGTCACTTTTTCACTTTGAATGTAAAATATAAGAGACTGCTGATTATGGAGTGTGGTAAAAGCTCTATTTATATGACAAATGGAAACCTTATTTGCATGCTAACGTCTCTCAGTTATTTCCTGAATGTAGGCATCGGTTAAGGCACTCAGTTGAATTCTCTTTTAGTGGTAACTAGATTTGTTGAAATTGTTTAACATGGTTTGTTATCTATTTTGTCTGCTTACTGTTATCTGCTACATAAACTTATTTTTGGATATATAGAAATTTGTTTCTCTGCTATTTGTCATCAACCTAGAATCTTATTAATTAGGTCAAATGTATTACTATGGTTAAATTCCCTTCACGGCTTTGTTTTTTTTTTGCAAGGCAAAAATTCCCTTCAGAGTGTTATGCTGTCTTATATGGCATGTCATGGATCTTAATAAGTTTTAGGAGACGATAATCATTAATGTGTCTCTCTTTTTGGCAAGTTATATCCGGCTTTTGGTTTTTATATATCTAATTACAGAAATTGGTTATCGAAACAGAATCTGAAATGTTCTTTCTAAGCAATTTGTCATTATTCATAAGTTTTTTAACTTGTTCTACCTGCTAAGATCCAACATAACATCTCTCAGATAAACTTCGATTGAACTTCATTAGCTTCCAATGTGAATGTGATTGAAGTTGTAAGAGGTTCATTTTAGTTTTGTTAGGAGATTTGGCAAGATGAACAAGTTGGTTGCGTTGAGTAATGGGTTGAAATGGGTCTACTTTTAGTATGGGGACAAGGCTGAATTGAGTCATTGACCTGTTAACATTTTTGAGTCCATTGTTTTAAACTTTTGTTTCCTGTGAGCAATGGATTTGTTATTTATGGTTGCAAGAAGACTAATATCACCGCAACAATCTATATCTTTGAATAAAAATGATTAATGATGCTATGCAATATGCATGGGATGTTAAATTGTGGGTCACTTCCACACTGTTTGTGATTCTTTTAGCTATTTCTTTTGGTATGACTAACTTGTCCGTGATCAGTAGTAAATTGGTCAAAGCAGTAACCTTTAAGATTAGGGTTAATGGTCCAAAAAATACATGAACTTTCCATATTTTACTATTGTGACAATAAACTTTTAATTTTCCTTTTAAAACCAAAAACTTTCTTAATTACCCTTATTGTAACCAAACTTGACACGTGGCACACTTAATCCTTCTATAACCCGATTAATCCAACTTTTCTCGTTTTAGCATTGTGGGGGGCCTTTTTTGCCAATATTCGAAACTACTAAAAGTAAATAGTTACAATCTTGGTTTCAGGCACTCTATGGTTATTTGGATCTCCATGGGTTTAGTGATGTTGAGAATCACAAATGATGTTGGTTTCAGAATCTCCATGGGTTCAGTGACTATGTGGTTTCAGGCACTCTATGTTTTGCTCTCATGGCGATATCACTAACCCGTATCTCTGATTCACTCCACTGAGCTTCATCATCCCCTGATATTGCAACAACGACACCCTGAAACCTAACAACTTTTGCTCCTTTTCATACCCTGACTTTTAACCAGCACACTCCCTGAGTTGTAATCTTCAGGCTCTAATCATCAGACCACCAGTATTCTTTTACCTTAAAATTTTACACAACATCAGTGACCTCAATCATTAACCAGCCAACACTCCTCTGAAACCCACTTAACCACCGTAATCCTTTTTAACACTTAACTCCCAAACACCAAATCCAGATTCAAACCCGTACTCCATCTTATCAGCCACACCCTCCCCCATTTGTTTTTTCTTAACTGAAACTAGCTATCATCTCCATTCGTGGCTGTAACTACCTTACCTTAGGTTCAGGGACTGGTTCAAGCTTGCTAATTTTTTCGGTTGTAATTAGGGTTTGATTGGAATTGATGATATTCGTCGAAGATGTCGGATTTGCTTTTGGTTATTGATTGACAGCATCATATGGAAGTCGTGATGAACCTGGGTTTTTGTTTGTGTGTGATCGTGTGTTTGGATTAGATCGAGGTCTGGGATTTTTGCGGATGTGTTGTTTTTGTGATTTGGTTATTTGGATTAATCGAGAAAAGTTAGCAAAGCTTGTTTTTGTGATTTGGTTATTTGTGATTTGTGTGTTTGTGTGTTTCGAATATTGGCAAAAAAGGCCCCTCACAATGCTAAAACGAGAAAAGTTGGATTAATCGGGTTATAGAAGGATTAAGTGTGCCACGTGTTAAGTTTGGTTACAATAACGGTAATTAAGAAAGTTTTTGGTTTTAATAGGAAAATTAAAAGTTTATTGTCACAATAGTAAAATGTGGAAAGTTCATGTATTTTTTGGACCATTAACCCTTAAGATTAATTCTCATCTCGGCTTTTGTTCTGTTTTCACTTTATCTGCTCCAGGTACTACATTATCTG
The DNA here is from genome assembly GCA_910596185.1 of Chrysanthemum makinoi. NCBI lineage: Eukaryota > Viridiplantae > Streptophyta > Magnoliopsida > Asterales > Asteraceae > Chrysanthemum > Chrysanthemum makinoi. Next base: position 92,041,301 of record OU343223.1, on the reverse strand, counting down.
TATGTAAAGGAATATGACAAAATTGAGCGTCAAGAACATTACCTGCAGGGCTTACTACCCACATTTGTAAGTTTAAAAGTTTCTATAGAAATGATGTAAATGAATTCGTAGCTATGAGAAATGTATATAAGTTTATTTTTTGGAAGTTTAAGATATAGATTCATTCATACGAAAAAAAAAAGTTATCATATAAGTCATCACTAATGATTTTGGAATAGAACTAGCCAGATTAGCTCCAAACACTGTACACATATATTACCAAGGGGTATCAACAACAACTGCTACACCTAAGTTTGTTCACCTTATCTTTATTTTATTCCTCTATTAATTTTATATATGACATGCCACTATGTTAGATTGATCTACAAGAAATCTATTAATATATGATTTCTAAACCTTGAACTTTTTTACACCCATGTATATTGATTTACTATATCAAAGATTAATTTGTACATCAATAATAAAGTTGATATATACACCATTAAAGTTGTGTAGATGTTCTACTTGTGCTTTTCATTTTGTAACTCCTGGTAAACATCAATTCTATTTTGGGTGGTGTACATAAATCACTTTTTAATATAGAAAAATTTTGAGTGTTGTAAAATGTTCATATACCTTAAGATAAAATAAAAATAGATTCTAAAATTAACCTTCTAATCTGTAATATTAACATGATATCACAAAATATATAAACAGATAGATAAATGTCATTTTAGCCTTAAATTTGCATATAGTATAAACATTAGAACTTTTTATGAGTTATGTATTTGATGATAGATTAGGTTAGTCGGCCCAAGCCCGATTGTGGGCTTAAGGTCCGTTAGGGTTTCGTTTATGTCTCATGTAATCTTTATATATTGTGATTGAATAATATATTATACCTACGGGGTTTACAATGTTTAACATGGTATCGAGCAAGGTGTGATCCTTAGATCTAGATGGCCGTCATGAGCCGCTGTCTCTGACCCTTAAACCCCCCTCAAATCCTCTCTCATTTTTCTCTTTTCTTAACCCTAAACATAATCCAACCTCTAATTAGTTAATTCTTCTTTTGTTTTTCTGCCGCAACTATCTTTTTTTTTTCTTCCTTCACGAAGTCTCTTTTTGCACTAACAAGAATAATGGTGCATGTGTACGTAGCACTAAAATCCTTTTTTTTTTTTTTTTTTTTTCTTTAAAGTAAAACCCAATTTTTTTTTTATCATTAAATCATCTTCTTTTGCCTTATGATGTTTCTTTTCTATCATAACCGTTTTTTTTTTTTTTTTTTTTTTTTTTTTTTTTTTTTCATACAACTAATGTTTAGCAAAATGCTTGTCCTATAAAATCAAATGTTTATTTTCTTTTTTTTTTAAAGATACTTTGGGTTATCCTGTTTTATTTTGGTTATTGTTTTATTTTGCTTTCTTAGTTTCTTACTCCAGTTCGAGTTTTCGCGATTTCGCCGCTCGAACTGCTGGGAAGTGTTAGTAGATAATAGGCCCAAGCTCGGTTTGTGGGTTTAGGGCACGGGTTTATTCATTATCTTATGGCCTTTGGCGTTAAATATTTCAAAGACGGAGAGAAGATAAATATTGTCTGTAATTATTATAAGAACTTTAGTAAGTAATTTTCAAACAACTCTAAGGACATGCACTGTAGGTTGAACACCACATTTACATGTAAGAAGAAACCATTTTTTCTATGTTTGTTATAACAAATTCAATTCATAAGAAATTACGAACACAGACATACTATCAAAAAAACATACATCCTAAATATGAATATGAAATACTAGTGAGTTTAAATCCAAAGAGTTTAAGTGTTTAATATAAAAAAAATAAAATAAAAAATCAATTACTTCCACTATTAGATATAGTTGGCAACCCAAACGGCCAAACTATATATTATAATCAAGTTAACAAATCCTAGTTATTACTTAAGTCCCAAAGCTCCCTCTATAAATACATTTCATTAATCACACCAAATCATAAGCAATAAGTCACACTTAATCACAAGCACACATTTAGCCTCTTTTTGTTTCATTAAACAATCCATCTTAGCAAGTGAGTCTATGGCTCTTAAACTGCAAGAAGTCATGAGTGTAGTCTTGGTCGTAATGGTCATGATATGTGGTGGAGCCCACGCTCAATCGAGCTCATGCACCAGCAGTCTCATGGGCCTATCACCGTGCCTAAACTTTGTCACTGGAAACACAACTATTCCTTCACCTTCATGTTGCTCACAGCTCGCTAACGTGGTGCAGACACAGCCACGTTGCCTATGCTCGTTGCTTAATGGCAATGTCCCTAATATCGGTCTATCTATCAATCAAACTCTTGCTTTAACACTTCCTGGTGCTTGTCAAGTGCAAACTCCACCAATCAGCCAATGCAATGGTATGCCCTTTTCTATTTTACATATATTTTTGTCCTATCCATATGATTAACTATGTTTTTGAGCTTTGCCTTGTTTGGTTTGGTGCTTGTTTTGCTTTGTGTTTTCTCGTTGTACAGTCCCTGCATCTCCTCCTTGGAGTGTTGTTTTGGTTTCTTAATAATACTTCAGCGGTTCAGCTTTCGAAAAAAAAAAAAAAAAAAAAAAAACTATGTTAATTTTTTTGTGACTAATGCAAATTGTGGTTTTGTAGCTAATGGACCTACCAGTGGACCTGCTAGTGCACCAACAAGCCCAGCAAGTGCCCCTACTGGCTCTACTGATGAATCGCAGACACAACCTTCAGAACAAACTCCTGAAGCTCAAGCTCCTGCTGCACCATCAACACCAAGTGTTCCTTCAGGTAATGTGCTTGTTTGGATTGTTTATTATAAACGTGTCACTTTGGATTATAGTGTTATACAGAATAGTTTATTTCAAAGGGGTTTAATCATGCATAGTGTATAGCTATAAAGAGAGATGTGAATGCAGTCAAATTAAATACGGAGTATGTATTTAGAAACACGCAACATTTTAAATCCCTTTTTCATGAATTTGAGTTATTCTTGCTACTATATATAACGCATTGTATGTTAAAATGAATAACTAAAAAAGATGGACAAAACGGTTTAATGGGCCAACGGCCAACCCGACGTACCTGACTCAACCCACAACAAAAAATGACATTGTTCAACCTACACTGACGTTGACATGTTACTTAACCTGCATGACTTGCTTATCTTATTGCATGTACTATGATCTAAATAAGTTGGGAAGTTTTGAGCTGATTAACGTATTAATTAAATGTGTAGGATCTGGATCTGGATCAAAATCAACGCCATCCACAAATGACGCATCTGGAAGCAAATTTGGAGCAGCAACTTACCTTATGTTTTTCGTTCTTTTCATTGGGATGAAGCTATGAGATCGAGTGTTGGGATTGTTAAATTAAGAGCTTCTTGTTTTTTCTTTGGTATTGATTGCATAGATTGTTTCATTTGTTTCCAGATTGGATTTGGTTTTCCATGTAACCTGTTATTTCTTATATGAATATTCTGTATAACAATATGTTTTTCAGCTATGAGTTATAGCAACTTCAAATAAAAAAAATACACATGCATACATGTACGTTATAAGATTTAGTTTTGAAGTGTCAATTTATAAGAGTAAAATAAGACAAAGATGATGTAATTGATATAATATTGGGACTACCTTAATTATATATGTCTAATATTGCATCATTTTACTAGGATATAGTTGACAATATTACAAAATCCAGTGACTACCTTATTGTCTAATCTTGTTTTGCATTAGATTACCATCATCTTGAAAGTAATCATAATTAAGAAAAAAAAATGAGGTTTCCTTGTTCATGTTATCCATAGACAGCAAGTTTTTTACTCAAATGTACGTAGCGTACAGGGTTATCCCCGTGACTATTTCTGACCTTTTCCCTAGTGTACCTAGCGAGGACATCAATGTGACTATGATATGAGCTTGAGTTTAAGTGATCATGTGCCAAGCACGTGATATGAGTTTGTTAGTTTGTTAGCCATTTTGACAGGAAAAGTGGTTGGTTAAATACGACACATCACCACTTCTTATTTTATCGATTTGTAATTCATATACCCTTTCCTAAATTCTTTGTCAACTAACAATCATTCCATTGTAATAAAACCGTTCCTTGTAATCAAACTTCAAGTTCTGTTCTTAATCCTTGAATTCCTGATCATTTACGGATCAAAACCTCATTTCTAAAGTGAGTTTTGGTTTGATCATTATCAGCCTAACCACTAGCTAGGCCACCTTAGTAGCGATCATATCACTGTTGATATTTATAAGTGTATGTGTGAGGATGAGTGTGCGCGACTATGACATGTAAGAATACGTGTGTGAATGTGTACAAGTGGTTGAATCAAAGGTTTTATTATAAGTTTGTTGATTGTTGTTGGTTGTAGTTTTGGAGGAATCAAAGGGTTACTTTGCACAAGGAATTAGCTCCAACACTATACACATTGCCAAGGGTATCAATCACAACAGCTACACCTAATTAAGTTTGTTCACCATATCCTTATTTAATTCCTATTTAATATCTAATTTGACAATTCATCATCTCAGATTATAGGTTGTTTCTATAGAAAATCTATCAATATATTATTTTTAACCCTTCAATCTTTTTATACCCACGGATTGTGATTTACTATATGAAAAGTGCAATTCTAACTTGATCTAGATAATTTTAAGATTTTGGGTATACATGAAATTAAACATGAAAGTAGGGGGAGATATGAAATTAATCCTAATTTTAAAGAATGGAATTGATTTGTACACCAATAAAATTTATATATACATTATTCATGTTTTGAAAACAGTTTGTGTGATTTTAGCGATGCACAAATCATCCACTTTTATAGTTTTTTAGTTGTAAGTCGTTCATACGCCCCTGATGTAAAATAAAATAAGATAATTTTTCAATCTATAATTCTAAGTCTGTAGCATCAACAATTCAACATGTTATAACAGAATACAAATAGATAATTAATATGTAAATTTTCCGATCTTGAAACATCGCAACTTTTATGAGTTACAGCCTTACAGGTAGTGTTAGAACAAAAATGTGTAAGAGTAGAAAAATGATACGAACTAGTCATTATCAATTATAAAATCTTTTAGTAAGTAAACAATACAGAACAGGGAGTCTGAATTTTCAAAATGAACACCGAAATTGAATACTAATATTGATTAGATATAGTTGGCTACCCAAACGGCCAAACTATATATTATAATCATATTAATCAAATACCAATCATTTTTAAATACCAATGTTCCCTCTATAAATACATTTCATAAATCATACAAAGCCATAAGCCAATAATCACAGTTAATCACAAATAAATATATACTTTTAGCATCTCTGTGATTCATTAAACAATTAATCTTAGTAACCCAATGGCTCCAAAAGTGCAAGAAATCATGAGCGTAGTCTTGGTTGTAATGGTGATGATCTGTGGTGGAGCCAATGCTCAATCGAGCTCATGCACCAGCACTCTCATGGGCTTATCGCCGTGCCTAAACTTTGTCACTGGAAACACAACTACTCCTTCACCTTCATGTTGCTCACAGCTCGCTAACGTGGTGCAGACACAGCCACGTTGCCTATGCTCGTTGCTTAATGGCAATGTCCCTAATATCGGTCTATCTATCAATCAAACTCTTGCTTTAACACTTCCTGGTGCTTGTCAAGTACAAACTCCTTCAGTTAGCCTATGCAACGGTACATTTTTTTTTCTATTCAATATGTTTTATTGAGATTATGAATAAGCAGTTAGTTGTAAACATAACCTGATAAGTGATAACTATCCATATGATTAAATATGTTAATTGTTTATGCAAATTGTGGTTTTGTAGCTAATGGACCTACGAGCGGACCTGCTAGTGCACCAACAAGCCCAGCAAGTGCCCCTACTGGCTCTACTGATGAATCACAGACACAACCTTCAGAACAAACCCCTGAAGCTCAAGCTCCTGCTACACCATCAACACCAAGTACGCCTTCAGGTAATGTGCTACACCCGTTGATTTTATTAACTTCCTTGGTTTAGCTTAATCGATTTGTGCGGTAATTTCAACCATTTATCTATACATATGTCAATTTGACTGACACAAAATAGTTCATATGAAAATGGGGCACATCAGAAAATATAGTTAAAAAAGGAGATGTCAAACAGATTGAAAGTAGTCGCAAATGTATTTAGAAATACATAACATTTTAAAATTGGTTTTTTCATGAAGTGAAATTATTGTTGCTATTATATTTAACGCGCTGCATGTGTATAATAAATCATCAAAAAATGGACGAAATGGTGTTAATGGGTCAACACAGCCTGCCTTGACCCACACCAAAAAATGACATTTTCCAACCTAAACTCAATTTGACATGTTACTCAATCTGCATGACTCGCTTATCTTAAGGCATGCATGTACATCACAATAAGTTAGGAAGTTTTTAGCTGATTAAGGAGTTAAATTTGTAGGATCTGGATCTGGATCAAAATCAACGCCATCCACAAATGGCGCATCTGGAAGCAAATTTGGAGCAGCAACTTACCTTATGTTTTTCGCTCTTTTCATTGGGACAAAGCTATGAGAGTCTTGCAGTTGTTAAGATCTTGTTTTATTTCCTTGTATTTGATTTTACAGATTGTTTCATTTGTTACCATGTGTGTTTACGGATTGGATTTAGTTTTCTATGTAACATGTTATGACATCTTATTTGATAAATATTACTACTATAGATGGTTTAGGATTATGATTTCAATTTGGATTATGATTTTGATTTGATATACGAGAGAGAATATATATTATATAATAAATAAATGATTATTTAATGTACACTAAAATATTTTTAAATTCAAATAGCGGTTAAAATTATTTTTAACTATAAAAAAGGGGAAAGGACAAAATTAAAAACCACGTGGCCCATGTGACCGTAGAAAACCGAGCCTATCCGACTAGCTTTGATAGACGTATGATATTTAGACATAAGACCTAATTATTAAGTTTAGGCATTGAAACAAACATGTTTTTTGACTTTCAACCCCTAACCCTAGAGTAAAAGACACCTAACAAACGCACCTTGAGTTTTGAAGTTTCAAAATATGTAATGGAATGAAAGATGGCTAAAAGAAGAATCACCAATAAGCTAATCTTTTATGAAAATCATATTTTTGAAAAAACTGCGAAGAAATCTTCGAACTATTTATTGAGGTAAAATTTTTGTTACGTAAGCAATTTGAATCAATCAAATACTTTAATCAAGTTGTTCATCAATTAAGTCATTAACATCATACTCATAATCATCATAACCATCATACTCAAGGAGAATTGCATCATTAGCACCTCCACTAGCACGATTCGGGTTAGCCATATATCGAGCCATGCCATCATCAATATCCCCGACTTCATCACTATCTGAATCTTCCTCTTGTTTTTCCATAGTAATACTAGGTTCACATACCGATGTCACAACAGCCTTCTTTTGCATAGGAAGCTTTGATCTACAAGGTTTTAGTGGTTTTCCATCATCACCCAATAACACAAGCTTCCCATCAAGCATTTGACTTTTATGTTCATTTATCCTTTCTCGAGAGATGTATTACTAGGACAATCAGCTGCCAAATCTTTACGACCCTCTCCTTCATCTACGTCCATTCATAGGGCTTAATACATCGAACGAGTACAAAGTGGAAGGAACCGAAGTATCATTTTTATCATTAGTTACCTTTGGTTTCCTTGGTGCTTTGGGTTGATAAGCAAACTTAGTCTTTGAGCCAATCTGAACCCCACACATAGCATGATTAGGCGCTTTCATGTTCTTAATAGCATCTGTGACAAGTTTCTTAGGACATTCATTAAGAGCTTGACCAAATAGCTTACAACTTGAGCATCGTGAAGGTGTCCACTCGTACTCAATACGAAAAGTGTGCATAGTATACCCCTCACCCTCAAATTTTGGCCACGTTACCACGAGTGAGTGTTTCAACTCCGCATCAGCTCTCAACTCGATCATGGTACATGCATAACTAGACCTACCCCACGACTCTATGCACATAGTGGACGTGTACGAATCAAGCATCAATGGGGTACCTAGTTCGGTTGCAAGGGATGTGTTCCTGTAGAAAGTAGGGGAAAAATAGAAAGTGTAAAAATTATTTGTGACCATCCGATCAAGATCAAAACAAATCTCACGGTCAAAGAAATAGTGCAACAAAATTTTTGGTCAAAGGGGCATTTTGGTCTTTTGACCCATTTTTGAGTTTCACCATCGAACTTCAAATTGATATAACTTTCAAAAAACTTTTACGAAAAACCGATTTCACCATAATTTCTAGAATTTAATTTCGGCTCTAATTTGTCTAGCCTAAAGACTGAATTACGCAAAAAATTAAAACACGAAAGTTGTAGCTTTTTGACTATTGTTTACCAATAAATTTTAATCACTCAAATCTAATATGATATGAGTGAGATATCACACGTTAAAGATATCGTTAGAGTCATAGTTGTTGCACACTTGTTGCACACAAGGTGTTTGATGAAATGTCTAGCTTAGATTTTTAGTGTTAAAATTGAGTTAAATGCACTAATTTTTGTACAATAAAATATCATTAATTATTTTATAAATGTAGATTCAAAAATATATTTTTTTTAATTTGTTAATTTTGTACAAAAATGTACGTATTGTGTTTTATTTCCTTTTTAACTATAAATTTGAGTGAGATATCACACGAAGACTAACTGATGAACAAGAGTAATTAATGAACAAGATTGATGAACTGATGAACAATACTAACTGATGAGCACTTATGAACACTTATGAACAACATGTAGATTGATGTTGTCTTGTTCATTAGTTAGTGTTGTTAATTAGTTCACCAACAAGACTAACTGGTGAACAATTATGAACAATATGTTGATTGATGTTGTCTTGTTCATCAGTAAGTGTTGTTTATCAGTTCATCAACAAGACTCATGAACTGATAAGACTAACTTATGAATACTTATAAACAACATGTAGATTGATATTGTCTTGTTCATCAGTTAGTATTATTCATTAGTAGTTAGTCTTGTTCATCAGTTCATCAAGAAGACTGATGACGGGATGAACAAGACTAACTGATGAACACTTATGAACAACATGCAGATTGATGTTGTCTTGTTCATCAGTTAGTCTTGTACATCAGTTAGTCTTGTTCATCAGTTCATCAACAAGACTGATGAACTAATGAACACTTATGAACAACATGTAGATTGATGTTGTCTTGTTCATTAGTTACTGTTGTTCATTAGTTAGTATTGTTCATAAATTCATCATTGTTCATCATAATACATGTTGTTCATACGTCATATTTTTCATCATCAAATATTACTAAAACGTCATCTTTAACGTGTGATATCTCACTCATATGACATCCGATTTTAGTGATTCAAAAACCTGAGTAAAGATTGACCTAAAATCTATAACTTTTATGATCTAGAAATTTTCTAATTCGAATTTAATATTGGTCAAATGTAAATTTAAAAACGCAAATGAAACAATACGTATATTTTTGTACAAAATTAACAAATTAAAAAAAAAACACTTTTTTAATCTTACAATAATAAAATAATTAGTTATACGTTGTGGTACAAAAATTTTTACATTTAACGCAATTTTAAGACTAAAAATCTAAGCTGGACATTTTATCAAACACCTTCTGTGCAACAAGTGTGCATCAAATATGACAAAAACATCATCTTTAACTTGTCATATCTATCTCATATGATATCGGATTTGAGTGATTCAAAAACCTGTGTAAAGAGTGTACACAAATCTATAACTTTCATGTTTTAAGTTTTTATAATTCGGCAGTTATAAGAATCTAACATAGGGTCGAAAATGCAAAACAAAATTCAAGAAAATCAATACCCATTTGATATTTAAAAAAAAAGTTTCAAAATATTTAACACGATTTATACCTTAAAGAAGATTAAATTTTAGAAATTAGGGTGAAATCGGTTTTTTAAAACTTCGTCGTTTAAGAGTTATGTGTGTTTGAAGTTTGAGGGTGAAAAGTATAAAAATGGTAAAATGACCAATACCCTTGATGGGATTCTTTGTATAATTTGGGGTGGGGGACACGTGTCGCTCTAGGAATGGCTTTCTACACTTTCTAGAATTGGTTGGCTTTCTAGTCGATCCGTTACCTTGGTTGCAATAGCACTCAAACCATCTCCCGCGAATGTGGTAATAGGAATGTCATGAAGCTTAACCCACACTGGAACATCACACACATGATCCTTCATAATATTCGCATCCGGTGACAATTTTTTCAGAATTAATGTCATGTTGCGAATTAACAATGAACCATTTTCAAGCATTGCGCCCATCCCTTCATTTGAATTAAACTTGAAGAGGTTAACACCTGTAGAATTCATCATAGATTTAACTAGAACAAAGTTACTCCAAGTATTCTTTTCATAGTTCTCGACTACCAGGTACGCGACATGTTTGTCCAAAAAGAAACAAGACGCAGTGTTGTGAAACCGTTCATGAACAATTTTAACATAGTCCCTTGAAACAGCTACATCGGCTCAATTGCCAGTCGGTGCTAGAAACTTCTGAAAATTGACACTTTTCTCACTCGATTCGCCTTAGATAAATCTTGCATACGGTCCAGTCTCTTGGGTGCTTTCCTTTGGAACAGTTCCACTAGTTTCAACCAATGCATTAGTAGAATTAACACTATCATTATTAGATGTTGCACTAGACGAATCCACGTTCAATATGTTAATCACATCAGCCCTCTTCCCACTCGAATTTCATAGTGTGTTTAACACAAGAAACGTATCAGCATCCAGATTCTTGGTTAACATAACAGAAAAGTTTTATTAACAAAAGACTTTGCCTTATCAGGATCTACAAACAACAAGCTATTCTTCTCCTTTACACCCTTACCACTCCCTCTCCCATTCGGACTCAAGAAACCCTTCTCCATATCAGATCATATAGCCTACGTAGCAATCAAAATCGAACCCTAACCAGAAAACCACAACAAGAACAATCCAGCAAAACACGAAGCACATGTCAAACTTCGGTAATAGGAAACCCTAGATGCCTATAACGACCAGAAGTTTAAGCACCTTCCATTATGCTTGTAAACGCAAAGATGAATCGGTTAAAGAATGTGATCAATTTAGTGCTACAAAAACCTAATAGCGATTAGCAAATTAAAACCCTAAAAACAAATTGAAACCTAATGATTGAAAACCTTACAAAAAAAAGCGATCTAGTATGGATATATGATTAACACGAGTGAAAGATCATAGACCAAACAAGAACGATGCAAGCTTAAGCCTCAAAACAATTTGGTTTAACTTTCCAGTAAGGGTTTAGTTTGAGTCGCCAAAATCACTATAGGAGGAGGAGAGGTTTTTCCTTTTTAAAGATAAGGTACCTCGTTAAGTTTTTGAGTTTAGTTATTTATTAAATTTATAGAGTTATTAAAAACATAAAAGCTAATGAGTTTACTTAAGTCAATATAATTTATTTAAATTTAACAACTTAAGTTTTATTAGTTGTCTTTCTTTTAATTTTGACACATCAATATTTGAGTCGTTTTTGTTACAAAAACGAAATTTTGAAACATGTTGACCAATTTATTGAATTATGACTTTTCAATTGGCAAATAAAATGGCGTGATTTTCTAATTGAGCACTCTTACTGGTCAATTGAAAAATACATTTTCACAAAAAAAATTCCTTTTCCTTGTTAGAGTGCAAGGTATAATAACCTCAGGTCAAGCTTTAACCCTTGTCACGTTAACGCCACATCAGCTTTAACATTTCAACTTAACTCATCAAAAAAACACCCTTTATCATAACATTCCAAAGGTAAAACCTTAACTCACATATTTTTAAATTCAACCCCTAAACTAAAACAAACACTTCATTTATTAAAAAACATATCATTAATTCGAAAACATATTACAATACGAAATTAAAAAAAAAATACAACGAAATAAAAAAAACACACTGCAAATTAAACTACAACATAAAGGAAATGACGAAAATACAATCTAGTGACGAGGTTGCAAGTTATATTTTTTGATGATTCGGTCTTTATCGTCATTGATCCAAGCCATGACATTTGGATCTTTGCCATCAATGTCAGTCATCAAAAATTTCATCTCTTCCAACATTGTTATCGTTTCATCTTTGACTTGGAACGCCCGATACGCCCCTTGGGCGGTTTCACGTTTGATACGATACTCATTTGTCATAGTCTCGGTGAATTGACTTGACGAGCTCGTTCCTCCGGTGCTCGCTCCTCCAGTACTTGTCGTGCTCTCGGATCTTGCTTTCTTGGAAGCATGTTTTTTTTCCCATGGGGCGTGGTTGTTCATCATGACCAAACAAAGCCTCGTTTGTTTGGCTTGGGACATCGCCGGTTAAATCAACTGGATCCGGCGAGTCCCATTTCTTATGCTTACGCAAAATCTCCCAAGCATCATCGGGAGCAAACGGCGCGGATTTGTGCTCGTCACGATACATTTGCTTCGCCCGTTTCAGGACATCCATCTCACTTTCCCCACTTTTCTGTTCCCGTTGTGCACGTTTGAAATACACGTTGAACTTTTTGCAACCACGATTCAACGTTTTCCACTTGCTTGTTATCATATCCTTGGTGCGGCGTTGAAAATTCAGTCTATTGAACTCATTTCTGACCCGATGCCAAAACGTATCATATCCTTGTGGACGCCCGACCATCGGATCCTCCGTAACAGCTACATAACACCTGGCAAGTAATTCTTCCTCTTTTGGTTGCCAACGTCCAGCAACGTAGTGTTCGTCATCATCATTGTCACACCCCCAAATTACCTGTTTTGCAGCGGAATGGAATACCTGGGGGATGATTGCCATAGTATCACAGTTACGGTTATATTGAATGACCTAAAGTGTCGTTTTGAAAATACATCGTTTGATTGAGTAAAATAATCAGAGTTTACAAAATATAGGTCCCAATAGATTTCCAAAGTACCAATATAAGTTTGTTACAATCAAACGATAGTTAAGTGCATAAAATATATGTGAGACGCGTCGTCACCGCGACTCTATGATAAGTCTACATGCATGACATGAAGTGAATGCCTTAGATACCTGAGATAAAACATGCTAAAAGTGTCAACACAATGGTTGAGTGAGTTTATAAAGTTTGTTTAACATGTAAAGCTTTTAAAGAACGTTCAAGCAGCAAAGGCAAAGTTTTTGGTCATTGAGAATAGTCCACAAAGCAAAGGCATTGTAAATCCACTCAGTTCCAAGTTTCGCCCATACAAAACTTGCAACCTGTGTGTTCATAACCCACTGCCAAAAGTAGTATATCTAGTAGTCAAGTATACGTTGTCATAATTGTTCACCATATAGCACCACCTATATAATAATGTATGCCAAGCAAAGCCCCTAGAATAAATAATATGTGTCCCATAACATAGTGAACGAGAGGTTGGCCGACCTCTAATAGCGCTATCCATACTACCTACTGATAGGAGACTAACAATGCGAATGTACGAACGGTACATCATACAACTATTATATACAATTAAGAACGCTCCGAACATGGGAGACTTTAGATCGAGAACGCTCCGTAACATAGTGAGACGTTTTGCTCCGGACCTGGGAGGCTTTAGGTTGCTCCGAACAAGGGAGACTTTAGGCTGCTCCGAACGCGGGAGACTTTATGTCAAGGACGTACAGTCCATTAGGTTCAAACAGGTCATAAGTTCGTAATTAAGTTCAAGAGTTTAAGTCGAGTTCAAAAGTTCAAAACAGTCAAAGAGCTCAAATATATATGTCGAAGGATTCAAAATCAAGGAAAGTGGTTCAAATAATAGTGCTCATAACATAGTAACCAATTTAGTTCGGGCATAATCTATTTACGAGCATAAAGAGTGAAACAAAAGATTAACAATTTCATGATAGTTCAAACAATATAGTTTAAGTTTAGATTCAACATATAGTTTGCAAATAATCGAAATTGAAATTAAAATAGTTGAGCATGTATCTCCCCCAAAGAGTTTGTAAAATGATTAAACGAGTAAAAGTGGGGCTACGAACTCACCTGATGCAATGATTATGATGACAAAAGTGGATACACTGAAATGAGGTGCAATCTCTATCCGCAACCTAATATGAATGATATGCTCTAATATAGGTCATGAAATAATGTTGTGCATGCAAACTCATATGATATCCATACCACTTGTACATTTTTTAAAATGAAGTTTATCGTCGAAATACACGCTTATGACATCTCGTCATGTTATAAAATACTTTACAAGTACTTATGTTGAAATGATATCCTACGATAGTCGCTTAGTGATTTATCAAGAAATTATAGTTTATGAGTAGTTTCCGGAAAAGTTCGAGAGATCGTATATTACTCGTTATACCTTCGTTTGACAAACGGTTGAACATTTTGAAAAATAGAATAGGCGAACTCACTTTTACTAGAAGACATCGTTTTCTCAAAAGTACTCTATCGATGTGAAAAACGGCTCCAAACATGGTCACTTGCGATAACCATTTTGGACTAATAGAAAATATATAAGTGTTAATACTTGTGAAAATAATTACGATAGCCATAATTAAAACGCGTATAACTTAGTCGTTATAGCTCCGTTTTCTACGTTCTATATATCCTTAGTTTCGTGTTAATGTATACCAATATATTTTTGATAAGTCGACTCATTTAGATTATGTTTAAAACTCGGTTTTGCCCCTTAAAATTCCCTTGACATCAAGTATTATTTCAGAAAATTAGTTTTCGTCGTTAAACTTGAAAATAGTGTAACTTCTTCGTTATAAACCCGTTTTAACCCGTTCAAGCGACCACGGTTTCGTTTTAAAGTCTATTTTCTGAAAATATAAACCAAAATAATCCATGAACTGTCGAAATTTCCAGATTTTACAAAAATGAACAGCCCTTAATTATATGTCGTCGAAAATGATTTTTCTAGTGTAATACTTGTTCTAAACATTTCCAATCAATACCTAAACTATTCTAAACCTACCATACACCTTCTTAGGGTGTCATGGGTTCCTAAACTTCATAAACAATGATAGGTTTCATGGGAATAATTATAGGATAGTTAAAACTCATAATAAGTAATAAAAACAAGTAAAAAGTGGTATGGATCATAGAGTACTTGCATATATTTCTTACTAGATCATAAAAATAGATCATATATGATTATAAAAGAGTAGTAAAAATTATAAGAAGTTTACTAGTAGTATGATGAGGTTTAAAGGTAACAAGGTACTTAAAACTTCTTGGTTTTTATTTCAAAACCTAATATAGAAGTATACTAGAGTTGTGATTAACACTTGATCTTGAAAAATCTTTGATTTCTTCCTTGTGTTCTTGCTTGGCCGATTCTCAACAAAGAAAGGAAGAGAGTTTTTAGTTGTTTTCACCTTTTGATATGTGTAACTATGTGTTTTAGTTTAGAAAATATCTTGTATAATACATTAACTAGCTAACTTTGAGTATGTGTCTATTTATTTGGTAAAGATATTTAGTAAAAATGATGACAAGGGGGGGGGGGTGTGGCGTGGACATGGGATAAGGGTAAAGGGTTTTGAATTTTTTTGATAATTAAATGTATTTTAAGTTAAGTATAATGTGTATTTGGTACATATAATTAATTATTAAGTGTAGTGTTAGCTAGAAATCGATTTTAACAGAACAAAATAAAATATATCGAAGTCATAAAAATTATAAAAATACATTTCTCGCAAGTAGTGAGCGAATAAATAATTATCGAGTTGAATTTACGAAAACCGTCGTAAATATATATATATAACAATTTATATATAAAATAAATTCAAAACATCGGGTAAACTAATAATATAATTTTTATAGTCTTAAAATGAGTATAAAAATATATCAGAATAATTTTTGGAAGTGTCGGATCAATTATTAAAAATAAATGATCGTGCGATAGCGTTTATTTAATAAATAAATATACGTTAATGAAATATGCAAACCCATGCATGAACTAATATGAAGATGATGTTACTGATGATATGTAGACTAACTCTAGTGTATATGAAATGTTCTCAATGATATTCCATGAATACGCAGCTAAACCCTTACGGTTACGCGAATTTGATACTCGTAAACCTAGTTTACGAAAAATGATGAATAAAAATCATGAATATAAATTTTTCTTCCTGAATGAATAGTGTTTCGTGAATAGTAAAATTTTGAAATAACCTCTCAAAATATCAAATCGACTTCAAAAATGATGAATAGTAACCGATGAATAGTAAGTTCCCGAGATGAATAGTAAAATTTTCAAAGTTTGTAAAATGACCTGAAATTGAGAATTGTGACAATCATCGATTAGTTCAGAGTCTTTGGATTTTTTGGTCTTTCGTTTACCACGACTTTTGGGCTTTGGAGGAGACGTGGGTGTTTCTGGAATATCTTGTGTTTCAGTTTGTGATTGTTGTGAGTGTTGTGACAATTATACATTTTGAAAGTTGGTGTTTAGTGTGTTTTGTTGATTTTGTTGCCAAAACAGATATTGTTGATGTTGTAGGAAAAGATCTTGGCTCGACAAGCCTAGTGGGTTGGAAAAAGAGACGTTGGGGTTTGAAGATGAACACCACCGAGAAGATTCATGAATGTATCATCGTTGTTGACTCCCGATATTGTTTTTTTAGTAATTGGAAGTATAAGATTGAGTAGTGGAAGTGTGGAAAAAAAATAGTGTTTTATTTGGCTATTTATAGTGGTAATAAAATGGTTTTGATTTTTTTTTTTTTTTTTTTTTTGAAACTAGCCGTTTGAAATACGTTTGGGAAGGGGGGGGGGTAAAGTGATTTTTTTTTCTTCGGCCTAAATCACCTCAACGCCCGTTATTTTGTTAACATGCGTGCGTTAACGTGGCTTTAACACCACTATAGGTGTGGGTAATGGGGCGTAACGCCCTTGCGTTAAAGGTTAACGCCGGATCCGTCGTTATTATACCGCTGGCTCTTATATAAACAACTCTTAGATCATGCACTTTGGGTTTGAACACCATATTCACATGTAACTAGACACCATTTCCTTAATTTTGTTATAATGTGAATACATGTCGATACATACATGCATGCATAACAAAAGAACACGCAACTTAAAAATCAATATAAAATAGCGAGTCTGAATTTTCAAAATGAACACCGAAATCGAATACTAATATTGATTAGATATAGTTGGCTACCCAAACGGCCAAACTACATATTATAATCATATTAATCAAATAGAGTACCAATTATTTTTAACTATCAATGTTCCCTCTATAAATACATTTCATAAATCATACAAAGCCATAAGCCAATAATCACAGTTAATTACAAATAAATATATACTTTTAGCATCTCTGTGATTCATTAAACAATTAATCTTAGTAACCCAATGGCTCCAAAAGTGCAAGAAATCATGAGCGTAGTCTTGGTTGTAATGGTGATGATCTGTGGTGGAGCCAATGCTCAATCGAGCTCATGCACCAGCACTCTCATGGGCTTATCGCCGTGCCTAAACTTTGTCACTGGTAACACAACTACTCCTTCACCTTCATGTTGCTCACAGCTCGCTAACGTGGTGCAGACACAACCACGTTGCCTATGCTCGTTGCTTAATGGCAATGTCCCTAATATCGGTATATCTATCAATCAAACTCTTGCTTTAACACTTCCTGGTGCTTGTCAAGTACAAACTCCTTCAATTAGCCTATGCAACGGTACAAACTTTTTTCCTTTTCTATATATGTTTTTATTAGAGATTATGAATAAGCAGTTAGTTGGAAACATAACCTGATCGATAACTATCCATATGATTAAATATGTTAACTGTTTATGCAAATTGTGGTTTTGTAGCTAATGGACCTACGAGCGGACCTGCTAGTGCACCAACAAGCCCAGCAAGTGCCCCTACTGGCTCTACTGATGAATCACAGACACAACCTTCAGAACAAACCCCTGAAGCTCAAGCTCCTGCTACACCATCAACACCAAGTACGCCTTCAGGTAATGTGCTAGACCCCTTGATTTTCTTAACTTCCTTGGTTTAGCTTAATCGATTTGTGCGGTAATTTTAACCATTTATCTATACATATGTCAATTTGACTGGTACAAAATAGTTCAAATGAAAATGGGACACATCAGAACATATAGCTAAAAAAGGAGATGTCAAACAGATTGAAAGTAGTCAAAAATGTATTTAGAAACACATAACATGTTAAATTGCTTTTCATGAAGTCAAATTATTGTTGCTATAAAATTTAACGCGCTCTATGAGTGTAATATATTATCAAAAAAAGGACAAAAAGTTGTTAATGGGTCAACCCGACTTGACCCACACCAAAAAAAGACATTTTCCAACCTAAACTCATTTTGACATGTTACTCAACCTGCATGACTCGCTTATCTTAAGGCATGTACATCATGATACGTAAGGAAGTTTTTAGCTCATTAAGGTGTTAATTTTGTAGGATCTGGATCTGGATCAAAATCAACACCGTCCACAAATGGCGCATCTGGAAGAAAATTTGGAGCAGCAACTTACCTTATGTTTTTCGTTCTTTTCATCGGGACGAAGCTATGAGAGTCTTGCAGTTGTTAAGAAGTTGTTTTCTTTCCTTGTATTTGATTTCACAGATTGTTTCATTTGTTACCATGTGTGTTTACGGATTGGATTTTGTTTTCTATGTAACATGTTCTTATTTGTTACCTTGTATTGGATTTAGTTTTCACGATGCGTAGTACTATTTTTCTGTTATTCGATAAACATCTGCCTTATAAGATTGAGTTTTGAAGTTTCAAAATATGTAAAATAAGACAGAAATGATGCAATTTACATATCGAGAATAGACTTATATTGTTGATTTAAGTAATGGAATGAAAGATAGCTAACAGAAGATCAAATCACCTATAAGCTAATCTTTTATGGAAATCATATTTTCGTAAAAATTGCGAAGAAATCTTCGAATTATTTATCTAGGTCATACTTTTGTTACGTAAGCAATTTGAACCAATCTAAATACTTGAATTTTGCTTGTCCTCGCACTTCTTTTTCTTTCCAAAATAAATGTTTTATTTGATTTGATATACTTAACAAGAATGTTAATTTGGTCTAGCTAGGGTCAATATCTAAAGATGATCGGTATAATTGTTTAAGAGTCTCGAGCGAAGTATGATATTTGATTTATTGTTTATTAAGCTATAATTACTTACTCTCCTCATCTTAATATAAGCGTTCATTTTGAAAATAAACAAAGTTAAAACAATTCCTATCAAGTACTCTTTTTCCGAAGCTTGTGTTTGCTGCTACAATTTATTTCTTATAGCAAGAAAGAAATTTATGAATGTTCGAGAACATAAAGAGAAAGTGGGAAGAGTTTTTTGCTTTCTTCCTTTGATTGTACAGATTCTTGAATCGGGTCTGGATGAAACACAGGAGTGTTTACAGAAGTTTGGGACAAAAACACGTTTTGCAGCAGTAAGATATAAAACATAATATAAAGAACTGAGTTTTGTTTATTATAATCGATTGATGTTGTATTGATATATTGGAATGATTTTTTACAGAAATCTAATCCTATTTATACTACATGAATCGGTGCAACAAAGGGGCATACCGATTCACTAAACGTTATACCTATTTTCTAAACGTTGCAATTCTATAAAACGGTTATATGACCCAGCCCAATACAATGGGTCGGATTATTACCTAAACTTACATAATACATAAATAAAACTACACTTAACTACCCTAATCTTTTCTTCTATAACATTAAAAGTCCAACATTCACCCCCCTAATGTTATAGACGGCAATCGAGTCTTCTTTATTTGCCTTTACAGCAATGTTGGTTCATTGTCAGTTTCATTAATGAGATGTGCTTGATCCTTCTTGTCTTTCCATTTTGTGAATTCCTTTGCGAAATACCCATGCTCACCACATTCATAACACCTGAGCTTGCTTTTGTCTATGCTTCCACGACTAGTACCTTCTCCATAGCTGTCTTTGTTTTTGGAAAAGTTTCTTCCATGTCTTCTACTTCCTTGATTATTTGAACTTGCAAATAGAAGTTTGTTTTGATAATTGTCTTCTGGTTTGTCGTGGCTTTCAAGTCGTTCTTCAAAAGCTGTTATTCTTCGGTTCTTCCTATGGCTTCTTCAAATTGCATTGTATCAATCTCTTGATATTGTTCGATAGACGCCACGATTGGTAAAAACTTCTTTGGGACTGAATTAAGCAGTTTCCTCACGAGTACTTTATCTTTCAGAGTACCCCTAAGGCTTTTAAATTTGGCTTGTATGCTACTTAACTTGCGTGCAAACTCACTTGCACTTTCATTCGGTTTCATCTTTAATGTTTCCAACTCACTTCTTAAAGTCTGCAAACGTGCTTTCTGAACTAAATCGGCTACAAGATGTTTAACCTTGATTGAGTTCCATACTTCCTTTGCAGTGGTGTATTGTGCAACTTGCATTAACATGTCTTGTAGTAATGTTTGGAATATCATTCCTTTCGTTGTATTTTCTGCTTTCTAATCTATTGATGTATCTTGCTTGCCACTAGTTTCTTTCATGCCATCAATCACTTTCCAACGTCCATACGCCTTTAATATTGTTTCCATCATCAGTGCCCAAGTTGTATAATTCGTATCTGTCAGTTTTGGACATTGAAGTGGAACATTTCCTTGTCGAATTGATGCATTGTTTGATGCGTTATCATGCTTGTCACCTTCTACCATGCTTGCTTGCTTAACATGCTTACTTCTTACAATCAGAACCGAGATGGTTTCTGGTTTTCTTGCTCTTGTGTTTGATCAAAAGATCAAATCTCTTACTTGCTACTGGCCAATTTGCTAACCAGGTTTTCTTGCTATTTGAACCTAAAAAGGCTCGAAACTTGCTATTTGAATCTTAAGGCTCGGAACTTGCTATGAACCTAAGGATTCGGTTTAACTTGCTATGAATCACTAGGATTCGGTTTAACTTGCTATGAACCACAAAGGGTTCGGTTTAACTTGCTATGAACCACAAAGGGTTCAGTTTAACTTGCTTAACGATTTTTTTTGAAGAATTCGCTTGACTTGCTATGAAATCGGTCTTTGCTTTTCTAATCAATCGGGGTTTTTTGCTAATGGGAATTTCTATCTTACTAACAAACAATAAAAACTTTTCCTAATTTATATGGAGTAGTAGAAAAGTAAAAAGGTTGAAAGAACTAAAAGAAAAACCGGTCGATTAGGGAAAACAGGAGACGTGCGTTCCTTTCACAGATTCGAGATGCTTTTCCTGATTCGTGATTCCAATATCCTTCCTTCTAATCAATTTCTGTGTTGTTCCTTTTGGTTCGGTAAATAGATTTCGAGACAGAAATCGTTTTTCTTCTATCTTGCTTTTGAATCATTCCCAAAATCGTTCTTGCTCTTGATACCAAATGTTGCTTTCTTCCTTTGATTGTACATATTCTTGAATCGGGTCTGGATGAAACACAGGAGTGTTTACAGAAGTTTGGGACAGAAACACGTTTTGCAGCAGTAAGATATAAAACAGAATATAAAGAACTGAGTTTTGTTTATTATAATCGATTGATGTTGTATTGATATATTGGAATGATTGTTTACAGAAATCTAATCCTATTTATACTACATGAATTCGGTGCAACAAAGGGGCATACCGATTCACTAAACGTTATACCTATTTTCTAAACGTTGCAATTCTATAAAACGGTCATATGACCCAGCCCAATACAATGGGTCGGATTATTACCTAAACTTACAGAATACATAAATAAAACTACACTTAACTACCCTAATCTTTTCTTCTATAACATTAAAAGTCCAACAGAGTTATGGAAGACAATTCAAGAGACAGTCAAGTTAAAGCTTATGAGTTTGAAGGTTATGAATTCCCTAATGTGAGGTCTTTGAATTATGGGGAATTGATGGAATAAATGGTGATAGAGGTTGAGATGGTGAGCCATGAAAGATGGGCTACCTACTCTGCCTCTTTAATCATGGTAGAATAAATAGAGTGTTTGGGTTATTGGATTGAAAATGGCCTTCTAACTTGAGAAGTGTAACTTCATTGTTGTTCTTTATCTTCATTTGCTTTGTATGCTAAGGAGGAGGTTGTACTGCAGACTCGAAGTTAGAACCATGTAGTTGTGGTTCTCTTTTCATAAAGTAGGTTTCTTGCACTTATAGGAGTGTTTGGTTTAAGGGATGTTACTTGTTTCCCATTGATTTTATAATGATATGATGATGCCTAGATAGCTGGTCACTTTCAATTTTTTTAGTTGTGAGGATGTAGCTGCAACTTTAGGGTTGGGAAAGATTAGCTATGAGAGGAAATGTAGTTAAGTCATTTGTGTTTATCATATGAAGGAGAGGCTAGACTGCATTTGTGATGATGCATGTCATGTGCTACAACCTTTGCCATAATGTGTGAGAATGTTGCTGCATATTGATGGTTTTGGTTGTTGGTTATGGGAGGGGAAATGTAGTCATTGATTTATGTAATGCCTATTGGAGGTTGGCATGATATGTTGGATGGATGATGCCTATGGTTGTTATCTAACTTCATATGTGTGAGGATGTAAGCTACAATATGGACTTGGACTTTAACTATTGTGTAGGAAATGTAGTCTTTTTCTTGGTGAATTGGTGATTAGAATGTATTAAGGTTGTTTCATTGCGGTCAAACATGGAACTATGGATCTGTCATACTAGTGTTTGATTATAATATGTTTTGTATATATTGTGTTTGAAGATTAATATATACTAGTAGGGTATTCGCGTGTTGCAGCGGCAGTTAGCCTGTTATTAAAGTTTAGACGTCAACAAAATAATAATGATGAACTGATTAACCAAGAAAAAAAATGATCTCAGCCCGACCGAGTTCAATCACCCGTTTTAACCGGTTCCGACTGGTTCTCTTCGTTTCGTTTTTGAACTGCTTTTGTTGTCTAGCCAACCGATGGCGACTTCGGATTCCGGCTGAATCCGTTGGTCTGGTCCAGTTTTCAAAATTATATGTACTATCAACTTATTAGCATATAAATTGTATAAAGCTTGTGTGTATTATTTGTTTGTACAATGTGTATAATAACATGTATTTTTCATTATAAGGGTGTTTTAAAAATGATTAATTCATATATCAACTTTTATGATTAATTTTATATATACTCAAAGTGTAATAATTGAATGCATAATGTATAATGTTTTTAAAGCATGTTTGGATATATGTGAAATTTTCATATTTTAAAAAGGAAGATATGAAATTGCTCTTTTTAAAAATAACATTAATTAGTGTGTTTATTGTTGTATCCTTAATTTTAAAATTTTGAGATGTGTGTTATAACTTATTTGTACTAATAGCTTCATATGTTGTATGTCTTAATTTTAAGATTTTTAAAGAGAGGGTGCTCTCCTCATTTTTAAACAAAAAAATAAAACAAAATAAACTATCAGTAACACTAAAATTCCTAAAGGGTTGCTAGCAACAAAATAAACAAAACAAAAGTACGTTAGTGTAACAAATGGTCATATATATATACTTGTTTGATTTTCAAATGCATATTCTTTGATTTTTTTGTATCTAGTCAATGAATAAATATATTACAAGTACTTAGTTGGGTCACCCGATAACCCGAATCACCCGACCCGACATAACCCGACCCGAATCTCACCCGAACCCGATAACCCGATTCTTAATCGGGTCGGGTTGCGAGTCACTTTTAAAATTTTCAAAACCCGACTCAACCCGACCCGACAAACCCGATAACCCCGATAACCCGACCCGATAACACCCCTACCAGTGACTTCTTAAATATGGCTTGAATTTTTATGTGTAAAGATATATTGTAATTTGTAAGTCACTATAAAATAAAAGAAATGCATAACTTTTTTTATAATCTTATGAATGTAAGTTTAAATCGCAATGCGTAAAAGTAATGGTCAACAAAATGTGTGATCAGAAATTTAAAATGAAACTTGCGCTCTAGCCTATATAGTTTTCTATGATTCCCAAAAGTAAGATAGAAAAATCCAAAATTGCTAGGTGATCTAAGGATTCCTAAAGTGGCGTCAATTTTCTATACATGACACATGCTTAGGTACACCTAAGTTGGCCATCTTCCTATGATTAGAAACCAACCCCTCTTTCTTGTTTACGTATTCATATTCAAATATTATTTGTTGTTCACTCGACGTTCTTATGGGCCACTAATCCACCAAATATATTCAAAAATGTTTTCATCTTTAAAGGCGGACATTACCTCAAATGGGTTTTTTTAAGAATTAAGATCCTTTCAAGTTGATAAAAACATGACTAGTAAGATTTCATCACAATCAAAAAGAAATATGGCCCTGGGCCCTCCTATTGTGTTTGTGAAATAACATTATCGGTAATGTTTATCTCAACTTGAAAGTGTCTTAATCCTTTTGTAAATATGTCTGATCCATACTAGTTATTGCATACTCGACCGTTGAAAGTAAATAATAACAAAAGTTACTAACTTACATTTTAGATATTTAACTAAAGTTATATTCTTGCAATTTTCATGAAATGATATATATAATCATGAGCAAAACTTTTTTTTAACGGTATTATACATAAAATAAAAACTCTAGCAAGAAGCTAGAGAAGGTTACAACAAAATGACATAAGAGGCAACAAGCCGATTTAGGATCATAAATCCAATCAATCCACAACGGTTTAATTTTTCTAATCCTAACAATCCAAGAATGAGAAAGAACTTTTCTTCTACAAGAGTGTTTTTTCTTGGCGGCTTTAAAGTCGAAACAAATCCGGTTTTTTAACCTCCATATGACCCATGTGGTGGTTTGGATGACAACATCGAAGTAGATCGATCTTAGACACCAACGGAATCACCCTAAGAGATTAGACTTAAAACTAAAGATCTTTGGGGTAGTCCGCAAATCCCCACAAGTTAGCAACCATCTTCCAAAGACTAGCGCAGCCGTGCAATCAACCAACAGATAGTCATGAATAAACTGGTAATTCTGACTAGCTTTAGCAACATTTATTTCTGAGGTAGTGAGAGTGTCAGCTTATAATATATCCTTTCAAGTACGTATGTATAACAAATTTAGTTCTTTATCAAACTAGAAGAATACTTAAATAGTGTAATAATTCTTATAAAAACTCGGCCTGTTCATCTTCGTCGGTATGCATCGTGAATTTTGTAATATTTGAAAGAATTTATATAACATTAACATACTAAGAGTATGTAAAGTCATATTCAAATTTTACAAAAGTTGTTACGATAATTGTGGAATAAATGGATTGTTAGGAGAGTGGTTCACCTAATAACTCCTATAAATGCAAATGTTGGTTTCACTTGGATTGCATTCAAAATTACAATACATTTAGCAACAACTATTCAAGCAACTTAACCAAATGGCACCAAAAGGGACTAAATTGGGTCTTGGCTTGATTCTAGTGGTCATGCTATGGGGCGAGACCATGGCTCAATCCGGTTGCACCACTGCACTCCTTAGCTTATCCCCATGTCTATCCTTTGTAACGAGTAACTCCCCCAGTACTCCATCCTCTTCTTGTTGCTCCCAACTTTCTAATGTTGTACAATCTCAACCACAATGCTTGTGCTCGCTACTAAATGGTGGAGGGGCCAATCTTGGGATTTCGATCAATCAAACAACTGCATTATCGCTTCCTGGTGCTTGTAAAGTACAAACGCCTCCTGTTAGCCAATGCAATGGTAAGTTTTAGATTACGCTGTTTTCTTAAAACCAATCCGGATCAAAACTACCATTGTCCACCTTAATACTTCTCCGTTCTATTTCGAATTTACTCATAAGTACACATCACAAAACAGCACAAATTGTTTAGAACGATTTCTACAATAATAGTAAACTAAAAACTGAATTAAAGGTATCTTAAAAATGTATTTTTTTTATTTTATTTTTTTGTTGTAGACAACTATTGTGAAATGAAAGTTGAAACATAACACAAAAGACGTCTTTTGCCATATATAGGGCAGCCCACTAATTTATCAATGTTATTACTTTGTAGCTGTTGCTAATGGCCCGACACCTTCAACTGCTAATGGCCCGACCCCTTCGACCGTTGATCCTACTGCAAGTAATTCTCCATCGACTTCTCCTACCGAGGAAAATTCTCCATCGACTTCTCCTACTGAGGAAACTCTTGAAGCTCCAACTAGTGCTGGTAATCCAACAATTCCATCCACCACTCCTTCAGGTACATTATACTGATATATTTTTCAAATAAAAGCTTTCAGTTTCATATGGTCCTAAAAGTTGTATGATAGATAATCGGTTTTGAAATGCAGGAGGATCTAAATCGGGATCTTCAAAAGACACTAATGAATCTAATGGAACGATCACGAAGGAACCAACTCATGTACTAGTGTTTGCTCTTTTCGCGGTACTATGTGCGTCAACTATGACAAAATTCTAAACTACTGATGGTCGATAAACAAGAGTTTCTAGTCTTTGTTTCAAACTTATTGAGTACTACATCATGTATCTTTGCTTGTTGGCATTGAGATATCGGAGCAATCTTATTCATTTTAGTTTTGCAAAGAGCCGTTACTATGATTCTATATGCTTAATAGATAAAAAGGACATTACTGTATGTACGTAAACTTCGTGTAGATTGATCATGCTAATTTTTTTTCTTTTTTTTAGAACGGCAACTAACTATCTCACAATATACATATGTACCACAAACTGTCACATAGATTGATCATGCTAATGCATTTTGGATGAAACATTACCTCGTGTTTTTTTGTTAAATAGGATAATGTCGAGAATCATGTGACAGTGATCGAACTGGATAAAAGAACATAAGAAAACAGCAGCATATGATACTTTTAACCCGACCCCAAACTCCCAATCATAAAAATAAAAGTACGTGTACGAATGATCATGACCGTTTGGCTAGTTGCTAATTGCCCATAAAACAATTATATGAATCTTATCCGCCTAAAGATGTTTGTATGGTTAAAATTCGTTTAAGATAAACTATTTTGATTCTAGTAAAACTTTAATTAATACCAGAAATTCTTTAAAATAAATTATCTTAACTAGTTGTTTTCGTTCACATTTTATTAAAACTAGCAGGTACCTGCGCGATGCGATGGGCGGGTACCTTGTGACTAAATTTTCCAGTGAACAAATGTTATTTTATTTTGAGCTGTTTGATTTCATATTTATGTTTTGGAAGCTTAATTAGATTGTACATTGTGGTTAAAGAGTTGTATATTTTGGTGAATAGGTAAATTAAATTGTGTATTAATTGTATGTATTGAATACTGTGTTTTTAGTTTTATTTATATTTGTACATTGTGCTTAGGTAGTTGAATATATTTGTGATGGAGCGTATTAATTGTATTTAGGTAAGAAATAGTATTTGTTTAAAATCAATTGTTCTTTACATAGTTATACATTATGTTTTATATGTAGTATTTGCTTAAATTCTAATTTAGAAATTTTAAACTCATAAATAGAAGAGAGTGTCATCCCCTTATAAGTAGTATAGATTTAGGTCAACCATATAAAAAAATATAGATCCAAACAAATAAAATGTTCATTTCTCATGGACAAAGCATCCCAATGATCGAACCAAATAAAAAAAAAAAAAAAAAAAAAAAAAAAAAAGTTGTTGTAAACTTGTTAAAGGAAAGCATCATGACTTGCTTTTAACGTGAGTATAGGAAAAGACAAAAGCCTTTTGCCAATAATAAACGTTTTGAAAGAAGTAATGATATGATGGGTCTAGTCTTTTAAATGTCTAACCAATATGTGGACCTTACCACAATCACTAAGGCTGCCTTCAATAGAGTCGATCGACCCATGCTCGATCGATTCATGAATCGATCGTCCTTGCTGTGCCGCTTCGATCGATCTTGGTTTGAAGAGGGAAGTGATCGTTAACGAGATCGAGTTATGGCTTGGTTTCTTTTTCTTTTCTTTTTTTTATGTGTATTTAATAAATATAAAAGGTATATTTGTGGGGTATGTATTTTTTAGTGTAGGTCGCCTTACTAGGGCACCTAATCACCTGAATGTCGCTGGAAAGAGAAAGCTGACGTGACAGTGAAAATGAAGGGGATTCAGCCTAATCTGCAATCCATTAGTCTTCTAAATGTGAACCTACAATGATGATATTAATCAGTTGAGCTGAGCTTTGATACATGGGTCTAACTAAAGAGGCCTAAAGAAAGACCTAATACATAAATGAATTATACAGTAATGAATTGTACATTATTATTACTGTACAATTCATTTATGCATTAGGTTTTCTTTTAGGCCTCTTTAGTTAGGTCCATTTATCATTTTCTAGTTTTCTTATGCTAACAATCCTTTGACTTTTGGTTTGATGGTATGTTGTTGTCGGTTAATTAAAATATTGTAAATACAAGTTTAAGGTCAAAACATAAACGAGACAAGAAACATATAAAAAAGACTAAAATACACCGTTGGTCTCTAAACTTGGCTGGACGGATCGCGATGGGACGAACCTCGCCCTTTTCATCGCCACAGGTCCAAACCTTGGCCATTAAATGCCAGATTCGTCCCTTGACCAATAACGCCTATGTCAACGTCTCTTTTCTGTTAGTTATTGGAGGGTATTATAGTCCATTCACATTTATAACTCAACCTAGTTAATTTTGAGAAACGGTTTACCGTATACCATCTTGATCGTTTCCTCCTTCTTCACACAACCCTCACACACACTTTAACAATGGCGCAAGGAGCTTACTTGTACAGATGTAACTGATGAGATGGTAAAATATGTGAAGGCAAAATATGGGGATACTTGGTTAAAAGAAGATGAAATGTCTGATGAAATGTTTGATGATTTATGCAGATTTGTGAAAGAAGCTCAAGTGATGAAAGGTTAGTCGGGTTTTTTTTTGTATTTGTGTTATTGCCATTTTAAGGGAGGAGCATAAATAACTCAAATTTATTTGACAGAAATCCAAGCGGTGTCGAATCAAAAGAGGGATTATAGCAAGCTAAAGGTATCTGACGATATGGTTGACTATGCCATGGCTACTTATGGGAATAAGTGGGATATAGGAGATGACATTGCTGATGTGATACTTGAAGACTTGTGGGAAAATATGGGAATAAGGAGTCTGAGAAAGGTTAGACTTTAGAGTTAATGTTTACAAGCTAAGAAAGTTGTAATGGGTCAACTCTGATTATTTCTGTTTTGTCTATCTTTCCATATACTAACGTGAAAGGAAATGAAGTTGATGTCATCATTATTTCAGACTCATCTGATGATGAGTGTGGGAACATGTCTTCTAAGACCACTAATTTGAAAGGTTCCACTTCCCAAGCTTCCAAGGCGTCCAAGGCTTCCACTCCCAAAGTTGTACTTGGTCTTGTAGCGGCTGTGGGATGCTCCGGCACAAATAGGAATGAGTGGTATGTGCCTCCCCCTAAGGACCTCAAGTCTCCCCCCATGAATAAAAAGCCTCCCATCAAGAAGATCACCTGTTATTTTTAGTTGTTGATGTAATGAAGATGTATATTTTTGGTGATGATGGTTAAAAACGATAGTTGTTAACATGTATATTTTGCTTCATATGGTGTAATTAGGTGGTGGTGTAGGTATAATTTGGAAATATTGTTTTCATTTTGTGGTTTGCACTTGCATATCCAGTTTAGGTGGGTGCTTGGGAAAACCCATTTTGACTTATAAGGTCAACAAACCAAATTATTAGAGGAACCACACCGAATTGTTAGTATTTAAAATCTCTTGTGTTTGACTTATAAAGTCAACAGATTCAAATTGTATCCAAAATTCAATTATTATAACAAAAGAATCACACACATATCAGTTAAGCTACATTTAGACCGAAAGACAACATAGCATTTCTTGCTAGGAATTCACTGCGTTAGTAGGTGATCCATTTGGTCTTTCGTTGCTTGCTTCAACCGTGTTTCTCTTGAGCGTTCTCCATTTGGTCTTTCAGGTGTGCTTCACGTGGTGTTTGGCTTCTACACTTGCTATTTCGGTTGTAGGTGGTTCACTTTCTTCTTCATCATCGCCAAGGATGCACCAACAATAGTAGGTGCATAAATATGTAGACCCATCACATATCCAACACTATCTCGTGTGGTTGTGTTTTCCCTGGTAACACCATCGCTACCAAGATAAGATGTGTTTCCCCTTATCTCAAGGCACACTAGACAAACATACCACATGAAAGCTCAACAAGGTGGACGCCTAGCAAAAAAGGTCAATCCAACCCTGTTTTCCCTTTGAACCCAACAATCAATGCATACCATTTGACAACCATTTTCTACATCCATGGTGATAATATGTTGGTATGATAAGCAATTCTTGACTTAAGATGTATTATATAAGTAGAAGGGAGTTGTGGTTGTTGAACAAGTAGATAAGGAGTAAAGACAACATAAATTCTTACAAGCTAGTCAACTTATAAAGTCAACAAAAAAAAACATGTTCAAACATAATATTGTCGATATTACAAATGGCTAGAAGAGTAGAAGCCTACAACCTTCAAAAACTGCTGGAATTTGTGCCTTTCAGAGCGTGAATTTTATCCAGCACATATGGATGTATTGGATATAACTCTTCCACGCACACTCCATAGTAAGCTGCCTCATACTCTGCATCTTCAAGCCAATTTTTCCTCTCCCATTCCTCTTCAATTCTTTTGTACATTCTCTCCTCTTCCAAAAACTGTTGGAATACTTCTTCATCCAACCTGGACTGCTCTTCATCTTCCTCCAAATTTGTGTGTTCTTCTTCTTGCTCATATAGAGCATCATAAAACTCTTGTTCCATAGTCTTCCTTATATCGTCTTCATCCATCCACTACAAAAGTAATACATTTGCACATCAACTAGAATGTAAACACACTAGAACAATCGTTATACAAAAGACAATTAAATGAATACATTTGCCTTCGCCATCACAATGCTTTTTCTACCTCGAACCTTACTTTCCTTTGTTGGTTTTGGTACCGATCCTTGTGAGTTAGACTTATTATGTCCAACAGTTTTACAATTGGAGCATTTAACTGCTTAACGAGGTCTAGATTTACTCATTTTGACTCAATTTCTCTGAAAGGGTTGGGTTTATGTATTTGAATTCAAATTTGTGGTAAAATGTGAGAATAAAGTGCTTGCTATAAGTTAATGCAAGACATAATAAGGGACTAAAACCTGTGTCCCCTACACTCTAAATCTGTTTGACCAAGGACCATAGTTCTACCAACACCCAATACAATCAAAACCGATATAACAACTCTGTTAGACGAATACAACAATTAACGACATAATTAACAAATTAAAACACTAGAACATAACACATAGATTCATTAACTTCATATTAAACATTAAATATTCAGTACATATTTTTCCAAAAAAAAAAGGAAAAACATAACCATAGCATTTCCTTCTCAACACTTCCTAAGATCATCAAAGAAGTTGTTCCTGTCACACACCTGTGAGTGTGTCTGACAGATCATCCTCCTTATCTCCAACGCCTTCAAGACATTAGCCTTTTGCCTGTTGCGAAGATCCTCGATGACCTTGTAGTTCATCACCGTAGTTCGAAAGCCTTCGATCTCAGAGATGTATTCTTGGGTTTCCTTCATACCCGAATCAAGTCGGTCAAAGTGTTTTGGAGTCCTTTAGAAATTTTGATGTCCTTATCGTTTTCTCTCTGATAAAAGAGAGAAATTGAGTCAAACATGTAGTCGAGTTCAAGCTTTGGCGAGTTCTTCAAGTAGTGGGAAGTCAACCATTGGGAGGTTGTTGAGATTTTCTTAGGATATGTTTCTTGTGATTGTTGGTATGCAATTGGTATAGTGTATTAACCAATAAATACCAAAACAACGGACGTTCCAAATTCAGGGACTAATTGTGAAGTTAGTAAACAGAGAAAAAGTCAAGTTTGTGTGAGAAAAAATATGCGGGAATTTTAAGTGCAAAAACGGCTAACGCCAAATTGAGGACCAAGTGTGACATTTTAAACCTAATACCCTGCAACTTGGCCTTTTGCCTTCCTTGATACGCTTATACACAATTAATGTGTTGGGAATCACCAAAAGAACCCAACTAACAATATCCGAAACCATAAACATTATCATAATAACCCGACCCAATTAACAAAACCCAATCAAAACGAAACCTAACATACATCCACACTCACGTATTGAAACACACATCTACTCAAACCCATTCTTAAAAACAAAAAGTGAGAATGAAGGACAGAAGCATATTCGTCTCCACTTTTAAGGATGTGAAGGAAGAAGAAGAAGGTGAGGTCGTGTTCAGAATCCACTATAATGGGGTTTTTGATTATAGCCCACTCGGTATGAACGAGGTTCATTAATTAATTGTGTGCCTTTACCGGTGATAGGGATATATTTAGTTCAAGCCTTGATAATGTGTTATCAGAGATTAATGAACAAAATGGGCGTTGTTTTTCTGTGATCCTAAACAATCCCTAGAAAATGGTTTGCATTTGATTCATACTGATGTTGATGTTCATACTTTGTTTGGAGTGGTTGAAACAAATGAGTCATTGATATCTTCAGTAGCCCACAAGCCCCAAAAGTTAGCACAATTTTACTTAAAAACGTCAGTTTGAAGTTGTGGGTTGGGTAGAGCAGGATGCTAACTTTAGGATGCTTAGTCAAACACCTTTTAGGACTAGAAGTCAATGGCAGGGGATAGATAAGAAAAAATGCAAATGAGTGGAACCGGGACACCAAGAGTGAAAGGTGGTGTAGTAATCAAAGACGAAGAAGGGGTTGTAGCTAAAAAAGGGACAAAATTAAAGGAAAAGGAAAAGGAAAGATGGTTGATGAAGAGGAGGTTTTGCCCAGAAAAAAAGGGAGAGAAGTTGTTCAAGAATTTAAGCGAGGTTTAGATGGGAAGGGGAATGCCAAAATGGTTGAGTTTGTAGGGTTTGATGTTGAGAACTTGCCCGGTTTTGACTTGGAGGGAAAGGGTTGGTGGTGCTGCAAATGTTTCAAGCGGTGTTAAGACACCATTTCGAAGCAAAGAAAAGATTACAAGCTGCGTCCTAGCTGTTCGCCCAAAGGCGACCCTAGGTGATGTTTTAGTGATGAATACCATGTCATGTGTTAAATTCCATTAAGCTGTAACACTACAGTTCATAACTTATATGTTTGTAATTTGTATACTTGTTTTTGAGACAAGGTGGCGGCATCATCAATTTAGGGCTAAAAGTTTTGCCGGTTCAACAGTTTACGGATATCAATCACGGTATGTGTAGATCATTTGAAGATTCAGCAGTTGAACGTTTTGAAGTTAGGCCCAAATTCATCTTTTATATTTTGTAACGAATCAGTAAATTAACATGTATCAGACAATGACTTCGTAGTATCAGTTATGTTTCAGTTTCATCAAACACTGTATATAGTTGACTGTTATAAATCAACTAGCTAAGTAGTTGATAATGTATAAATTTGTTTGTTAATCATGGGTAAATTTCTGTGAGCTATTACTTTCTTTACCAGTTGACTTTTATGAAGTCATACTTAAGTGGTGAGGACTCAAGTACACTGATATTATTTGTTCAAACAATATACCTTTTTTGTTTTGGTGGAATAGTTCTTGAGTTAAAATTAACTATGTTGAGTTATAAATGTGAATGGACTATAATACCCCTCCAATAACTAACATAAAAGAGACGTTGACATAGGCGTTATTGGTCAAGGGATGAATCTGGCATTTAATGGCCAAGGTTTGCACCTGTGGCGATGAAAAGGGCGAAGTTCGTCCCATCGCGATCCGTCCAACCAAGTTTAGGGACCAACGGTGTATTTTAGTCTATAAAAAATAAGTAGTACACAAAATGTACTGTCATCTTATATTTGTGGTCTTGTTACTAATATTACACCTCAAAACTTGAACATATTCCTTATACCGAAATCGAAGCACACTAAAGAAGTGGCATTTTTCTCGATCAAACGATCAAGGCATAAGCAATGGTCACCTTGCATTTGTGCATGACATGGAGGTCCACCGTGGGGGAGCAACACTCTAAGGTGCCTTTCCGCAAAAGAAAGACGAATATTTTCGGATTTGAAAGATAAGAAAAAGGCATGACATGATAAGGAGGAATGATATTACACTTGTGTGTCGACTCGATTTGATTTAATAATTTCTCCTTTAAACAACAGAGCATAAAGAAATATGAGTATTTTCTCGAGTTGGGAATGATCTTGGTCGTGGTCACCCCCACGTCTCCATTTTCTTTGGGTTTCGTGTAAGGGGTCGGCATCCTCTTGCCGAGCTTCTTCCTCTCTTACATTTTTTTTTTTTTTTTGCATGAAAGGTATATTTTAGCGGAAAAAAAATTGTATTAGTGATAACTGTTGTTAAATAAAAGTAATAAAAAATTATAGTTGATAAAGAAAGCTGATGTAACGTTAATATGATGTCAATAATCATGAAGAGGCTCTCTCAGATTATGTGTAATGGAAGGCTCACCACTACGGTCGTCGTACTTATTACACAATTACACCACTTCTCCTACTACTACGTATGGCTGAGCAAATTGTCCGAATCGACCGGATGGACCGAAAACGACCGAATACCGACCAAACCGGAGGACCAGCGGTTCGGTCTCGGTCCGGGGTTTTTTCCTATTTCGGTTTTGTCCTCAGTCTAGGTTTTTTGGCTATTTCAGTCTCGATCTTAGCCGGTCTGATCCGGTCTTCGACCGATGCTCACCCTTACCACTGCATTGTCTCCCTTTTTGTTGTGAACTCCGAGTTGTGAAAGCACTATTTTTATTTTATTTTTAGTATATCGTGTGGTTTATTTTTGTTTAAATTGATATGTTTAGATACTGGAATTGATGATCTTATTACACATATTTAGTGATGGGAGTTGATAATAATAAAAAAAAAAAAAAAAAAAAAGCTGATGTATCGTTAAATTAATGATGTGATTAATGGATTAACCATTGCACATATTTAGATATTGAAATTGATGATCTTATTACACATATTTAGTGATGGGACTTGATAATAAGAAAAAAAGCTGATGTATCGCTGAATTAACTATGTGATTAATGGACTACCCATTGCACCCCTCTCACTAGTTAACTTGTAAGAGGGCACGGTATCGTTACCCTAGGCAAGCCAATCGCACCCAAATTGAACCGATGGCAAGCCATCGATGGTACCACCAACGACGCCAAATCCATGCCAAACGCACCCTTAGCCACTGAAATGGCTCACGCCAAATGAAAAAGATACCGTTTTTTTATCGCAAAAATTCAAAAATGTAACGGTAATATATTTTAAAATGTAACGGTAATAATTTCTAAAACACCCCTTTTCACCTATAAATACCTCATTTTTCACTAAACAAATTACATACATTTAACCCAAATCACAATTTCAATACATTTTTTCTTTCCAAAAACAATGGCTTGTAATCTCCCACACACTGTCGAAGAAATCAATGATGTCGTTCAAAAACTGATTGACGGCGATAACATTCGCAAGGAAAATTTTTACGAGGTATCCGAGATGTTTAGCAACGCAAGAACCTCGAAAGAGGATATGAGGAAACAATACGCGAATTGCAATGACATTTCGTCTGAAAGACGTGTTGTCATTGACAAATTTTTGCACGAGGAAAGTTAGAAAGATTACGAGATTAAGAAAACGTTGGAGAGATGTGTGTCACAAATACAAGATAACACGAGTCACAAAATTCGTTGGATGCATAAAGAAAACACTATGGGTGGTTCGTCATCACAACAAGCAACGCACCAACCCATGTATCCCATTTCTTCATTTTCACCAGCAAAGGAACTAGTTGATGATCACGGATTTACTGAGAAACAGCTATATCAACTTATGCGAGATGAAGGGGCATTAAATGAAGTGTTAGAAGAATAAGCAAAGCGTCAAGATGAAGCAGCAAGGCTTGAGAAAAAGTGGGAAGAGACTTGTTTGAAAGAACAGGCAGAAAATGAATTATTCATGTTGGAATTTGAGGTCGTTGAATCATCTGATTATGAAACAGATTAAGCTACGTATTGTTTTTAATGAACTATTTGAATGAAATGTGTTGGAAAAAATGTATTTGTAATGTAATTTTAATTTATGTTTAATAAAATGTGTTTAATGAAAAAAAATAGGACTCAATAACATGTTATTGATATGTTATCAAGGAGAAGTGTTTTAGACTTTTAGTTATAGGAGTTGATACCACATTTTTTGATGCAAATATCACAACTGTGCATTATAGTGTTGTACTGTGAGCTTTATAGCTTGCGTAAATTGGTATTTGCATAAAAATCTGGTGGGAGTATCAACTCCCTTTAGTTATTGATGTGTTATTAAGAGAGGTTGATGTTGCACTGATGTGACACACTGTTGGTTAGTGATGATACCTTCTACTCTAACATAGGGTTGAGCATCGATCCCGGACAGGACCGGACCGACCAAGACCGAGACCGAATTAGTCCAAAATCCGAGTCGGAGAACCGGACCGAATGTGGTTGGTTCGGTACAGTCCGGTCCGTCGATCCAACAAGGCAAAATAGTCGGTTTTTTGGTCCGGACCGACTAAGACCAAGATCGAATTAGCCTAAAAGCCGAGATCGAAGACCAAACCAAATATGGTCAGTCTGGTCTCGGTCGATCCGCTCCGTTCGGGTGGGTTGCTCAGCCTACTCTAAGATATAAAGAGGAGGGTGAAAAATGCAAAAGTTACCACAAATAACGTTGCAAAAGCATGTGAAGGAGAATATACTTTTTGATATTTTTATAATTTTATAAATTTAACAAAAACTGAGTACTATATATTTTCTAACATTATATTGGTAATGTATTCCTCCATTTCACACACGATCTTTCTCTTCTCGCTTACGAATCCAATTCTTTAAACCATCTCATCATCTCTAAACACAACAACAACAACACTAAAAAAAATACCCTTTTCTTTTTCATGATCAATTATTCCTTTTAATCTGTGTTTCAAGGTGAAACTATTATACCCTTTTGATTTAATTGCTTGAATTTGGAATGAATTGTTTATAAATTTGATGCATTCAATTTGGGGAAATGGGTTATTGATCTTTATATGGGTTTTGAATAATGGATTGAAATCTTGATTGATATTGATTTTGCATAATGATTTTATAAATTTTAATGCTGTTTGATGTTTTGGAATATTTATGGTTTATTTTCCCCAATATATGTTAGATTGGAGTGAAATAGTTACTATGAGTTATGGTTAATAGTGTGTTTACTAGTTGCGTTGTTCGGTTTGGTGTAACTCATTGCGTTAGAAAGTGATTAGGTGTTATGAAATAATTATGTAACGAAATGGGCTGCGTAGAGATGGTGTTCGGACTTTCATATGTTGTTTGAACTTGTGAAGTGGCCCTTAAGTAATTGGAGTCGGTTTTGTTGCATTTACTTCAAAATTGATTTTCGAAAACTAACTGCTCAGCCTGTTAATAATGAATTGTTTTGAGTAGCGAATAGGAAATCAAGGGAGGTAAGCAGCCAAATAGTAGAATTCTTGGTTTGTTTGTGAAATGACTCCGAGGTACACGATATAGATAGTGAGTCCATAAGTCTTCTGCCCTCAGCATTTTATTTGGTCTCGAAATGATCGGGTAGTCATGTTATATTCCAGTATACCTAAACACTAGAAACTGATTATCTACTACTTGTAAACCCGATA
The DNA here is from genome assembly GCA_910596185.1 of Chrysanthemum makinoi. Classification (NCBI taxonomy): domain Eukaryota; kingdom Viridiplantae; phylum Streptophyta; class Magnoliopsida; order Asterales; family Asteraceae; genus Chrysanthemum; species Chrysanthemum makinoi. The sequence continues at coordinate 92,003,546 of OU343223.1, read as the reverse complement.
GTAAAGCTGGCCTAATTACCTCTAGAGTAAACTTAAAAGTTAAAATCATGATTTGATTTGTTATAACTAACTATATAACTGAAGGGCTTCATAGCTTTAATTTGCAAGCAATGATTGATTGCGTAATGATAGCATTAAGTGTAGATCTTGCAAGTCGAATCTTGTTCTGCTTGCAGCTAGTGAACTGACCAAGTCAATCAGGGCTAGACGGTGTGATCCCCCCACCCCCCCACACACACACACACACACACCCCACTACACTCATCAGTTGTTAATTGGCCCTTTAAGGAAAGTTGCATTCAGTTTGTAATGTTTTCCTGAATTCATATATTTTTTGCCTCTACTACTGCTTGTACCTATGTAAAGGTGCATTACATGAGGTACCTTACGGTCATGCCTCGATGGTTTAGTGGTCATGCATTAAATGTTGCCTTCATAGTAATTAGTTCATTCCTTTCTTGCTTTGGATGATGAATGCCTAATGGAGTATGGAGTCTACTAACTTCCAACTTCAGATTGCTGATTTATTGTTTAGTACCATAAAGGACGACGTCTTCCCTCTGTTGTCATTTATATAGTTTTATCATAATTTATGATTTGATTCACTTTACGTCCATGGCTAGAAAGAAATGATCATGTTCATTATTATCTGACCATAATCGACTGTTACATATTTGTATTTATAACAAAGGCTAAAGGTGAGTTTGTTATCGTTATTCAGGTTGTATGAATGGCTGCTCTGATAGACGGTCTCCCTGATGCTGTGGCACTTAGGTGTCTTGCGCGGGTCCCATTTTACCTTCACCCGACATTATCACTCGTTTCTCGTTCATGGCGTGATGCAGTTCACAGCACCGAGCTTTACAAAGCCCGTGAAGAAGTCAAATCAACAGAAGACTTTTTATGTGTATGCGCGTTTGACCCAGAAAACATGTGGCAACTTTATGACCCGAACCAAGATATATGGCTTACACTCCCTGTACTTCCATCAAGAGTCCGTAATCTAGCCCACTTTGGTGTGGTCTCAACAAATGGTAAATTGTTTGTTCTGGGTGGTGGGAGTGATCGGGTTGACCCGTTGACCGGCGATCAAGACGGAAGCTTTGCAACAAGCGAGGTATGGGCTTATGACCCGATCGTCCGACGGTGGGCCCCACGATCTTCGATGATTGTCCCACGTGCGATGTTCGCGTGCTGTGTTATAGACGGGAAGATCGTGGTGGCTGGTGGGTTCACAACGTGCCGGAAATCAATCTCGAAAGCTGAAATATACTACCCCGAAAAGGATATATGGGTATCAATACCCGATCTTCACCACACCCATAACTCAGCGTGTTCAGGGTTGGTGATTGGTGGTAAGATGCATGTGGTGCATAAGGGTTTGACCACGGTTCAGGTTCTGGAGAATATGAACCAGGGGTGGACAGTTCACGAGCATTCATGGGCTCAGGGTCCAATGGCAGTGGTTAAGGGTTCGTTGTACGTAATGAGTCATGGGCTAATATACAAGCAAGAGGAAGAGGTTCGGAAAGTGGTGATATCAGCTTTTGAGTTCAGGAAGCGAATTGAGTTTGCTATGATAGGTTTTAAGGATGATATATATGTGATTGGAGGGGTCATTGGACCTGAAAGATACTGTGATATAAAGAAGATGTCGGATGTTGATGCTTTGACGTTGGGTAGTGAGAGGCCCGTTTGGAGGCAAGCGTGCCCGATGACGAGATGCCGGGGAACAATTCTCGGGTGTGCTGTGCTGAGAATTTAGGTGGTTTGTGTCTCGCTGATGTTTTGTTGTTCTTGCTTTTGTTATTGTAGATGTTTGGTGAGATCTATCTGGATTTATGTCTCAATAAATCATATGGGGTATGCATTTAGATACAGGTTTGCGATTCGTTTATGTGGTTTTTTGTTTTTAGATGACCGTATAATACTATAACATCTGATCAGAATGTAAACTAATTACTTGTCTTCGCCATTCATGTTTCGTTAGTGCTTTTACCTGTTATACATTTATGTGAGTTGGTCTCCTTTCCTTCACCTTATCATACTGTATTGTGTATGAGCAAGTTGACCGAAACAAATATATCAGTGGTGTGCACTATCACAAGATCTGGTGTGAAATTTACCTCTTTCTTTAACATATGTCATAGCATCGTGCAGAAGTACTAGGATCATCTCTGTATTAGTATTGGTGTATAAAATTCTTTAATAAAGACTACTCAACATGACTCAACTTATGTGTGGCAAATGTAGGGAGCTGCGTAACATGTACGTTCTAACAGTTAAACACGGCGAGAATTGATTTGCACACAACATTTTCGTATTCTCAGCGATTATGTGATTGATTTGCACAAAATATTTTCTGCTATAAGCAATTATATGTCTGTTACATACCGCTTAATTTACATGTTAAGTATGAGTAAAAACTGATCTAATGCAAATCCCTCCAATATGCAAATTGACCTCTCTTTTATGTAGTTTGTTGGAGTGACCACCAAAACGGTAGAAAACGTCTATGGGACACCGCAGTTGGGCTGCATCCATTTAACATTTCAACTGCACACCGATAGATTAAACTTATCAAGTCGGTTGATACTTTGAGAAAATTCCATGTTTGCTTGATACATGATACCCGCGCTATGCGCAGTGATTGCAAGAATGTGGTGAGATTGAGAATGCAGTGATAGGGAATGGGCCAGCTGCCAAAAACACAATTTGGTTAGGCTGTCCCAGTAGGGGGATTCAATCCCCCTCATTTTCCCTGTCACGTCAGCTTTCTCTCTCCAGCGACCTTCAGGCGATTAGGTGCCCCAGTAAGGGCGACCAAGTTCAATTTATTTATTTTTTTATTTTATTATTTTTTTTTTCTTTTTTTAAAAACATTTTTAACACAAAATAAAATTTCATTAATAATTAAAACGTTACATAAATAAAAACGATACGAAATAAAAGTAATAATATATTAAATATAAAAACGATACGAAAAACAGAAATCATAAATCTAATTTGAATGCTCCCCGCATGCAGAGTCATACGAGGGAGTACGAGAACCGGCAAATCCCTCGAAGCGAGCCAAATCTTCCTCGTCTAGCAGAGGTTCCCCCGGTAACTCGAAGTTGATGCACCTACACCATTGTTTTTGTTCTCCCGATAGCTCCAATTGATTTTGGTACTAACGTTGTTCGTTATCTTCTGAACACACCGCCACAACTTGTCAGCAACCTCGCGATCTTTGCGGGCTTGATCTTTCAAAAATTTGTCGATCACAGCTTTTCGTTCAGGAGTAATGTCGTTGCAACTCTTGTAGTTTTCTCTCATTTGTTCCTTCTCCGTCTTCGCCTAGTCAAACAATTCGATGACGCTTATAATAGCGTTTTTTCGAGCCTCATCGTCGTTATTGCATTGATTTTGAACGTACACTTGCATATCTTCAACGGAATGAGGGAGACGGCAAGCCATATTAAATCTTGTGTTGAGAAGTATTTTGAGTTTGAATTGTGTGAAATAGATTTGTGGATTGAAGTGTGATTGTATTGTGTATTTATAAGGTTAATTTTTTTTATTTATTTATTTTTTTTTAAACCGTTGCATTAAAAACGGTAATATTTTTGAAACAAAAGGTTTGTGGATTCGATCGACCTGGCGACCAACTTACCTCCTTATCTTGGCGATCGAATGGCTACACAACAAGAGGAATCGATCCTCTAATCAATCGAGGTGCCCCTCGATCGACTTTATGAGGATAGCCTTATACTTCATAGTTCATAGTGTAATTTATAGATTATAGTGTATGTGGTAGTAGACTAGTAGTTGGGTAGTGGCCTAGTGGGGGTTAAATACGAGTATGTTTGGCAAAAATAAATTATGCTGGTGTTGTTGCTGATGCAGGTGTTGTTGCTTAAAAAGATTATAAAAATAGAATATTTTTATAAGCTACATAAAGTAACTTTTTATTTTAAGAGATTATGGAAGATTATTTTTTTAATAATCTTTTATAAATTTTGTCTGCCAAACAAAGATTATTTTTTGGGTAGCTTATTTTTTGGAAAAATAAACATAATCTCTCTATAATCTTATGTACCAAACATAACCTACATTTATTCATGATAGATGATTGGGGATGGTATTTCACGATTTTCACCTCCCATACTCTTTTAGAGTGATCATGCAAGTTAGCTTAAATAAGAACATGTAAATGTTTGGTAAAAAATATCACAATGACCACAAAATCAACTACGAGTAACCACGTGATCAGGAAAATAGATTATTCGATTCTTGTGTTTCCAGTGATCCCATGGCAAAGAATAAGTAATAGTCGTAAAAGGGGTCACGTACCTTGTTTAAACAAAAATCCCCGTTATAAGTAACAAACTTTAGAATGACTAATGCTATGATCACATGTAAAAACTAAGCTTTAAAGGGTTCCTACGTTATCCACCAAGTTCTTATACGTAGCGCCCTATGCAATTACCTTCTCTACCGATTGTGTGTCTTTTTCTTGCCTTTTCCTGCAACAACAAAAAATAAAATAAATATACACTTCAGCATAATTCAAATTGTAACAGCATCGAATGCATTAATTCATGAACATACATGAGTTGGACCTGAAAAGCATTCACAATCATATTGTAAGAAACGGAACATAAATACTCACTTGTCTTGCAGCTTAACCATTGATCTAGGCCTCTCATAACCATCCTCCTTATCATTATGCTGTTTCCCTTGATTCCTTGATTCCGGTTTCCAATTTGCTTTAATAAGCGATTGACCTAATAATTCAGCAATATCTGTTGCCATAGCCTCAGCTTTCTTCGCATACGGAAAAGTTTCCTCCTTGAAGTGATTCGACAGCCATAAATACATAGACACAACTTGATGCTTACTCTCAAGATCCAACAACTCAGTGTCATTTCTAGCCGAACACTTTGGCATCCCCATAGCTAAACTAACAGGCACATTTTGAGAATACGATTGAGCAAATCTTAATAAATGAAACATCGCTTTTGGGTCTCGAATATTAACCGGAGCAAAACAAAAATTAAAGCGGTCTTCAAGAGATAGTCCTTGAACTTTTTCCAACATATTAGCAACCTTTTTTATGTGATCGTGTTTGCACAAGAAGTAAGATCCATCCAAACGACAATTTTCCCCAAACTTTTGAAGTAACTGAGAAAAGGTAATGTCTGCAAGCTGCCCAGCAAATAACTCAACCTGCTCAAAAAATGGGAAGAGACCCACTTTGGTAACTTCATCGAAAGGTTTTTGCAAGCATTCTATCAAGTAGTCCAAATCATCTAAATGTAAAGTCGTTGTGAGTCCGTCCGGATATATACTTCCTCTACGACCCGCTCGTCCTGCAATCTGTTTCACTTGTGAAGCGAGAACCGGCATGATCTTATCACCATTATATTTTGAAAGACTATAAAATACTACCCGTCTAATATTAAGATTTAACCCCATTCCCACTGCATCACTTGCGACCAATATATCATACTCGTTACCTTGTTGATTAAACAAGTTAGCTTGATGCCTACGAGTTTCAGGTGGCAACGCACCATAAATAACACAACACTTATGCTTTGTGTGTTTTTCAATAGCTAATTTTACCTCAAAAATTTCCCGTCTTGAAAACGCAACTACACAATCACCCGAACGAACGTTTCTAATATCTCCTAATAAAGTTTTGGCTTCAACCACTAATGGTTTAAACCTTTCATAATGATTTTCAATCAGCTCGTCACCAGTTTCTTGACATATCTTTCTAACAATACCTAACACACTCGGGTCTCCACATAAATGTATCTCATCAGCTTGCAAACCAAGTAAAGCCCGGGTCCACGCATAACCTCTATACAAATCCGACATCATTTGAATCTCATCAATAACCGCCACCTCATACAACTCTTCAGTAGACACCATTTCAACGGTACAAGCAGTATGATTCCCGAACGGTACGTACTTTTTTTCTTGACCCGTAAGTAAACTACAATACACACCTACCGAATTCACCTTATCAAAAACTTCCATCGCTAAAAGACGAAGAGGACTACAATAAATCCCCTTTTTTGCTTCCATAAACCTCTGCAAAGCATTATATGTCTTCCCACTATTAGTCGGACCACAATGATACACAATCTTCCGTTTAATAGCCCTAGCAAACGGAAACCACGTCTCGGGCTTTGTCAAATCCGCAGAAGAAATCATACCCCTAAACTTCTTAATCTCATCCGGAAACTCTTCCAAACAATACTCAACAAACACCGGAAACAAAAACCTTTCCGCCTCACTACCCGGACCCAACGACAACAAATAATCCACAATCCCCCGATCACACTTCTTAAAGAAAAAATTCCTAAACTGATGCACTGCAGTAGGAAAAAATGACGCACTAATATAAATAGCTAACGCTTGATTCAACGCCCAACCCGACCTAGAAAAACACCTAAAAACCTCAGTAAGCTGGTCCCACTCCTCTAATCCTAATTTTCTCGCAACCGGACCATCACGCAACCTATGATAAATCTCCACAGGATCCTCATTTGACACATGTTTATTATTTTCTATTGGTTCTAACTTAGTACTATTCTCATCATTTGTTGAGGGTGTGCAAAAAAACCTAGTAGGAAAATATAAGGAAAATGGGAAAAGGGTTTTGTTAATTGGGGCAAAAGATTTGTGGGTTTGTAAGGAATTGTGGTGAATTGCATTGTGTGATGATAAAAAGTGATTAAAAGATGATAAATATAGAACCTTTGAAAGATGATGGTATTGTGTACGGATGATTCTTGTTAGTGGGTTTCTTGCCATTGGAATTGTTGCATTAGGTTATACTGTATGAATTATTGCAGGTTTGCATACTTTTGAGGGTAATTTTGAGAGGAAATGAATGATGGAAGTGAGTGGGTGGTAGAACCCTAAACGGGTCGGGTTGCTAAACCCTTTAACAAACAGAATTGATACATGCACCACATTTTTTTATTAATGCACCACAACTTATGCATTACAGTTTGTACCGTACAATACTGTAATGCACAAATTATGATGCATTAATATAAAAATATAGTGTGAGTGTCACCCCCTTTTAACAAAACTATGATTTTTACACTTAGAACCCTAAGGTGTGGTCACCTCTGGTTAAACTTTAACATTTGACACGTCAGCGTCACATCAGCTTTAACATTTCACTTTAACTCAACAAAAAAACACCCCTTATCATAACATTCCTAAGATTAAACCTTAACTCAAGTATTTTCAAATTCAACCCCTAAACTAAAACAAACACTTCATTTATTAAAAAACACAACCTTAACTTAAACATATAAAAAAAATAACATAGCAAATATTGCTCTCTTGTTATTGTTGTCGTTCAAGATTGTTCTGCCAAACATGCTCCATAAGGTCCATTTGGAGTTGGGTATGCGTTTCTCGGCTCGCGTATTTCTTTTGCCTTACGACGGTGAGTATCACATCTTTCGACCCATCTTTGTTGTCTCAAACGTGCTGACGGATTCACCACATTTCGTTATAGTCACGTAATGCAAATTTTTGATCTTTTTATAATCATGTTATGCAAAATAATGCAAGAATACATGATTCTACATATCTTGACAATTTCCATTTGATGTGCCGGTTGTTGTATTATACCCCAACGTCCTTAAAGCACACCAAAAGCACGTTCAATATCCTTTCGGGCAGTTTCTTGTTTCCTTTTAAAGTAAGTATGTTTTTCGTCAGTTGTTGATGAGAAGGATTTGACGAAAGTTGCCCACCGTGGGTAAATTCCGTCAGCCAAGTAATACTCTTGTTCATACCTAGTTCCATTGACCATATAAGGGGCTCTTGGGGCAACGTCAGCAAGAATGTCGTCGAATAACGGAGAGTTGTCTAAATCATTAATATCGTTATTCACCCCCGCCATCCCAAAAAATGCATGCCAAATCCATAAATCTTGAAAAGCAACAACTTCAAGCATAATTGTTGGGTATTTTTTTATCACCCCTACCAAATTGCCCTTGCCAAGCCATCGGACAATTTCTCCATTCCCAGTGCATACAATCAATGTTATCAAGCATTCCCGGAAAACCATGGCACTCTTCATGTCGTTGATAAATATTTTGAATGTTCTTAAATACTCCGGCATAAACAAATCAATAATGCATTTGTTAAAATTATCAAGACAATCACGTGAAGTATGCTCACCCATTTGCAAGTATTCATCAAACGCATCGGGTGAGGTGTCGTATGCCAATTGCCATACGACAGACGTACACTTCATAAGAACACTTAAATTCATTCGACCCGTACAATCGGGTGATTGCCTAAATAAATTAAAATGGTCTGGAATATTTTCGGAAGTATAAGATTCAATACCTTCGACTATTTGCAGAAATATTTTTCGGCTCATACGAAATCTTCTACGAAAATTCCGGTTCGAATACTTACAACCTTCAATGAAATAGTCGTTACGCAGATGTTCTTCTGCAATCTCACGTTCACCATATATATGGGTACGAGTTAAGCGAGGTTGAGATGCTTCTTGTTCCAATTGTTGCTAATACTCGTACGCGGCCATCATAAATTCGAAGTCAGTTTCATCATCAACGTCTGACCATTGATGAGGTAATTCATCAATTAGATTTGGATCCATTTTGAATGAACTTGAATTTGAATTATGGAAGTGTGAGATGAAGTATATAAACTTGAATTTGAATTATGAAAGTGTGAAAAAATGGTGTTTTAGTTGGGTATTTATAGTGGTAAAAAAAATGTTTTTGATTTTTTTTTATATATTAAAAGTAGTCGTTTGAAATGAGGGGGGGTAAAATGAATTTTTTTTAAACCTCAACGGCTAGTAGCCGTTGTAAAGTGATTTTTTTTATTATTATTAAACAATGAAAGTAACGCAACGTGCTATGTTTAACGCCAGTTTAACGTGGAGGTGGGTGTGGGTAACGGGCTATAACGCCCTAGCGTTAACCTTTAACGCTCGTTTGATCGTTAACATACCGCTCGCTCTTAAGTTTTAGCCGGTGATCACGGAGTTTTTATTTTGTTTTACTTCGGTTAGCGGCTATATGTTTCATATAACTAAAGTTAGTTCCATTTGGAGCGGTTCAGTTCGATTTTTTGAAAGATTTGAACTGTCCATCGTGGAGCGGGTAATCAATTTACAACTTGAAACCGAACCGTTCTAGACAAGTAACCGAAATGAGCGGTTACTCGCGGCTCGAGTCACGGTTTTACCATTTTAGACTTTTAATTGAGTTTAACCTTATTAATAATAACATGATTTAGAATGTAAAAAGTCATTTTAGTAAAATTTAAATGACATTGAATAAATTTAAAGTCATATTGAAGTTCCCTGTCAAAATATTTGCATTCAAATATCCATTTTAACAGATTAACAATAAAATAATTATTAGCCATTTATAGGTATGTTTAGTAAATGTTTACATTGGGAGCAAAAAAGTCGTTATATAAATAAAAGTAATGCAATAATATAATCAAAACTTGTACAATTATTTGAATATTTTGTTAAAAACCTTTTACTATCTTATAAGGTCTGTTTCATGTGTTGTTTCTTGTGATACATTGATTCGTAATGTTCTGTTTGGACTTTCTAAGTACATCATTTGTTATGATGAATTTTATTCAAGAACAGTACCGCTCATACACAAACCTATACCTTGTAATACAATACTTTTATTACTAATGAACTTAGTACTTTTTTTTTATTTTAGCAGTGGGACGATAGTGTGGTTCTCAAGTATAACCATATCCCTTGCACTTGTCATTTTTTAATGGAAGTTAACTAATTTTCTGATGTGTAGTTTAAGTTGATTATGTGTTGTTTAAGTATGTAGAAAAACCGCATGTCAATATTCTGGTCACCAAGGTGTTGTACATGGTTTGACAGTATCTACAGATGGAAGTGTACTTGTGTCATGTGAAACTGATTGCACGTAACCGACATTTTACTTTCAGTATTATAGTCGATCCTCTGAATAAATATAGTTGTATCATGTGGGCTTCTTTTCTTAATCAGTGTTAGAGTGTGGAGGGTTCCTCTTGACGATAATAAGGTCAGTGCTACCATCTTTTCCAGTTTCTTGATAGATATCATCCATCATTGCTATTTTTTTTTTTTTCATTTTTGCACTTTTGTTTTGTTAGATTTTAGTTTATAACCTAAGTTAACCTACTTACCCATAAATGTGGGTCGAAATTGGCACCATTTATGTTTAGTTTGGACATTTCTTCATTTTGGTGCGATAAGGGTTGTACTAACTATTGGCTATCATGGTAGGCAAATGAAAATTGCAAATTGTTACAGCTATGATGCTAGGAAATTGGATGAAGCCAAGTGTGTGCACAAAGATCGTGTGTCCGCAGTGTAAGACGATAGCTACAATGTGTTTAAATCTAGTTTTCATTGCTTCAATGCCTAACACTCTCTGTCTTGATGATAACTTTGCAGTATGGATATTGATTACTCGCCAACAGCTCGTGAATTTGTAACTGAATCTTATGACAGAACAATGAGTTTATTAAATTTATGTTTGCATTCACTTCAGCAGTGAAAGCATCATTCTCAAATTTTATCAAACTTTTGCAGGTGCGGATATTTTAGTATAATGGTGGACATAGCACGGAATCTATCACGCTAAGAGAATGCAAAGGGTTTAATTTGTGGGCACAAATTTCCACTGTAAACATGTTTGTTGCATACTATATTTCCTAACAACCTTATCCTGTATTATGTTTTGCACTAATTATGACACTGATGATCCATGAATGCAGGGTGTTATGTGTTTAAGTTTAATTGTAATGCAAGTTATGTTATATTGGGTAGTGCTGACGCCAATCTTCGACTTTGGAAAGCTAAAGCATCTGAACAACTTGGTGTTGCAAGTTTTATTTCTTTCCTTCCCTTTCAGTTACTATTGATAACATCAAATAATTCTGAATATTAAGTGTCAGTTTCCCCCGATAATGCTTGTAATTTATATCATTTATATGGATTTACGCTTGTTTTCCATTATATTTCACTTTCAGGTAAATTACGAGCATTGGAGCTAAAGAGGCGCGAAATTGGAGAGTTTATTGAAGATTTATCATAGTATCTTTGAAGAAGTTACGGCGTATCTCCTCTCTCACATTACGCCGTAACTAAAGCGTGGCTCAGAAAACCAACTTTACAGAAGATTACGGGGTAACTCTATCCAAGATTACGACGTAACCATATTAGGTCAAATGAGGTTCCGCGTTGCTACTAATTACGTCGTAACTCATGCATCAACTACGGTGTAACCAAGATTTATTAAAGATACGGCGTAACTCCTTCCTGAGGTTACGCCGTAACCAGCATTATTAGTGCAATTTACGAAGAATTGTATGTTACGGCGTAACTCTTTTAATAGTTACACCGTAACCAGATCTGGCCTATAAATACCCCACGATTTCCAGCATTTCAAAGCATCCCATTTCACACACAACAATCAGAGACCGTGAGAAGAAGTCGAAGTCAGATCTAGAGGAGCATACGGAGCTATCTACAAGGGAGAAATCACTACCCTACGATAAGCATTAGCTTTTTATCTTTTCTTTACTTTCAATTCATGTATTTCATAACATTAAACATTGAATTGATTTGTATGGTTAATATGAGCGGCTAATCACCTCTTGGTGCTGTGTAACACCCCCAAAATGGCTAAGCGGAAGCACACAAGTATTGGGGGTGCTACTAAATTGTTATCACAACATAAGCATAGAATAAATGATTTTCATAAAGAAACTTTTATTCATTCTTAAAACAATGTTTACATTATTGATTTGTGCGGAAAATGACCCATTATAAAAATGTGGTCCCAATACATAAATCAGAATCATCTATGACCATGCCATGCCTTTGCCTTGCGCCTCCAAAGATAAGCTATCACCTCAAAACCTAAAGATACATGCTAAAAAGTGTCAACACGAGGTTGGTGAGTTCATAGGTTTATTTAAATGGCACTTCAGTATACCATTTAACATTTGGTTTTGATGATCATTACGTCTTGCATAATGTCATAAAAATTTAAGTTTACGTTATATAAAAGAATTTCATTAGTGGACCATAAATAGGGTATATGAACATTACAATAAATATAATGTCATATATTAAATCTATTACGCTAGCACTAAGTTCATGCAACCGAAGCTACAACAGTTTCTGTATGCAAAATGTAGTCATACAAATAAGGAGCCCATGGCGAGTGTTTATCCCAATACACTCGGTTCCGACATGCTATATGTTTCGCCTTGACCCAAGTGGGGCCAACCGAACAGGGGAGTCACCCCCAATAGATCTATTTATAACATTCAAGCTTCCCAGTAGGATTTGACGGTTCATGAAAAGGGCAATGTGGGATCTAAGGACTTAGGCTAAGCTGCGTAATATTCTAAGTCAAATATTTTGGTATGGTCCATAAAACATCTATGTGTGATGTATCTTTAAACATATCAATCATAAAGTATAGTTTGCATGGAAATGCACAATTTCAATAATTAAAATCATTTAAGAAAAATGAGCATGTATCTTCCACCAAAACAAGTATAAAACAGATTAAAGTAGGGCAGTGACGGAGCCAGGATTGTTTAGGCGGGTAAGCCAAAACAAAAAACTTGAAAAAAGATACCGACAAAAACACAATAATTAATTAAGAAAGTTACAAACCTGATTATAAGATTATTTAAAATCAAATAAATGGTATGGAATCAAAGTCTTAAATGGTGGATGTAATAAGAATCATAAAGTGGTTTTGCCATTGATGTTTGACGATATAACTTCTCCTGCAATTCCAGTTTTCACTTTTAAGTAATGCAATGGAACAACTAACACAATTTTCTAATGTATTTGACTATTTGAGTTGAATTTGTATCTTATTTGGGTGGGCCTTTTTAAGTTTTAGATACAAGTTACACTTGAAAATATCAATACTAATAGTACTTATTAAAAGTTTGGGGTTGGCCTTGGCCCATCCAAGCTATAGTGTAGCTCCGTCCCTGAAGTAGGGGCTATGAAACTCACCTTGGCAATTAGTAGTTTGAAGGGAATTACATCAGTTAGTGGTAGTGCACGGCTCCGACACGCAACCTAATTTGGTACGGCAATTTACTCTTTAATTCATGTTTAAGACTCGATAAAGTTTAACTAACTTTATAAATTCTTCAATATTTGTGTTGTTGTTGTTGCTTGTGTGGCTTTATTTAAGATTGGGAATAGATTTTCATAAGTTTGAGTGCATTGGCTTATGGAAAAGGTACACGCAGAAAAGGATATCAAGGATGAACGAGGCTTCGGTTTGATGGCAACCGGAAGATGATGTACGGAGATAATTACGTATGATTTTAGACGTTAATAGATTATGTAATCTTTATTTCAAATGTATATACTTTACTAAACGTACATACATGTACAAATATCTCTATGTATCACATTTATTGGTTAACATAAGTTATTAATAAATCTCCTCATTGATGGTTATCATATAAAAGTATAATAGGTTATATTTGGATATTACTACCTCTGTCCCTAAATAAGTGTCCAGTTTGACTTTTTAGAGTAAAACAGGATCAACTTTGACCTTATCTATTTTTGCGAGTGTTATATAATACTTGATGCAAAATATATGAATTGATTGGGGTTTAAGTGTATTTTTCATTGGTATAGTTTTTCATCAAGTATTATATAACACAAAAAAAAATATTTACGATCAAATTTGAATCAGTTTGATTTTGAAAAGTCAAGCTGGACACTTATTTAGGGACGGAGGGAGTATAAAATATAACAAGTTAATTATATTTTGACAAAGGTTAGACATGATTCATGTATACAAATAAATTGATAAGTTTATATGTATATCTTGGCAAAAATAAGGTATGAACTCAAGTATATATTTTTATTTGTCCGAGGTGACTCTCGTCAAAGTTTTATAAAAAATGAATTTTTATCACATTTAAATAATCAAATTTAGTATTGGACGTAAATGACTACATGTTTATATTTTCCAACCATTTGGTTTAGGGGTATGAAAATATTTAATTTTTGCTATAAGTAATACAAAATACTCATTTATTTAAACAGTCATGTTTCTAAATTTTTGCTTAATGTTTATATTCTCCTTAATTGATTTGTAACTTGAATTTTTGTAGTGTTGACGATATGGAGGTGTCGCTCTAAAATATATATAGTACTAGTTGTGTCGACTTGAATGAGTCAAGAAGAGATTTATGTCGCGGACATAATAGTCGGATGAGTCAAGAATGTGACGTGGAATAGATTAGAATTCGAGCATTACTTTCAAATGCTAATCAAACGCACACTTATTGACTCTGAGTGGGCTTGTACTATAGCCATACTTGGCCTAAAAATAGAACACAAGCCCAAAATGAAATTTACTCTTTTTCCATATTACTTGTAGCCCATTAATGTTTAACTTGCTGAGACTTGTGGTTTTAAGATACTGTGAATACAGTGAGAAACAAAACGGACGCCTATGTCGGCTTGACAACCTCGACCTTAAGGACATGACACAAACAACACATACACTCTCGGGCTTCGGTTGGGCTCAAGACTGGGTTGCCGTCCCAGCGACCTCTCGACACACAACAAACCAATCAATTTACAAAGTTCCCGAAGGTGGATTTTGAGTGTAACAGAATAGGCAGGAGCAAAATTTCCCACTGGTAGATCTATCAGTGGGTCTTGACACCATTCAAGCAACAAAATTTAAATTTAAAACAAAGTCAAACCCAAAACATTTTATTCATTAAGTTGAAATTTGGATTTTAAAGAGAAATGGCAAACCAAGGTCACCCGTTGTTGGTGTGAGGGTTGTCGACCCAAGGCTACACTCGGCAATAGACACAACACCAATTACAAAACCTCTAAATTCGCACACAACCAAATCAAAACACCAAGATAAGCCGCGACTCAAAAATCCCTTAATTCAAACCGGACTCACCCTTTATTGGTTTGTGACTGACCTGAAGTACAACACAACTCCCTCGAGGTGTTTTATTCTCGTTCAACTCTAAGCACTAATAATTCTATGAATAAATGGAAGGCAGGAATTTTGGCGAGGCATGTATGCCGAATATGATCTCGAATGTGTTCGGGAATGAGCTGAAAACATGTTAAGCCAATACCAATTTTAATAGTGTACGTCTTTTTAATATCACCACATCATGACAACAACAAAAAAAATCAAGATTGTATAACCATTTTCCTATTTTACACTGATCTACAAAAGCAATATTAGGCCATTATCTTTTTTAGTCCAACAAATTAACAACTACAAATATAATTTACCAATATCCATTTTTTTTTAATTTTATGTGCCTTATTCGACCAACATAATAGAATCTCAATAATTGTTTTCAATGTACCCGAAATTACAAAAACATGAATTTAGATTAACAAGAAGTGATTCTTACAACGAAATCAAGAATAGAGACGAATGGCTATGAACACCGAACTCCAAAGATCCAATTGGAAGAGACTCGGAATGAATTGGGGTAATTAACAACTTGGAATAGCTTCTTTATGCATCTAATTACAAAACCCCCAAACCAATTTGGAAAACCCATTTGATATGATGAAACCCTAATTTTTCCTTGAAACCTCTTTTGTGAACCTGTGATGAATCGTGCGGTTTATAAACGTAAGAAAGGAAGGTCTTGAACTCTCTTTCTTTCCTTGGTTATGTTGTGTCACCCCTTCTAGCTCATGTCTTGTTCACAGCCGCCCCTTCAATTCAAGGTTGAGTTGTCCTAGATGGTTAGGTATCAATTTGGAGGAGATGACAAAGATAGTTCCTGGGTTTTACTCCCAAGAAAATGAACCTTTATCTGTCTTTGTGATTATGCGCATGGGAGAGAGAGATGGACGAAAAGAAGAAGAGGGTAAGCAGTAGAGTGGGAGGGGAGTATTTAGTGTAGGATAAGAATCTGTATTTTTATTTTGTCCTATTATTTAATACAGTATAATTTGTACTCCGTGTTTTGTCGAATCCTCGCGTAAACGTACCTTCCCGGTACCCGAAAAATATAGAAATTATGTTTTTGGAAACGATTTCTTAAACGTAATAATATAACATTATTATTATGTAGAGATTTGATTATAACTGTTTGCCGTTATTAATTTGGTGTTGGTATGCGTGCGGTGCCGTGACTTTCTAAATTCACGAGATAACCTCTCGTTTTCTTCCGTAAATTATCATTGAATGTTAAAATGTGTATATTTTACTTATATAAGTATTTATTTTTAGTTTTGTATGTTACCATACCGTAGTGTGCGGGATAACTTCCCATAACGAGGGTTTAAGCTTATGTACCCTTAAATTTAGCCCAAAAACTAATAATTTCACATTTATTATGAAGATACTTAGTGGGTAAGTATCGTGTGTGCGATGTCTTATTTATAAAGAAACGAGATGACCTCTCTTTTTTAAATTTTAGATATTGACATCTGTCAGAAAATAATCGATTTGACTTTTCTGACGTGATAAATATTATTATAATAATCCAAAATTTTACGGGTTGTTATAGTCTACCCACCTTACAAGAGATCTCCCAGATCTCAGTTTACGTTACCCGATAGGGTGTCGGGAAAAAGGTGATGGTTTTTGGAACAAGTCTTGGATTCTTTCCTAGGTTGTTCTAGGGTTTTGCCTTTAGGTATGGGTACCTAGGCGTTATGCCAGCAGCACATCCTCTATCTGAGGTGCAATGATTTTCTGGGGTAGGTTCATTGGGTGAAGGTTCCAAGTTTTGATGTTATGAGGTTTCACTATTTTGTTAGTGTGGGCACCTCTAACTTCTCATGGTCTTATCAAAATGTACCCATTTCTGGCGTTTCATGATTCTAAAGTATATGGGTTGATTCTTAAGGGATGAAGAAACATTTGTTTTCTCTTTCGACTAAATGTTTATACAAGTTTGACTAAGACCATATTTCAAAATCGATAATGTGTAAAAATGACACATTTTAAAAAGATTGTAAAACCGGTTCTTAATTATGGTGTGTATAAGAAAGTTTTGCGAAACTTTTAGTGTTTCAACATTTTGTCTCATTTTAATGAGGGATTTGGAAAGTATTATTATAGGATTTTTAAAGGGGAATTCTCGAAATTTAGAACTATATTGTAGCAAGGATGTGTAGCAGGATATAACCTTTACCCATAGCTACGAGTAGAGTTTAGTTGTCTAAGTTGGGTAAGGTTAGGGATTTAATAGTTGATGAACCTCATGGTTATCTATGGTTTTAGGCAGAGGTGTAGGATACATCCTAAGGTCATGCTTAGCTACCAAGGAGGACATTGATCAAATCTGTTTATGGGGTATTAACTTAAAACACTTTTCGAGGAAGTAAGTAACTAATAGAGTGGTTCTAGAATACTTTCCAAAGTATTAAGAAACACTTTATTTTTGTGAGGTAGTAGTGAAATTGTAGTTTACTTTATAGTGAAATGGTAGGGTGGTAATTTGGTTTGTAGAATAATTCATGAAGTGGTTCATAAGGTATTTTGATTATAATGGTCTGTGGGATAACTGGAAACAGTTTGTATGGAAACTCATTTATTTAGTTTATAGGAGGGTAACAAGGTAGGCACTATTATTCTTAAGAGGTGGGTGGAGTTTCTAGGTATCAAATTTTCAAGGTAAAATTTTCAAGTTTTGTGGGATTATAGGTCATTTATCGTGTCTTTCTAGATTTTGCCAGAGGTTTATTGTTATTTTGGTTGCCTATCCCCACTAGGGAATCTTTCTCATAGGTGTTTTGGAAGGTTGCTCCTAGAATGGCTTGGTTTGTCCATGGAGTGTAAGGTTTGGGGTAGGAGTGACTATAACATAACCTGATTGTGATATGAAAATATTATATATAGGAAAATAATAGTGTGACGCCAGTGAGTGGCTTATGATTAAGGAATGCTAGTGAGTGGCTTATGATTAAGGAATGCCAATGAGTGGCTTATGATTAAGGAATGCCAATGAGTGGCTTATTAAAATGTTACATGTTTATTAAAATATTAACATTAATCAAAGTTCACTGGACATAACGCTATTATAACTATCCTAAGTATTGCAAAATTCACCTCTGAGTCGGACATAGGTGATCAGGCTATGTCTCACTGTCCCTGGTTGAATATAGGTGATCAATCTATATTCAACCGAGGTTCAATGAATTTTGAAATACTTAGCTTAGTTACGCTAGTAATATGTCCCAATACTTTTAAATGTTGTCTTGAAGGATTAGAACAATTATTCTCTTTATGTGAGGGGAAATGTGTTGTGTTGTGATACGTAAGTATACGTATAGGGAAAATAATTATAACCTATAATGAAATTAGGTGAGCAGTGATAAAACATGTATCTTATCAAGTATGATCTCAACAGGATCATAAGTGAAGCATCAACTTGGCAGGCAGGCAAGTGTCGGTCATAGGGTTAAGTTTTTGTAAAAGTGGTTATAGTCTAGGTTTTAAAATACCCGGTTCTCTATAACCTAGGCTCTGATACCAATCCGTAACACCCCCAAAATGGCTCAGCGAAAGCACACAAATATTGGGGTGCTACTAAATTGTTATCACAACATAAGCATAGAACAACTTATTTTCATAAAGAAACTTTTATTCATTCTTAAAACAATGTTTACATTATTGATTTGTGCGGAAAATGACCCATTATAAAAATGTGGTCCCAATACATAAATCAGAATCATCTATGACCATGCTATGTGTTTGACTTGCGCCTCCAAAGATAAGCTATCACCTCAAAACCTGAAGATACACGCTAAAAAGTGTCAACACGAGGTTGGTGAGTTCATAGGTTTATTTTAATGGCACTTCAGTATACCATTTAACATTTGGTTTTGATGATCATTACGTTTTGCATAATGTCATAAAATTTAAGTTTACCTTATATAAAAGAATTTAATTAGTGGATCATAAGTAGGGTATATGAACATTACAATGAATATAATGTCATATATTAAATCTATTACGCTAGCACTAAGTTCATGCAACCGAAGCTACGACAGTTTCTGTATGCAAAATGTAGTCATACAAATAAGGAGCCCATGGCGAGTGTTTATCCCAATACACTCGGTTTGGACATGCTATATGTTTGCTCTGACCCACCGCGGGCCAACCGAACAGGAGTCACCCCAATAGATCTATTTATAACATTCGCGCTTCTCAGCAGGAATTGACGGTTCATGAAAAGGGCAATGTGGGATCTAAGGACTTAGGCTAAGCTGCGTAATATTCTAAGTCAAACATTTTGGTATGGTCCATAAAACATCTATGCATGATGTATCTTTAAACATATCAATCATAAAGCATAGTATGAATGGAAATGCACAATTTCAATAATTAAAATCATTTAAGTAAAATGAGCATGTATCTTCCCCCAAAACAAGTATAAAACAGATTAAAGTAGGGGCTATGAAACTCACCTTGGAAATTAGTAGTCCGAAGGAAATTACATCAGTTAGTGGTAGTGCACGGCTCTGACACACAACCTAATTTAGTACGGCAATTTAGTCTTTAATTTATGTTTAAGACTCGATAAAGTTTAACTAACTTTATAAATTCTTCAATATTTGTGTTGTTGTTGCTTGTGTGGCTTTATTTAAGATTGGTAATAGATTTTCATAAGTTTGAGTGCATTGGATTATGGAAAAGGTACACGCAGAAAAGGATATCAAGGATGAACGAGGCTTCGGTTTGATGGCAACCGGAAGATGATGTACAGAGATAATTACGTATGATTTTAGACGTTAATGGATTATGTAATATTTATTTCAAAGGTATATACTTTACTAAACGTACATACATGTACAAATATCTCTATGTATCACATTTATTGGTTAACATAAGTTATGAATAAATCTCCTCATTGATGGTTATCATATAAAAGTATAATAGGCTATATTTGGTTATTATAAAACATAACAAGTTAATTATATTTTGATAACAGTTGGACATGATTCATGTATACAAATAAATTGATAAGTTTATATGTATATCTTGGCAAAAATAAGGTATGAACTCAAGTCTATATTTTTATTTGTCCGAGGTGACTATCGTCAAAGTTTTATAAAAAATGAATTTTTATCACATTTAAATAATCAAATTTAGTATTGTACGTAAATGACTACATGTTCATATTTTCCAACCATTTGGTTTAGGGGTATGAAAATATTTAATTTTTGCTATAAGTAATACAAAATACTCATTTATTTCAACAGTCATGTTTCTAAATTTTTGCTTAATGTTTATATTCTCCTTAATTGATTTGTGACTTGAATTTTTGTAGTGTTGACGATATGGAGGTGTCGCTCTAAAATATATATAGTACTAGTTGTGTCGACTTGAATGAGTCAAGAAGAGAATTATGTCCCGGACATAATTGTTGGATGAGTCAAGAATGTGACGTGGAATAGATCAGAATTCGAGCATTACTTTCAAATGCTAATCAAACGAACACTTATTAACTCTGAGTGGGCTTGTACTATAGCCATACTTGGCCTAAAAATAGAACACAAGCCCAAAATGAAATTTACTCTTTTTCCATATTACTTGTAGCCCATTAATGTTTAACTTGCTAAGACTTGTGGTTTTAAGATACTGTGAATACAGTGAGAAACAAACCGGACGCCTATGTCGGCTTGACAACCTCGACCTTAAGGACATGACACAAAAAACACATACACTCTCGGGCTTCGGTTGGGCTCAGGACTGGCTCAGCCCCAGCGACCTCTGACACACAACAAACCAATCAATTTACAAAGTTCCCGAAGGTGGATTTTGAGTGTAAATGTAATAGGCAGAGCAAAATTTCCCACTGGTAGATCTATCAGTGGGTCTTGACACCATTCAAGCAACAAAATTTAAATTTAAAACAAAGTCAAACCCAAAACATTTTATTCATTAAGTTGAAATTTGGATTTTGAGGAGAAATAGCAAACCAAGGTTACCCGCTGTTGGTGTGAGGGTTGTCGACCCAAGGCTACACTCGGCAATAGACACAACACCAATTACAAAACCTCTAAATTCGCACACAACCAAATCAAAACACCAAGATAAGCCGCGACTCAAAAATCCCTTGATTCAAACCAGACTCACCCTTTGTGGGTTTGTGACTGACCTGAAGTACAACACAACTCCCTCGAGGTGTTTTATTCTCGTTCAACTCTAAGCACTAATAATTCTATGAATAAATGGAAGGAAGGAATTTTAGCGAGGCATGTATGCCGAATATGATCTCGAATGTGCTCGGGAATGAGCTGAAAACATGTTAAGCCAATACCAATTTTAATAGTGTAAGTCTTTTTAATATCACCACATCATGACAACAACAACAACAAAAGTCAAGATTGTATAACCACTCTCATATTTTACACTGATCGACAGAAGCAATATTAGGCCATTATCATTTTTAGTCCAACAAATTAACAACTTCAAATATAATTTACCAATATCCAATTTTTATTTTATGTGCCTTATTCGACCAACATAATAGAATCTCAATAATTGTTTTCAATGTACCCGAAATTACAACAACATGAATTTAGATTAACAAGAAGTGATTCTTACAACGAAATCAAGAATAGAGACGAATGGCTATAAACACCGAACTCCAAAGATCCAATTGGAAGAGACTCAGAATGAATTGGGGCAATTAACAACTTGGAATAGCTCCCCTATGCATCCAATTACAAAACCTCCAAACCAATTTGGAAAACCCCTTTGATATGATGAAACCCTAATTTTTCTTTGAAACCTCTTTTGTGAACCTGTGATGAATCGTGCGGTTTATAAACGTAAGAAAGGATGGCCTTGAACTCTCTTTCTTTCCTTGGTTATGTTGTGTCACCCCTTCTAGCTCATGTCTTGTTCACAGCCGCCCCTTCAATTCAAGGTAGAGTTGTCCTAGATGGTTAGGTATCTATTTGGAGGAGATGACAAAGATAGTTCTTGTGTTTTACTCCCAAGAAAATGAACCTTTATTTGTCTTTATGATTATGTACATGGGAGAGAGAGAGGGACGAAAAGAAGAAGAGGGTGAGAGTGGGAGGGGAGTATTTAGGGTAGGATAAGAATCTGTATTTTTCTTTTGTCCTATTATTAAATACAGTATAATTTGTACTCCGTGTTTTGTCGAATCCTCACGTAAACGTACCTTCCCGGTACCCGAAAAATATAGAAATTATGTTTTTGGAAACGATTTCTTAAACGTAATAATATAACGTTATTATTACGTAGAGATTTGATTATAACTGTTTGTCGTTATTAATTTGGTGTCGGTATGCGTGCCATGACTTTCTAAATTCACGAGATAACCTCTCGTTTTCTTCCGTAAATTATCATTGAATGTTAAAATGTGTATATTTCACTTATATAAGTATTTATTTTTAGTTTTGTATGTTACTGCGCCTGCAGTGTGCGGGATAACTTCCCATAACGAGGTTTAAGCTTATGTACGCTTAAATTTAGCCCAAAGACTAATAATTTCACATTTATTATGAAGATACTTAATGGGTAAGTATCGTGTGTGCGATGTCTTATTTATAAAGAAACGAGATGACCTCTCGTTTTTAAATTTTAGATATTGACATCTGTCAGAAAATAATCGATTTGACTTTTCTAACGTGATAAATATTATTATAATAATCTGAAATTTTACGGGTTGTTATATGCTGGCCTAGTTATGATTCCTTAATTATTTTTTTTGCGTTTACATTGCTTCCGTATAATTATTTCTAAGTGTATGCATGCATAGTTTCTTGGTAGCTACCCTTGTTTCGGTAGTTTTGAATGGCGGTAGAGGCTAGTTGCTTAGGAGATATGACCAACTGACCCTAAGTGGACGGGAAGGGTAAGATATGACCAACTTACGACCCTTTTTAATTGTGCGATTTGACAAACTGATCACCTACCGTTTGGATGAACTTAAGAAGTAAGGGGTGAATGTTTAAGTTGCTAGCGCCCAGGCACTCACTATTATAAATCTAGCATGTAGCGGAACTTAATGACTTGGCTTAGAGGACCAGGAACAACAGGACTTATGAGGGGACACCGACTCTCCAGTGTTACCCTTTGCTGATAGGTTAGGATGAATTGACCAAATGTTGTCCTCTCGACTTTGACCCCACCTGAAGTAATTGGAAGTAATTAGACGTAAACATTACTAGTTAGAATGGGTAACTAGTTAAGCACCACTCTCATCTATTGATCACATCCTTTGCCTTTATCTGCTTTAGTAGTTAATTAATTAATTCTTTATTGAAATCATATTAAAATCTGTGACACCTAGACTTAGTATAAATCCACACACATAGCTCTTGGGACGACCTCGGTTATACCGAATACTACACTACACACGACCGGGTACACTGCCCCTTAGTGCATTAGGGTAGACCATAGGTATAACGAGTAATTATAAATATTAAAATCTGGTCAGTAAACCCTGCATCAACTATACAATTTAATTTTCGTTTAATGTAAGTATAGGATTTGGACACTCCTTACCCTTTTGGTTTGGTCTTTTCACCTCAACTGGTTTAGGGGAAGGCCTTGGTACTAAACTACTAATAATGCTTTATGTGTCTGATCAATTATTATAGAACATATTGTTAATACAAATATTGTCATTAAACGTTATTTATATTTTTGATCTTTACCTAAGTTTTGTTAACGACAAAAGTAAATTTAATTTTTATAAAGCTTAAAGCTTGTCAAGTTTAATAGATATTAAAACAAGCTTTTTCAAACAATATTGTAGGACCTTACTTTTATCAACCTTATCACAAACCCAACACGTATATCACGTTAACACAAACACAAACGTTATGCTTAGAAAGAATAAGAAGAAAGGAAAGATGGTGACTTGAAGATGTAAACCGTGTATATGTGTAGAGAGAAAGATGAACACAATATGTTGTATTGCTCCAAAGAAAACACACACACACACACACTCAAGCACACACCTCAAATGACTCATTTGAGGTGTATTTAATATTTTACAAAACATAAATGCCCTAATGGGCTTTCTATGGGCCGTGGATATGGACTTGGATTGGATTGGGTTACTTGGACTTATACAAGGCAAGCTTATCATAACGCCTAGCCATTTGGCTTAGCCCAATCCACGAGCCCGTTGACTATTCTATCACGATATCTAACACACGTTACAAAGTTCCTAAATGTGAATGACCATCACTTCTAATAAAAACTATTAAGGCTAACAATCTCCCCCTAAGGGGTGGTCATTCAAAAGATGCTCCACTTGATTATGTCTTTACTTTTCTCGAGCTTGAACTTTGTGTGTAGATATAGAACAGTCTTGAATCTTTGTTCCTTCATGATTTGTGATCAATTAATGTGGTTGTCTGCCGTTGTCAACTTCATTGGTTAGGTGTCCCCATGATGAGTGCTTATTCACTCATCGTTTTTACCCACCTATGACAACAAAAATGACCAAAAACACCCAAATATGATCAAAATATGTTAAAAATATCCTCGGAGTGTGTTTTGTGTCTTGCAGGTACAAAAGGATTGAAAACGGACAAAACGAGCCGAGAAAATGTGCTTTACGGACGGAGCCGGGAGTGAATTTTCTGCATTTTGAATTCGGGACGCGGTTTTGGAGTGAGAGTGGGAAAACAAACCTAAAAATCTAACCCGAAACCAAAATAAACCATTTTATTCCTTTACCCTATGAACCCCCTTGCCCTTTTGAACCCTCTATCCCGTGACCCCCATATATCTGACTTTCCCTTTCTTCTTTTAATCCCAGAAAACAAAAACAAAAAAAACCAAGATCTCACACAAACCTCCCAAACCCAAAAATGGCTCCAAGACTTTCCCTCTCATCTCTCCCCATCACTCTCAACTCCCAGATACCCAGGCAAGATCACATGTTACCCACTCTTCACATGTCTCATCTCCATGTCATCAATCCAAGGTGCAAAAGTTAATTTAATTGTTGTGATGAGGCCAAGTTGTAATCCAAGGGTTGTGATGCAAAGTGAGAAAGCACATTGATGTCTTAGCTGGTTTTCACTCACAAAACTAACACAGAAAGAAAAACACAGGAAGAGAGAAGACAGAAGTTACTTTTTTTTTATCTTTGTATAAATAAGCTCTTAGTGATAAAATAGAACTTTGTCTAGAATTTTTCATGTTCTAGTCCCACTTTACTTTCTTGCAACTTAATTTTAATGTCATTTTGCTTTCAGTCAATTCAATTTAATTTCTGTTTTTTTTTCTTTTCATTCCAGTCTATTTCAATTATATGCAGTTAACTTCTTGTTCATGTTTGTGAATCTGTCGATGGTATTCAAAAGCTTGTTTTAAGTCTTGTTTGAAACTTTTTGTTAAGAGAAAAATGGTTTTCTCGAGTTTCATAACTCTCTTCTGCCACAAAAGGGTTGTTTGGAAGAAGCTTAATTGTGGGTCAAAAGCTTCTTTTGACCCACATTGGATTCTAACAAAGTTTTTGGTAGTGTAAAGAACAAGCTTTGCAAGTTGAGTGTAAGTTAGTTTTTTTTTTGCTTTAAAGTAGTTTTTACATTCTCTTTTTTTTATCTGTAGTGCATTCTGTCCCAATGCCCCCTTTTGAGCATTAGCTTTAGTAGGATTAAATTAGATTTAAGCCTTGATTTTGATTATGCAAGTAGTTAGGAGTACTAGGATGCTTTGTCTTTGCTTATTCTAGGCTTTGTAGCTTTTTATCTTACTTATTTTTAGCCTTCAATTAGTCCAAGTGAGGCTGTTTTTGCCCTCTGACAGCATGCCCCAACAACAGCTTCTTAAGCATCAAATCAAGTCCAATTTGTCTTAAATTCAGTTTTTCATGATCATGGTAGTATGTAGTTAACTGTCTTAGCTTATTAGATACCCTTGTGTTTGATTTCTAGATTATTTTTGAGCTTAAAACCACCCCTTGCCCTCATCCATTTCTGCTGCAACACCACAACAAATGCTTGGACCCCTTTTTAGTGCTTATTTAGGATTTAATTTAGCTTATTCAGAGTCCCTTAGATGCTTTTAGAATAATTAGATTAGGATTGATCTATTTAGCTTATTTTATGGTTATGCACTGCTTATTTCCATGTTTTAGAAGTTTAGGATCCCCTAGATAGCTTATTTTCCAACTGTTTTTCCCCATTTGTTTTATTGCTTTTTGATTGTTAGTAGCTTATTTTAGTTTACCAATTCATGTGTAGCTTATTTGTGCATTAATTTTGCTTATTCAATTGCTTTTGATGTTCGTATTTTGCTTAAAAATTTGTAAAAGGTGTTTGGTTTTGTGGTCTGTCCAAAAATAGCACTAATAAGGTGTTTTATACAGACTTATTCTTGGGTTTAGTTCAAAAGTTTTCACAAAAGTTTTTAATTTGAACTAATAAAGAATTTGAGAAAGAAAGAAATCAAAGAAAAAAAAAAAGTGCAAAACTGACGTGGGTGGGACTTGAACCCACGCCACTCAACTCACAACCAACACTCTTACCAGGCGCCCTTGGGACTTTTCTCAAGCATGTTTTGCATAGTTTAATCCTTAAGGGTGCTTTGCAGTTTAGGCTTTTAAGTAAACACAGCTTATTTCATAAAGCACTCACCTCGTTTTTCATTTTTCCTAGGACCAGTATAAACCAAAGTAGTTTTTGTGATTTTTCCATATTTTTCCAAAATTATTTAGTATTTTTAATTAATCAATTAGTGTAAAATAGTTTTTAATTCGTAATAAATAAAATAAAAGTCGAAAAATTCCCGGCTTTTTCCTAAAATTATTTTTAGTCATTTAGAATGTAGAAAAATTGTTTTCACACTCGTAGGACTTACATTGCATCTTTTTCACTTTCGGGACTCGGTGTGTTCCCGATTTTTAGAGTTTTTGCATTTTAGCACCCTAGGATGTAGTTAGCGTCGTTTTATTGTTTCTTAGGCTTAGTAGTAGTTTATTTAGAGTTTACATTATTTTACGTGCTTTATTTTCATTCCCGTTCTTTGTTTTGTAGATTAGTGTAATCAAAATCCAAAATTCATTAAAACCAATTCAAGTCCTAATTACGAAACTCAACGACACCGTCAATTTCACACCTCGTTGGGACACGACCCGGGGAAATCACTTTCCCGGTATCACTTTTATCACATTCGCGAGATTTGGCACGTTAACCCTTTTCCTAAAAGGTTGATTTGTCGGATTTTACGATTAATTTGATATATTGATATTGTGTTTATTTTCACCACTCACAAATGATCGAATCAAATTTTGGCGCCGCTGCCGGGGAGGTGTGTTGCGACAATATCGTGAAGTTTTGACGATTAGTGACTTGAAGAACCTTCCTCGTGAAGTTATTGTTTTTTATAAAAATACAAAAATACAAAAATATTTTTCTTTTCTTTGTATATATGTAAAAGATAAAAATACAAAAAGATTTTGCTTGTTGTTTTAAATAAATAAAATACATCAATCATATAACACTTCTCAACTTAAGTGTTATCATAATAAGTTCTCAAACCAAAGATTCAAAACTTGCCTTTGTGTCACTTGCGTGAATACGCTTGTGATTATTGGTTTAAGTTCTTTGTGTTTTTGCTTCGGTCTCGTTTTGATTGATTGTGTTTTTGTGCATGTGCACTCGTTTTCGAAAAATCCAAAAATATTCTTCTCATTCCTCTCGATCATTTGATTCTATTTCTTTAACCCTCTACATGTTTAATTCTCATGGCGACGATTGATTATCATTGTTGTTTCCATTGCAAAAGCCGTATGGAAGAGGATCAGCTTTATTGTCAAAATCACGATTGTTTATGTAAGCGGTGTGGTAGGGCTGGTGCGAGCAAATATTGCTATTGGTGCGAATTATCCGATAAAAACTCTCTCGATGATTCTCCAAGTTTTCCGACCACCGCCACAACCCGAGATTTGTTCTATTGTTTCTGAACCCAAACCGTCTAGAATTGATCAAAATCTTTCGCGATTTACGGTTAAGGTTAAGAGAAAAGAGCGAGAACCGGAGACCAAAACGGAAGTGGTGGAAATTGCTAGCTCTGAGAGCACACCACTTGTCCCACCTCCAGAATCTTCAAAACCTTTTTCAGACGAAATCATGAACATACTTCAAAATTGCTTGAATGAACTTCGTCAAGATTCAATTTCGGGAAATACCGTTTTACCTACCATTTGTGATGTTGTTGAACCCTCGATTCCTACTCCCGAGCCCGAAATATCTTCGTTTGATCAAAGTTATTGCTACGGTTGTGGAGACTTGTTACCACAAGGTTTTCGTTGTTACAAATGTATGTGCGAGTGGTGTGGAAACTATCTTGTCAATGGATGTTGTTCGATTTATGCCGAGAGTTCATTCGCTTATGATTCTAACCCTAACTCCTTCAACTATCCTCAAAACAATTTCAACTACCCTCCACAAAATTTATACGAACCAGAACCGTACTTTCACCATCTCAATGATCAAACATCTTCTCAAAATTTCTCTCCCCAATACCCTATTTGTGCTAAGTGTGGGGGTCCTCATGATGATTATCAATGTCAATCGTGGAATTATAATTACTTTGGACCCAACCTTATTATTATAACGCTGCAGTTTGACAACGTCAACCCCACAACTTTCGTCATCAATCCATTTCTCAGATAATTCTTGAAGAACTTTCCTAGGAACAAGCTGCTCGCAACGAAAGATTACTAGCCGATGAGCGAGCAGCTCAAAAGCTTATCTTATTCAACGAGGCTTGCCGTCTCGATGACGAGGATGAGGAAGATTGGGAGACGATTAAGGACAAGGTGCATATCTCAAGCCCACAAAGTACCGCACATGTCCACTCTCCGCCCTCATCTTGCCTATCTACCATGGAACCTTCGGATAATCTTTTAATGGGGGACGAACCTCTTAGCACTATTCCGGAAACGGAACCGTCTTGTGTTGAGAACCTCGTCCCAACCCCAAGTGAGTCCGAGGTTATCTCCGGTAATATGTGTGATAAGCCTCTTGATGACGATTCTTCTCCTCCTCTTGACATTCCAAATGATCATGTCGAGATGTTCTCTGATTTTGACAACGATTGTACTTCGTTTGATGATTCTTTATCCTATGGAGACATCGATTATGTCGAGGAGTTACCTTCTGAGCTAGTTAGCTTAGAGGAGGTGAGAGATTCTGATGATCTGGAAATTGAGGATGAGATACTTCGTGAAAAATTGTTCAATGTAAATCTCCTCGTTTCTAAGATCGAATCATTTTGTGCTAAACCAGCTTCAGCTCCTATCCCCATTGAGGATAGTGACTCTATCTTGGAAAAGCCCAAAACATTTCCTAAACTTGAGGCTTTTTCCAATAATTCTCTTCCGGAATATGAAGTATTCCGCTTTGATGACGATCATACTGAAAAAGAGAGTAGTGGCATTCCCACTTTTCATCTTTCTCTTCCTGAGTATGAGTCGTCCACATTTGAATTGCTTCCTCCTTCCGAAAGGAGTAGACCTTTTCATGAGGAGTTCATCGGTGAACTCGCTCACATCGATCCTCTTCCTCTGAGAATTGAGGATGAGCTTTTTGAGCAAAATGCTCCTCATCTTCTTTCATCCATGAGTATCTCATCTACCCTTGAGGATTTTACCATGGTTGATACTTGTGTTTCATTCCTCTCCGAGGACAAAGTGTTCAAACCCGGTATCTTACCTTTCAAGGGAGTTCACTCTCGGATATTTCTCAAGTCCAACACGGATGTTGTGACTTCTCTTGTGGTGGATAATATTTCTGAACATTCCGTTAATGTTCCTCAATCTAATTTTTTTCCCACCCATCCCACCCGTTGTCAAACTATTGACACTTTGCTTTCGTATCCCGTGATTTCTCCATGTCTTAACTCCTACGGGAGTGAAGATACCATCTTTGACCCCGGCATTTCTCTTTCTCTTGAGCCGGTTGTATCTCATCGGAGTGGAACTTTCAGCACATTCAATGTTTATCCAAACCATTTGAATGAAAGTCCGATGAATATTTTCTCTTCCACTTGCTTCCCCATGGACCAATGAATTCGGGGTCGAGTCAAGCTAGCGACTCGGTTAACAAAAACAGTAGCATTCCATGGGTTTTCATCCATGTTTCTGACTTCTTTCTCTTTTCTAACATCTAAGTGTGGGGGGAAACCTCCATAGTGTTTGCTTCTTGTGTGTTTGCTCATGTTTTCAGGTATCCCTTTGATTGTGATGATTGATGCGCCTGTTTTCAATCCAGCCGCCCAATATCCGATCAATTTTACTAACGTTTATCTGGGGATATGTTTTCAAAAATTCTTTTTGTGTTAAAATAACAGATTTCGTCCACACACTTGGTTAGTGGTATTACCTTTTTCCGTTCGATTGTATCGGCTTTGGCCGGGACTTTGAATATTGAAGGCAATATTCAATTCTAAGTGTGGGGGGGAATTCTGTCGAATTTTGTCGCATTTGTACCCTTTAGTCCCTAGTACCCCCGTTTTGACCAAAATTTTAAAATTTTTTGCATAAAAAAGAAGTGCTTTGCACGAAAATAAAGCGTTAATGCTTCGGTGTTAATAGTAGTTTAGTCTTGATTAGGTTAGAACAAAGGGAATCCCGACTCTGCTAGAGTGTTGATCTAGCTGCTCTCTTAACAATTAGGCTAAGTTTTTACAAGTTGTGCAAATGAAAATGCTAAGCGTGGAGTAGTTGGTTCTCTTTAGAGCTTATATAAGTAATCTATGGCTTTTTCTCCCAGAAGCTAACTAATTGAACCTAAAATACGTGCTCGTTGTCAAACTTTTGAACATTCAAATCGTCATGTTACAACAAAAAAATTTTTTTAAGCAAAATTGATATAGAGCTCAAGTTCAACTTTTTATTTAAATTTTTGGAAAAGCATACTTTCTTAAAATCGGAATAATGTTGCAAAATGAAAGTATCGTAAAAGTGCTTGAATGATGCAAAAATAAATTGCAAGTTAAAGTTAAAAAAAAAAAAAAAAAGTTGAGAAATGAAAAATGAAAAATGAAAAATATGAGTCCTCAAATAAAAGTATTAAGTTGCTTATGAATAAATGTGCGAAACTTGCTTTTTCTTAAATTTAAATTGAAGTGGAACTAGGATTCACAAAGTTGTTTAAAAGTTTGACGGTGATTTAGAAATTCTTGAAGTCAAAGACCCCGAAAACTCCGATACTATTCTCGAGGGTGAAAACCTAGCCTCCTTAAATGGACAAGCTGAGAAGAAAGTCGCTACATGGAGTGATCTCACCTTTGAATCTTGAACTTCTAAATTATCGTCGGTTGTTGTACATTTAGGTTTAGTTTTAACTTAACGGTAGCCTCGTAAATCTTTGGAATCGAATTCCGCTAATTCGGTACTATTCTCCGTGAGGTGTCAAAAGCCCGGTCACCTAAAGCCAACTGGTTTGGGATGTGCCGAGAAGAAAGCCGCTACATGGAAGAGGCCCTTTTCGATCCTTAGACTTTCGTAGTTTCCGGAAGTTAATATTTTAGTTAAGTGGATACCAACCATAACAAGGTCGATTTTAATGGTCAAACTTTTGAAAATGAGCACACGAACTTAAATTGTATAAATTGTGGAATAAAAAGTTAAGTCTTGACTTACATAGATTATTTGTATAAGTAGTGTTAGCATTTTACAAAAACATTTGCATAATAAGTTTAGACTCAGTTTGAGAGTATAAAAAGAGGATAACGATTCAAATTCCCTGGAGTCACCCATTTTGTGTGAATCCCGTTCCATGATACCACTTTTTGTTAATCAAGCACGTTATTTACTTTCAGTCTAATTTAAATTTCTCGCATCGAATAAAAAAGTCAAAATGGGGTATACTCGTGAGTTTCATTCATTACTTCATATGATTGATTGCTAGGGACTAGCAATTGCCTAGTGTGGGGGGATTTGATGAGTGCTTATTCACTCATCGTTTTTACCCACCTATGACAACAAAAATGACCAAAAACACCCAAATATGATCAAAATATGTTAAAAATATCCTCGGAGTGTGTTTTGTGTCTTGCAGGTACAAAAGGATTGAAAACGGACAAAAACGAGCCGAGATCAGAAAATGTGCTTTACGGACGGAGCCGGGAGTGAATTTTCTGCATTTTTGAATTCCGGGACGCGGTTTTGGAGTGAGAGTGGGAAAACAAACCTAAAAATCTAACCCGAAACCAAAATAAACCATTTTATTCCTTTACCCTATGAACCCCCTTGCCCTTTTGAACCCTCTATCCGTGACCCCATATATCTGACTTTCCTTTCTTCTTTTTTAATCCAAAAACAAAAAAAAACCAAGATCTCACACAAACCTCCCAAACCCAAAAATGGCGCCAAGACTTTCCCTCTCATCTCTCCCCATCACTCTCAACTCCCAGATACCCAGGCAAGATCACATGTTACCCACTCTTCACATGTCTCATCTCCATGTCATCAATCCAAGGTGCAAAAGTTAATTTAATGGTTGTGATGAGGCCAAGTTGTAATCCAAGGGTTGTGATGCAAAGTGAGAAAGCACATTGATGTCTTAGCTGGTTTTCACTCACAAAACTAACACAGAAAGAAAAACACAGGAAGAGAGAAGACATAAGTTACTTTTTTTTATCTTTGTATAAATAAGCTCTTAGTGATAGAATAGAACTTTGTCTAGAATTTTTCATGTTCTAGTCCCACTTTACTTTCTTGCAACTTAATTTTAATGTACTTTTGATTTCAGTCAATTCGAATTAATTTCTGTTTTTTTTTTCTTTTCATTCCAGTCTATTTCAATTATATGCAGTTAACTTCTTGTTCATGTTTGTGAATTGGTCATGGTATTCAAAAGCTTGTTTTAAGTCTTGTTTGAAACTTTTTGTTAAGAGAAAAATCGGTTTTCTGAGTTTCATAACTCTTCCACAAAAAGGGTTGTTTGGAAGAAGCTTAATTGTGGGTCAAAAGCTTCTTTTGACCCACATTGGATTCTAACAAAGTTTTTGGTAGTGTAAAGAACAAGCTTTGCAAGTTGAGTGTAAAGTTTTTTTTGCTTTAAAGTAGTTTTTACATTCTCTTTTTTTCAGTAGTGCATTCGTCCCAACCCCCCTTTTGAGCATTAGCTTTAGTAGGATTAAATTAGATTTAAGCCTTGATTTTGATTATGCAAGTAGTTAGGAGTACTAGGATGCTTTGTCTTTGCTTATTCTAGGCTTTGTAGCTTTTTATCTTACTTATTTTTAGCCTTCAATTAGTCCAAGTGAGGCTGTTTTGCCCTCTGTTACAGCAGCCCCAACAACAGCTTCTTAAGAATCAAATCAAGTCCAATTTGTCTTAAATTCAGTTTTTCATGATCATGGTAGTATGTAGTTAACTGTCTTAGCTTATTAGATACCCTTGTGTTTGATTTCTAGATTATTTTTGAGCTTAAAACCACCCCTTCCTCGTTCTCTGCTGCAACACCACAACATTGCTTGGACCCTTTTTTTAGTGCTTATTTAGGATTTAATTTAGCTTATTCAGAGTCCCTTAGATGCTTTTAGAATAATTAGATTAGGATTGATCTATTTAGCTTATTTTATGGTTATGCATCGCTTATTTCCATGTTTTAGAAGTTTAGGATCCCCTAGATAGCTTATTTTCCAACTGTTTTTCCCCATTTGTTTTATTGCTTTTTGATTGTTAGTAGCTTATTTTAGTTTACCAATTCATGTGTAGCTTATTTGTGCATTAATTTTGCTTATTCAATTGCTTTTGATGTTCGTATTTTGCTTAAAAAGCTGTAAAAGGTGTTTGGTTTTGTGGCTGTCCAAAAATAGCAGCTAATAAGGTGTTTTATACAGCTTATTCTTAGGTTTAGTTCAAAAAGTTTTCACAAAAAGTTTTTAATTTGAACTAATAAAGAAGCTGAGAAAGAAAGAAATCAAAGAAAAAAAAAGTAAAACCCGACGTGGGTGGGACTCGAACCCACGCCACTCAACTCACAACCAACACTCTTACCAGGCGCCTTGGACTTTTCTCAAGCATGTTTTGCATAGTTTAATCCTTAAGGGTGCTTTCTTTGCAGTTTAGGCTTTAAGTAATTTACACTTATTTCAAAGCACTCACCTCGCTTTTCATTTTTCCTAGGACCAGATTATAAACCAAAGTAGTTTTGTGATTTTTCCATATTTTTTCAAAATTATTTAGTATTTTTAATTAATCAATTAGTGTAAAATAGTTTTTAATTCGTAATAAATAAAATAAAAGTAAAAATTCCGGCTTTTTCCTAAAATTATTTTTAGTCATTTAGAATGTAGAAAAATTGTTTTCACACTCGTAGGACTTACATTGCATCTTTTTCACTTTCGGGACTCGGTGTGTTCCCGATTTTTAGCGTTTTTGCATTTTAGCACCCTAGGATGTAGTTAGCGTCGTTTTATTGTTTCTTAGGCTTAGTAGTAGTTTATTTAGAGTATACATTATTTTACGTGCTTTATTTTCATTCCCGTTCTTTGTTTTGTAGATTAGTGTAATCAAAATCCAAAATTCATTAAAACCAATTCAAGTCCTAATTACGAAACTCAACGACACCGTCAATTTCACACCTCGTTGGGACACGACCCGGGGAAATCACTTTCCCGGTATCACTTTTATCACATTCGCGAGATTTGGCACGTTAACCCTTTTCCTAAAAGGTTGATTTGTCGGATTTTACGATTAATTTGATATATTGATATTGTGTTTATTTTCACCACTCACAAACGATCGAATCACCCCACGTCATTCTCCACCATGCTCACACTTCTATTTGACTTTGAAGTTCCGATGAGATGAAGTTCTCTAGTCTTTAAACTTTGTGTAGCTTTTGATTTTGATGAGAACTTTCATGTGTTGTTGGCATGAGCATGTGGATAGTTTGCACGATCAATCCGCTCCGGAGCTTCCATAAGAAGAAACATAAAACAGGTTAGTAATAAGCGGATTTCGGCACTTACAAGTTTGAATTTCGAGGGTGTTAACAACATAGTGTGAAAACACGTCTCTAATTCTCACAAGGGCCGTTCCTGAACTGAGTCCCACAAGTGAGATAACGCTGATATACCGAAATACATCTCAGCTCGATGAGTCGCCGAGGTACACCGGCATCACCCCACGATCGTAGACCGTTTGAGACACACTAAGCGTAACCCACAAGGAGTTACCGAAGTTACCTGCTGTCAGGGCGCTTTATGATGTTGACCCTGGCAGGAGTTTCCATTCAATCATTGAAGATCACAGATGTGAAACTTCTCATAAATGTTATGGTAGATTGCTAAGACTGCGAGGACTCTAGAATGTATCACTTGTGCCCTTATTGATGAACAACAAGCGATGTCATGACAAGTGTTCCTATGAGATCTTTTGATGAATCTCGTGGCTCTAGACTCAATTAGTGCATTTTGGTTTTCCTGAGCGGAGACTAGGGAGAGGGTCACCTTCTTCAATACCAAAGAATCTGTAAGAGAAATCCGATAGTTACGTAGGGTTCCCTGTGAGAATGAAAC
This sequence comes from Chrysanthemum makinoi, assembly GCA_910596185.1. Lineage (NCBI taxonomy): Eukaryota > Viridiplantae > Streptophyta > Magnoliopsida > Asterales > Asteraceae > Chrysanthemum > Chrysanthemum makinoi. The sequence continues at coordinate 91,967,976 of OU343223.1, read as the reverse complement.
AAACTTCTGTTGAGAGAAACTTGAGTGGCTAAGAAGGTTTAGTGCATGCGTCACTGGGTCCATGACGACTTTTAATCTTCAATACCAGTGTCATCTTAGTGACAACCAGTAGCAGATGAATTGAACCCGGTTTCTGCCCTAAGGTTGAATATGGAGGGCTATTTCTTTTCACCCTTTCATTACATTTCTTTTTAATTCTTCAACCCCTTCTTTCTCCTTTCTCACATTACTCCTTTTTTCAATCATTCCTAAGGACTTCTAATACTAACTATTTGTGATGTCCTTGGGTAGATCCCTTCGGCTCTGGCGGATCATAGGACGAATTTCCTATCCTTAGTCACCTTATAACTCAATGACTGTCCCATGTTGCCATAAAACCATTTTTCTTGAAAATCTCACAGAGTGTTTATGATTGAAAACATGTTTGGAACACTCTGAGAGTTTTATATTTTCAGAAACACTCCCCCTTCACATGTGCTTATGAGTTTTAATAGAAATCTACACATCGAGGGTAGAGATCGCACTTTTTGAATTGATCGGCTCATGATAGACAATTCCCCATGAGACACGGTTGCATTGCCTAGTTAAAGAGTTCCATTGTCAGTTTTTAGGTGACAACTAGCTCTAATAACTAACTTGAAGTTGTAAACACTCCTTGAAAAAGAGGTTAGACCCATGAAAGTGCATATCTATCACAAGTTTCTCGAGATGGTACATATACTGACTTAGATTCCCGTCAATTCATTGGTTTCGTCTGAGTCGAGCTCATTTTGAGATTCAAACAATGATCATTAAACTTTTTGATCACATTTTAATCACGTCTCCTCCCCCTCAAAAATAGCATATTGATATTTTTATATCAACTGATTAAACAACATTTTAGAATCTTTTGGGGAGACAAACGGATTTGATTTAAGCATGAATTTGGAACATTTTAGTTTTATACTCCCCTTTAATAAAGCATAATCAATTAAAGGGTTTTAGAGGGAGTTATCTTGAGCACAAAAAATTTTGAAAGATTTTGAAAATCTTTTTGAACAATCTTGAAGAGGTGCTCAAGATGATGATGATTTCTCACCATTTTAAATGTAGTGCACTGAAGCGTACACTTGATTTTCATTAAAAAGCACGAATTTTGATTTGAAAATAATCAAAAGTCATCATTTGGTCCGGTTTCAGATCAATACGAAAGCCATTTTATTAAGAAATTTTGAGAAACGACATGTTTTAGAAAACATAGTAAAGAACTCTCGCCAAGCATGCTGTACATACCCGTATATCATTGTTGAATGACATTTCTAGAAACGCATTGAATATCGATTATACTGAGACATGTCGTGAGAAGAATATTTTTGGATTTTTGATTTTATATTGTTTTTGTATTTTTGAAAGTTTTATATATTTTTATATTTTGCTTTTGTTGGTTTTTCAAATTTTGTATTTTGTTTTTCAAAAAAATATTTACAAATAAGCTTTTGGAAAATCATTTTCAAGAAGATTCGAGAAGACTTTCTAACTCCTCAGGGGTTAGGCTTCGCATTCCGATTCGTCGAACTAAATAGTCAAACCTTTCTTTTGGAAGGGCTTTAGTTAATAGATCGGCGAGTTGGTAATCTGTCTTCACGAAGAATAATTCGACAGTACCTTCTTCCACATGTTCTTTTATGAAGTGATAGCGGACTCTGATATGCTTAGTCTTTGAGTGATGAACAGATTGCATGATATGGCTATGGCACTTTTCGAGTCACAATACATAGGTATTTTATCGAAAGTAAAGCCATAATCTGTGAGTTGTGTTCTCATCCATAGAACTTGAGCACAACACGCAGATAGAGACACATACTCAGCTTCAGCGGTTGAAAGTGCATTACAATCTTGTTTCTTTGAATCAAACCGCCAACACTAACTTTTCACCCAAAATTGTGCTCCTCCGGATGTACTTTTTGTCAGAACTTGATCACACTGCGTGGTCCGCATCTGAAAAAGCAATTAGATCAAATCCGGATTCCTTCGGATACCAAAGTCCCATGTGAATGGATGTCTTCAGGTACCGAAAGATCCTTTTAACCTCTTTGAGGTGTTCGTAGGCTTTGCACTGAAACCGTGCTAATAAGCAAACAACAAAATGAATATCTGGTCGACTAGCAGTGAGGTACATGAGAGAACCAATCATGCTTCGATATTTCTTTGGATCAATAGGTTTCCCAAACAAATCGGCTCCAATTTTTGGTGAAGTTACCATTGGTGTTCCGACCGAATCACAATTATCCATACCATGATTTTTCAAAATCTCAGTTGTATATTTAGCTTGATTTATAAAAATTCCACGAGGGGATTGATGTATTTGTAAACCAAGAAAAAATTTTAGTTCCCCATCATGGACATTTCAAATTTGCTTTTCATGAGATTTTCAAAATGTTTTGAAAGATTCGGATTAGTGGACCCAAAGATGATGTCGCCCACGAATCCAACAATCAAAATGTCGTTTTTGCATTTTTGTGTAAACAAGGTAGGATCAAGTGTTCCTTTGGTGAAATTGTTTTGGATAAGGAAAGAGGACAGTTCGTCATACCACGCCTCGGAGCTTGTTTCAATCCATAAATTTCTTTTTGAGTTTGTAGGAGACGTAGTGGATGTTCCAAGTCTATGAAGCCTTCGGCCGACTCCACGCTTTTCTTCTTCGAGTTCCATTCAAGAACGCGGTCTTAATGTCCATCCGATAAACCGTGATGTTTTTGTGAGCGGCGTAGGCTAAGAAAATCCTGACTGCTTCTAGTCTAGCTACCGGCGCGAATGACTCTTCAAAGTCTAGCCCTTCCTCTTGTCTCGTATCCTTTGGCCACAAGACGAGCTTTGTTGAGAATTACAGTCATCTCTTCATCCCTTTTGTTCTTCCATAACCATTTGAGATCAATGGCCGGAATGTCAATTGGTCTTGGAACCATTTCCCAAGAGTCATGAAGACGGTATTGGAGAAGTTCATCCTGCATCGCTTCTATCCATCGCGGTTCGCCATTGCCTGAATGTTCTTTGGCTCTATATTGCTAATCGAGCAAAGGTAAATGCATAAGTCGCAATCGGTGGCAAGTTGGCATCGCGTCTGAATTGGCCTTGAAGGTTCACTAATAACTTGTTCAATTGGATGGTCTTTAGTCCACTTCAGAGTAGAAGGATACCGTTGGTTATATGTATGCGAGTTAGATGGTTCTCGTAAGCTTGAAGAAATTCAGGTGATTCCGTAGCAAACGGGTTTTCAAATAAGTCGTCATCTAACGTTGCATCGTTCCGGTTTTGGTTTTGCTCATCAACTGCTGGTAGAACGGGTGCAATAACTGTAGTAGATGTAGATGATGTGGATGGAGTTGGTGCATTGGTTTCGACCGTTGTAGATGCATCTTCTGTTGGTGGTGGAGGATGATTTTGAGCGGGTGCAGAGGAATGATGGTTTGATGCATTTGTCAAAGTTCCACCATAGTATTCATCGAACATTAACTCAAGGAAATTCTCCCATTCTTGTTCTTTAGGATTGTCAAACGAAGTTGATTGAGCTCTTTGAGGTAATGAGTCCGAGCGATGTGTCCGGAAGTGCTGGGTTTAGTGCGGGTTCTAGAGTCTCTCGAAGCCATTTGTGAAAGTTCATCAAATTTCACATTCATCGTCTCCATGATCCTCCTAGTTCTTACATTTATACACCACGAATGCCCTCGAGTTATCAGAATATCCAATGAAGATTCCAATATCACCTTTAGCTTTCAATTTACCTAGATCTTCTACGTGGATTTGGTCGGATAGCACGCGCCAAACCGCGTGAAAGTAAGAGATATCCGGTTTTCTGTTGTTAACAAGCTCATATGGGGTTTTATTGAATCTTGGATGGATGAGGATCGGTTAGAGTGAAACAAGCGTGCAACGGCATCGACCCATAGAAATAAGTGCACTAGAATTTATTAGCATTGTGCGAGCAACTTCCACAAGAGTTCGATTTTTTCTTTCAACTACCCATTACGGCGGTTTCTAACAATCGATGTGCGATGTGTGATTCCAACATCTTCAAAATAAGTTCTTAACTCGATTAGTGAATTGATTCGTTATACATTCTGCTACCACCTTCGGAGTTTGAAGAAGTACTTGAATTCGTTTGGAAGGTGATGATGATGCACGGTGCTTAGTCTTTTGATCTCGAAACCTAACCCATGTATATCTCGAATAATCATCGACGATAACAAGAATATACTTTTCCCATTAATGCTTTCAACTCTCATTGGGCCACATAAGTCCATGTGCAATATATGCAACTTTGCTTCGAACTAGAGTGCAGTTGGGTTTATATGATGCTCTTTTGCTTTTCCTTGTTAAGCATGATGGACATAAGTGATCCTTGGTGTATTTGAACTTTGGAAGTCCGTTGTCGATGTTGTCTTTGGCAAGATTGTTGCGGTGTCGGTGAGATGGGATAACCTTCTATGCCACAACGGTATGTTCCGGATGCTCGTGTCATAAGACATATTGGAGATGAAGAGGCCATTTGATTGATGTCAATAGCATACAAGTTTGTATCGATTCGGTTAAGAGTCGGTGACATCAAGTTTCCTAGAAGCAAACATTTTTCCTAAAGCAACCTCTAAATGCATCCGCAGGCGCCCGGTGAAAACAAATTGTGTCCCAACCCTTGACGCATAGTAAACCAGTGATCAAATAATTTCCAAAAGGTAGATCTCCAAAACCCATGATAGCTGCTACATGATCATTTCCAAGCGTCACGGTTCCCATGAATTTCCAGACGAAATTGATCGTGACTTGATTCCGGTCATGTGCTTGGAGCAACCAGTCGACGATCAAAGACAAATTTCGATAACTTGCCGATGTGAAAAAAAGAATATTTTGGAAGCCGTTTGATTTTGGTTCCTTTGGGTTAGAGGTAAATTCATCACACTCAAAGAGGTTTTCTAGGGAATTACGGTTTATCACTCATTGTACCGTGGGTGTGAAAGTTCTACATGTGGGTTTCCAAATATTATCCCTAAAGTAAACACTATGGTTCTTGTCGGCCTAAGTTTTGCAACTAGTCTTCCTTTCGTTTAGCGTAAGATCTTTTTGGAGCGTTCTTCTTAGAGGCTTATCATTCACATTCTTAGAAACACAATCATCTTGATCATTAATTAAAGATTTCTTGCAAGTTAAACAAAGAGATTCAACACATTCATTAGACTTAGCAAGTTTCATAGGTTTAGTACATTCAGATGAAATGTCTTTCTTATTCAAAGCGGTAAATTCCTAGGGTGTTCTTCTACTTTCTTCTCTTTATTCAAGCTACTACTCTTAGAGGCATGCAAGACTCTATTGTTCCTTGTATTGCTCTTAGGCTTTAGTCTGCTACTCTAGAGGTGCTAGTCCCAGAAGAGAAGGACTGCATTAGTTCATTCACATTTTATGAAGGGAGGTGGTTTGACTTTCCTAGTCTCTTTAGAGTGCTTTTCTAAACTTATGTCGTTTGTTCCATATATTTTAGATGTGGAGGCGATTAGTACTCATCTATCTTAAAAGGCGGTGCTAAAACTTTTGGTTCTCGATAACCGCTTTTCCTTTATCAACATTTTGTTTAGGTAAAGGCGGGTGGAGTGGTGTTTTGATGAAACATTTTTCTCATTGACTTTTGGAGGAGGCATAGAAACATACATTTTGGTTTGAAGCTGGTTTGGGAACATTTGCTCTCTCCTCGGTCAATGGTTTTGTAATCCGATATCCACTTGCCTTTCCTTTTGACTTTCAGTGAGCCCTCAAAAGATCATTTTTAAGCTTTCATGTCATTGTAGGCGCTCATACGACGTTTGTCATCATATTGCATTCCTCGAGTTTTTCGATCAAGTTGTTTAAAATATGACACATTTTCTTTTCAAGTTTTTTAAAGCTTTTCATATTTTGAAACAATTTAGGTCTCGTTGAGTCTTTCATGATCTTCAGAATATGTTTGCAAAATAATGGACATAATATCGATGAGTCAGAACATCTTGAAGAGAGTCATTTAAAGTTTCCAAAACTTTGATTTGTTCTCTGATCGTTAGCTTGCTTTACCAGGGTTTTATGGTCCTTGACAAAGTTAGCTGTTTCTTTCAAAAATGCTTGTTCAAAATGAATTACCCTTGCTGATGGCATTTGGTGAGGGAATTTGAGTTTCAAAAACTTCTCTGCTCAATATCAAAACTAGAGAACCAAGCATTAGGTGTAATAGTGGTTTTAGTTTTAACAGCTTTCTGAAGATCATAATTCGTTTTCATTGTCTAAAAATACTTCGCATCACTTGAGTTAAAAGGATTGTTTGAAGACATTTGTTCAATGTTCGAAAGATATTTTGAGACAACGACCGTTTTTTTTGAAACGATTTTGAAGCAGGTGTTAACTCTTTGTTTGAAACATTTTGTGTGATGGAGAACTTTGACTTTTCTTTTTGGTTGACAAAAGTGATTCCTTAAAGTTTTTCCATTTGTTATAGTCAATAGGTTTGATTCTGACCTTTTGTTTCATTTTTCTCTCGCTCTCCTTAGATAGTTCCAACGTTTCAAGAGAATCACGAACAATTATGGGTTCATGCACAGGTTTTCCATTGTTTAACACATTCCATTCTCTCTTCGAGCTTTGAGGAAGCGAAGTAGGGTCGTTACCAAGTGCCATTCTATGTGAAGTATGAAAAACGGATTTACTTGATTAGAAAGCATCTTGTTTGATTTAGTCGATCAATCGCTGTAAGAAGCAAATTTTCCAAGGTTTTGATTTTCTCATTTTTGTCAAGAATTTCATCAAGAAGAGAATCTTCTCGCTTTTGAAAAATCGGAATCAACCTGCTTCTTTTCTTTTCAAGATCGAGAAAACAATGATTTTGTTTTGAAAGTTGGTCATTTAGATGCAAATTTTCTTGTTTAAAGATTTAATTTTCAAGTTCGAATTCACATCAAGTGTGTTATACTTGATTTGCAATTCTTTTCTTTAGAAACCAAATTTCGATAACCAATTTCTAATTTCGATTCTTTGTGTTTTCGAAATTCAAAAGGCTTTTGCGTTCTCCTTGTAACTCTCAAGCTCGCGTCAATTTGGCAGCGGCCTTAACTCGCGATTGACCGTTCTAACTTCTTTCGATTTCAATGCCAGCTATTGATTAATGATTCAAAATAAGCACGCGTGTTTCCTCATCGTCTGAGTGATTTTGTGCCACCACGATCTCCACTAGGATCCACATATGGAGTTTCAAAGTTAGTATTGCTACAACTTCGGATTGTCCGGTATGTATCATAAGTAGTCTGATGTCACAAAATCTTTGTCAAATCTCACGAGTAAACACATCAAATATGACATTGTTGTTATAGCATGGATCAATGATTGGTACCTCGAATCTGCGTTGGCCATAGCATGTGAGGTGCGTCGAAATCGATGTAGGTCGCATTCTAGTCTCCTCGAAGATTTGCCATGAAGATGCAGGTTGCATTGAGTTCCTCGAGGTCTTCCAAATCATCCATAATAGCCATGAAGTCATGTTCCTCTGCACTCAATTGAAGTCCATTGTTCCTTTTGTACCAACATGATAGCTTTCTGAAGGTGCGCGATCCTTCTTTTCGCTTAGTTGGACAATTCCTGCCATGTGACCCAACTCCTGACGCTATATAACACTTAAGCGATTACCTTGATTCACATTTCCATAATTCCCAACGAACAGAAGCAATATTCCCATTCCGATTACCCACGCTCTATTCCCAACATTCGACCCATCTGATTACTCCGATTGAACCGCCTGATACCCATGCTAAATCCAGTAAGATAGCATATCCTGTGATTCCCAATAACTCCAACCATTTGTCCTTGATTACCCATGTTTACACTCGGCTGTGCAATTTGCCTGTTGCGAGTGTTTGATGAAATCCTTTGGTTGTTGTTAGTTGGACCTTACTTTTATCAACTTTATCACAAACCCAACACGTATATCACGTTAACACAAACACAAACGTTATGCTTAGAAAGAATAAGAAGAAAGGAAAGATGGTGACTTGAAGATGTAAACCGTGTATATGTGTAGAGAGAAAGATGAACACAATATGTTGTATTGCTCCAAAGAAAACATACACACACACACACACTCAAGCACACACCTCAAATGACTCATTTGAGGTGTATTTATACTACAAAACATAAATGCCCTAATGGGCTTTCTATGGGCCGTGGATATGGACTTGGATTGGATTGGGTTACTTGGACTTATACAAGGCAAGCTTATCATAACGCCTAGCCATTTGGATTAGCCCAATCCACGAGCCCGTTGACTATTCTATCATGATATCTAACACACGTTACAAAGTTCCTAAATGTGAATGACCATCACTTCTAATAAAAACTATTAAGGCTAACAAATATCTTCATCACTCTAGCATTTACATTGTGATTAATCATATCTTAATATGATTCTAACCATAATGTACGATAGTAGTTTTTAGAATGCTTTAGTTTCTTAAAAATTAAATATTACTTATGTATTTGCATATTTCGAAAAATAGAAAAACAACACATGACATCATGTGATGCATCATGGAAATCATTGGAAGATTTCATTAGATATTTTGTGTAGATTTGTACTCTTCATATCTTACACAATCTTGCATAGATATGGTTGACTTTGGCAAGAGCTTGATATCTTCTTTGTCGGACCTCGGCACCAAAAGCCATAACGGGTAGGAACCCTTTTAAGAGGTCCAGCGGTCCGTGGAAGCTGCTGATGGTTTTGGCTATAAATAGCAAAGCCAAACCAAGTAGTTTTCATCCCTTTCTATCATACTCTCATACATATCTTCTCTCTAACCTTTCTAACTCAGTTTCATATCATATTAGTGATCTCTTTTGTAGCAAAGAAGATCAAGTCACATTCAAGCTTCAACGAGAAGTTGGAAGTCTTGTTTGTTTAGTGTTGTATGATCTTGTATTGATTCATACTTCATTGTTGTACTAAACTATCATAATATTGTGAGTGTGAGTGGTTAGTATTTTAGTCCTAAAAATACATTGTGTGTGGGAGTGGTTGTACACTGGAAAGAACTCACATTTAGCTTATGTGGGAAATAGTGTGTTTGCGAAGTGTAAAGGTTTCTCCACCGGTGAAAGGAGCTTGTTGACTAGTGAAGTTAAACACTCGAGTGTGAGACTCGGGGAGTGGAGTAGGGCAAGGAGAAAGAGTCCTTGTAGACCGAACCACTATAAACAACTTGTTATGGTTTGATCAATTCTTTCCTTATTTACTCTTTACATATTGCTTACATATTTCATCAACATATCTAAGATCAATATCAATTGATCTTTCAATAAGTTTCAAAACAAAGTTTTTAATTGGTAAACTATTCAACCCCCCTTTTAGTTTTCTACAATTGGTACCAGAGCCTCGTTGCTCAAGAATTTCTAAAATAATTTGTATTTTATAAACTTGAAACGATCCATGGATTCTGAAAACTTTAAAGAAGGGCAATCGATGCAAAGACCACCACTATTTGAAACCAATGGATTTATCTATTGGAAAAATCGTTTTGAAACATATGTAAAATCAAAAGATATAGATCTTTGGTTTGTTATTGTTAAAGGGGATTTTAGTTCTACAACAAAGGATATTTCTGTTGATGAACAAAAGAAATTAATTGCTAAAAATAATGAAGCTAAAATGATGCTTTATAATGCTTTGCCTAGAAAAGAATATGAAAGAATTTTTATGTGTGAAACCGCCAAAGATATTTGGGAATCTTTGATTGTTACACATCAAGGTAATTCACAAGTCAAGGATAACAAAATTGATCTTCTTGTTCAACAATATGAACAATTTGTTATCCCTGAAGATGAAATCATTGATTGTGGCTTTGTTCGCTTTAATACTATTATTACATCACTTAAAGCACTTGATGAATCTTTTCGTAGTAAGAACTTTGTCAAGAAATTTCTTAGAGCACTCCATCCGAAATGGAGAGCTAAAGTGACCGCTATTGAAGAATCAAAAGATCTCTCAAAAATGTCACTAGACGAGCTAATCGGTAACCTCAAAGTACATGAAATGGTGATGGAAAAAGATTCAGAGATCATCAAAGGAAGAAGGGAGAAGATCAAATCCGTTGCTCTAAAAGCAAAGGCGGAATCAAGTGATGATGACGAATCTTGCTGTGGTAGTGAAGATGAGGAGTATGCCAGGGCCGTTAGAGACTTTAAAAAGTTCTTTAGAAAAAGAGGAAAGTTTGTAAGACAACCTCGAGAGAGAAGAAGCCATTCGAAAAAGATCGGGATGACAAAAGGGTAAAGGTGAAAGAAAGTGTTTTAGATGTGGTGATGCAAGTCATCTCATAGGAGAATGTCCCAAGCCACCTAAAAGCAAAACTCAATGAGATTTTGTAAGTGGTGCTTGAGTGACAAATGAAGATGATGAAGAGTCAAGCAAGGAAGAGATCGCTCTAATGGCACATGAGTCAAACGAGGTACATTTCGACTCTTCTTATTCTTCTGATGATGACACTTTGCAAAAACAATACAATCAATTGTGTGAGCTAAGTTTAAAAATCATAACTAAAAATAAATTTTAAAACCAAAAGGAATTTTTGAAAATGAAGTCTATGAGTTAAAAGAAAAAGCAAAACGACTAGAAAAGGGAAAAGCAAATGACGATGGTTGTAAATCATGTCAAGAGCTTAATCTTGAAATAGAAAAACTAAAGCTCACACAAGATGTTCTAATCGAACATAAATTTAAAAGGTTTAACAAAAACATCGCTCTTGCCGATGAAATAGTTAAAATCCATAAAACACCAGGAGACATGAATGGGCTAGGATTTAATGAGGTATTAATTCCAAAGAGTCAAAACAAAACGGCCGAAAAGGCCGAACAATGCCATCAAAACTGCTGCCGTGGACAGCACGGACCAACGGACCCAAAATAAGGGTTCCGTCCGTTGAACAAAATGGTGCCGCGTTGGTACTTGGCCACAAAATGTTTGTGATACGGACCGTAATGAGTTTGTCAAAGTAACAAAGAAAACTAAGGATAGTGTTAAACTAAAACCAGCTGTTACATCAGGAGTAGGACTTGCTAAAAATGAATTTAGATCAAAAACTACTCAACAAAGACATAAAACACCTTTTGCCAAAAGCCCCTTTCCTAAGAGCAACCATAACGTACAACCCAACTATCAACACAACGGTTGGAATCAAAACTTTCCTATACCATATCAAACTCCAGATTACATGTCATGGAACTCTTACCCATCATTTCCATACATGAATCAAATAAATGGTATGTTTAACCCAAACAGACCCATGAGATATTGGGGACCAAATGCTTGAGTTATTTGCCTCTTAGGTATGCTTGAAAGTTAGATTGGAACCTGATGAGTGGATAAAAGATAGTGGATGCTCACGGCACATGACGGGCAACAAAAATCTCTTCTCATCATACCAAGAGTATGACGGATGTAATGTCACTTTTGGTAGCAATCTCAAAAGCAAAATCATTGGCAAAGGTACGATCGCTCATAACTCCCTAACTATTGAAAATGTTGCTCATGTAGATAGGTTAGGATTTAATCTACTTAGTATTAGCCAATTATGTAATAAAAAGTATAAGGTACTATTTGATGAAAATAGTAGTAAAATACTAAAAGTTGGTATCACCATAGCTAAAGGAGTTAGGAAAAATAACATATACGTCATGAAAATAGATAAAAAATCTAATGACAAACTTTGTCTAACAACGTTAGATGATAGCTCATCTCTTTGGCATAGACGCTTAGGTCACGCTAATATGAGACTTATAAAAAACCTATCTTTCAAAAGAGCTAGTTAGGAATTTACCAAAACTAAAATATGACCAACACTTTTGCGACACTTGCAAAATTGGTAAACAAACCCATAGTAGTCATAAATCTAAAAATATGGTGTCCACATCTAAGTGTCTAGAATTATTTCATATGGACTTGTTTGGTCCATCCGCTATAAGAAACTATGGAGGCAACTTATACACTTTGGTCATAGTAGATGATTACTCAAGGTTTACTTGGACGTTTTTTTTGAAAACTAAAAATGAAGCTTTTGATAAATTTGAAATTCTTAGCAAGAAAAATCAAAATCAACTAGGTGTTAAAATTGTGTCGATCCGAACGGATCATGGTCGTGAATTTGACAACGAAACTCAATTTGGAAACTTCTGTGATACAAATGGTATAACACATAACTTTTTGGCTCCACGAACACCTCAATCAAATGGAGTAGTAGAACGTAAAAATAGAACAATTCAAGAAATGAGTAGAACAATGCTTAATGAACAAAACATTCCTCAAAAGTTTTGGTATAACGCGGTTGACACTTCTACATATATTTTGAATAGAGTCTTAATACGTCATTTCCTAAACAAAACACCATATGAGCTTTATAAAGGTAAAAAGCCAATTTTAGGATATTTTAGAGTTTTTGGATGTAAATGCTTCATTCTTAATACTAAAGATTATCTCACCAAGTTTGACCCAAAGTCTTATGAAGGTGTATTTCTTGGTTATTCTCAAACTAGTAAAGCTTACATTGTCTTAAACAAAGAAACAATGATAGTCGAGGAATCGTTGATCATAACATTCGATGAAAGTCCACCTCCATCTAAGACATCACCTTTGGTAGATGATGACTTAGTTGAAAGTCAAATGATGGAAAGTCAAGAAATAATTAAAAATAACAAGGAAGATGAACCATTAAATAAAGAGATTTTAAACATCAAAGAATCTAAAAGTCATCCTTTAGAAAAGGTCATAGGACAACTAAATCAAAGAACCTTAAGGTCACAAGCCCAAAATCAAAGTAATTATTTTTGTTTTGTATCCACCATTGAACCGAAAAACATAAATGAAGCAATAAAAGATGAATCATGGGTAATTGCCATGCAAGAAGAGTTAAACCAATTCGTTAGAAATGATGTTTGGAAATTAGTTCGAAAACCTAAAGATCAAACTATAATTGGAACGAAATGGGTTTTCGAAATAAAATGGATGAAAATGGTGTAGTATCTAGAAACAAAGCTAGGCTTGTTGCACAAGGTTATAATCAACAAGAAGAGATTGATTATGATGAAACTTATGCACCGGTAGCTAGACTTGAATCTATTAGAATATTACTTGCTTATGCATGTGCTTATGACTTTAAATTATTTCAAATGGATGTTAAAAGTGCATTTCTTAATGGGTTTATTAACGAAGAAGTATATGTTGTTCAACCTCCCGGTTTTACCGACTTTGAGAAACCACATCATGTCTTCAAACTCAAGAAAGCATTATACGGTCTTAAGCAAGCACCAAAAGCTTGGTACGACCGACTTAAAACTTTTCTTATTGATAACAAATACACTATGGGATTAGTAGATAATACTCTTTTTACCAAGAAAAAAGAGTCACATATTATCATTGTTCAAATATGCGTTGATGACATCATATTCGGATCAACTTGTCAAGAGCTATGTGATGATTTCTCTAAAATCATGCACCCACGAGTTTGAAATGAGTATGATGGGTGAATTAAATTTCTTTCTAGGACTTCAAAATAAACAACTAGAAGATGGCATATTCTTTAACCAATATAAATATATAAAAGACATGCTTAAGAAATTTGGTCTTGAAGATTCCAAACCAACTAAGACACCCATGTCCTCGGACACTAAACTCACCAAGGATGAGGAAGGTGAATCCGTAGATAACACTAAATATAGAGGAATGATTGGTTGCCTACTCTATCTTACGGTGCAAGTAGACGACATTATGTTTAGTGTTTGTCTATATGCTCGCTTTCAAGAAAACCCAAAGGCATCACACTTAGAAGCCTTGAAAAGGATTTTTAGATACATTAAGGGAACAATGTGCTTAGGATTATGGTATCCCAAAGGAACGGGTGTAGAAACCATAGTGTATGCCGACCCGGATCATGCCGGTGACTATGTCGATAGAAAAAGTACAAGTGGTATTTGCACTTTTGTTGGACATTGTCTCACCTCATGGTTTGCAAAGAAGCAAACGGCTTAAGCCATCTCAACTACTGAAGCCGAGTACGTCTCAGCTGGAAAAGCATGTCAACAAGCTCTTTGGATGAAGCAAGCTCTCGTAGATTACGGAATTCATCTCAATGATATTGTTATACTTTGTGACAACAAAGGAGCCATCCATCTCAGCAAAAATCCCGTTCAACATGCTCGTCTCATCACTTTTGTGGAAAACTAGAAGGGGGGGTTGAATAGTTTTCCAATTAAAACTTCCTTTTAATCTATTTAGATCGACTTATGTCAATCTATTTGGATGTGTGTGTGTTGGATGTTGATAAACAAGCATATAAAGATAAGTAATGAAAAGATAAGAGTAAGAAGCACAAAATCACAACGTATTTTAGTGGTTGCTACAAGGACACACCTTCGCGTCCTACTCCCTCGAGTCACCTACTCAGGTTCATAAACACTACACCAATCTCCTTATGGCGGAGAAGCTTCCAAACGTCGCCTACCCTTTTTCGGTGCTAGGCTAACCACGAGTTCTTTCACTCCAAGGTGAACCACACCTACACAACGTCGCCTACCCTTTATAAGGTACTAGGCTAAGTACCTAGTTCTTTCATTCCAAGGTGAACTACATTCATAATCGCCCTACCCTTTATTAGGTACTAGGCTAAGCACCTAGTTCCATTGCAATGGAGGAACTACTACCACACTACACCAACGACTAATCCCAAAGGAGATCTACTCCTTTACAACATCATCAAGGATATCAATATCCTTGGATCTAATACTAGTCTATCTTGTACATCGAAACACACCAAATCGAATGTACTTTTAAGGCACCTTTCACTAATGCCTTTGACTAGATCTACAAGACACCTTTCACTAATGTCTTGTGTCTTGACTTCTAAGCACCTTTTATTAATGCTTCTAGTCTTGACTTCTAAGCACCTACCACAAGTGCTTATGATATGGACGATAGATACCCTTCACTAATATCTTCGTCTTGACACTTGAGACATCTTTCACTAATGTCTTCAACACTACACTTCTTTGAAGAAGGAAAGGAATCATCAACAAGAAGACTTCAGTAGCCTTGATGATGAGGAAGCATGGCAACTCATGGACTTGAGCTTGCTTGACTTCAAAGGTGGTGATCTTGCCTTTAAGAGGAACCTAAAAGATCACACAAAAACTACAAACATAGATCTCTTGGATCGAGGTTAATGAGTTTTAAACTCGGGGAGAAAGTGTGTGTTAGAAAGGGTGAGCAACAATGAAGAAATGGCTCACTATTTATAGAAGAAAAATCTTTTCCCGGATCCCACGGATCCCTCCCACTTGGGATCCGTGCTAGCGTAAAGCTAGGGATCCGTGGGGCCTCCTACCCATGGGTATTTTGGTTATGGGTCATGGGTTAAACCATGGATCTTTAGCTAGATACAATGTATCTTTGAGTGCAATGCACTTGGTCACTTGGGTATGGGTTGATCCATGGGTTATGGATATTATCCATGTATGATATAAGCATGATGTCATGCAATGGGTTATGGGTCAAGCTCCATGGGTCATGGGCTTTGGGTTGTACCCAACTACATTCAATGTATTTGCCCAATGGGTTATGATACTTAAGTTTCTACCCATTTATATTACCCAATATACTACATACTAGTTATGTGTATATTTTACCTAAATATGTAAACACTAGTTGTTGTACATATGTAATATTAAATCATAAAATCACTTATACTTGTTTTAGTATTTTATGTGAAAATGTGAATATGTTAGAAACTATTAGTTCAAACCATTTACGTATTTTATTTGTTTTGTTAAAATGGTTTTACGTTTGTTATCGACAAAACATTAGAAGATCGTAAAATATAAATAAATGTTTTTACGGCTTATTTGTATTAACAACTTTCTTCGTGACAATGTTCAAAAAGGAAACATCTCAATCGAGAAAGTATCCTCCGAAGACAACATTGCCCACATCTTAACTAAGCCTCTTAAACAAGAACCTTTTAATCTTCTTAGACTTGGTTTAGGGTTAATGGAACCAAACATATAGGATAAACATAGCCTAAACCTTAGAATAAAGAAAACAAAAAAATTTTGTTTTGTATCGCTCATCAGATGCACCAACGACAACACGGATGGAACCAAAAATTTGGTACCGTCGTCCGTGGTGACTACGAAGCAAAACTGCTACCTACAAAACATCTTCTTCCTCAAAACCCACTTTACCAAAACGTGTAAACATTAAACCAAGCTCATTATTGACACCTTCTCACTCACTAATCACTGGAGATAACACCATTGTAAGTATCCTAACTACATTTTATCTTTTAATTCTGAGTCTAGGATTCTTATTTGTGCACAAAATCATTACAAATCATTACATGGGGTTTATGTATACTTTTGTACTAAATATGAATTCAATTGGCAAATTGCATAACTAGTCATTGAAATTAGGTACTACATTATCATATTGCATAAACAAATCATGCTTCCCACTAATCAATAGATAATGACTATAAGGCCTTATTAAAATAACCAAACACCCCATGTCAATTTTTTTTTTGAAAAGCTTCTCACTTGTAGGAAAACAATTTTCATTGTTAATACAAATAGAAACGTTAAATTTTCATCACTTGTGTTAATACAAATAAGCCGTAAAAATGTTTATTTATATTTTACGATCTTCTAATGTTTTGTCGATAACAAACGTAAAATCATTTTAACGAAACAAATAGAGTACGTAAATAGTTTGAGTTAATAGTTTTTCTAACACACTTACGTTTTCACATAAAACACTAAAACAAGCCTAAGTGATTTTATGATTTAGATACATATGTACAACAACTAGTGTTTACATATTGGGTTAACATATACTTAAACTAAGTATACTAAAATGGGTAAAAACATGTAAATACTAAAATGGGTAATAAACTAGCAAATGGTATTGACCCATAACCCATGGTTTTATATATACCACTTAACCAAGTTCATTGTATCTAGAAAGAAAACCATGGATCAACCCATAACCCATGACCCCATGACCCATAACCAAAAATACCCATGGGCAAAGAGGAGCGTTCCACGGATCCCTGGCTTTGTAATAGCCGGATCCCAAGGGATCCGGGGAACAATAGAGAATTTTCTCTATAAATAGAGAGCCATTTCTCCCTTTCTATGCATCACTTCACACACATACTTCCCCAAAGTATTCTAACCCTTTAACCTCATATCTAAGTGATCTATGTAGTTTGTCTTTTGTTTTTGTGT
This sequence comes from Chrysanthemum makinoi, assembly GCA_910596185.1. Classification (NCBI taxonomy): domain Eukaryota; kingdom Viridiplantae; phylum Streptophyta; class Magnoliopsida; order Asterales; family Asteraceae; genus Chrysanthemum; species Chrysanthemum makinoi. The sequence goes on along the minus strand of OU343223.1, from coordinate 91,950,672 downwards.
GATCTTCTAGGTTCCTCTTAAATGAGAGATCACCACTTCTTGAAGACGTGCAAGCTCAAGTCCATGAGTTGCCATGCTTCGTCATCATCAAGACAACTAAGGTTCTCTTGTTGATAGTTCTTCCTTTCTCCATAGATGTTGGGTTGAAGGCATTAGTGAAGAATGTCGAAAGTGTCAAGATGAAAGCATTAGTGAAAGATGTTCATCATCCGTGTCAAAGCATTAGTGAAGAATGCTAAAGGTGTCAAGACGAAGGCATTAGTGAAGGGTGCCAAGCGTTGTGTCAAAGGCATTAGTGAAGGATGTCGAAGAATCAAATCAAGTCGCATTTGGGAAGAATGCATAGGTCGTATAATCGATGAGGTGCATCGTTATACATATAAGTATTTGTTTATTTACAAGGATGGTGATATCCTTGATGGTGTTGTAACAAGGAGTAGATCTCCTTGAGATTAGGTGTTGTGTCGTGAAGGATAGTAGTTCCTCCATAATGGAACTAGGTGCTTAGCCTAGTACCTAATAAAGGGTAGGCGGCGTTGTGATAGGATTAGTTCTCCTAAGGTATGAAAGAACTCGGTGGTTAGCCTAGCATCGTATAAGGGTGGCGGCGTTGTGTTAGGTGTGGTTCAGCGGTGTGAAAGAACTTCGGTATTTAGCTTAGTACCTGAAAAAGGTTAGCGGCGTTGTGAAGGCTTCTCCGCCACAAGGAGTTGGTGTAGTGTTTACTTAACTCTCGAGTAGGTGACTCTGGGAGTGGAGTAAGCAAGAGAAGGTGTCCTTGTAGCCGAACCACTATAAATAACTTGTGTCGTGGTGATGTGCTTCTTACTCTTTATGTTTCATTACACGTTTATATATCTATCTATCAACGTCCAACATAAACAATCAAATAGATGGACATAAGTCGATCTAAATATTTAAAAGGAAGTTTTAAATTGGTAAAACTATTCAACCCCCCTTCTAGTTTTCTATAAATGGCATCAGAGCTTCGTTACCAAGTTTCTTAGAGTATGTGGTACTTTAAAAACTTGATACGATCCATGTATGTTTGAAAACTACAAAGAAGGATTACTTTTGTCATATTTTAAAAATCATTATATTGTTTATTGTTGGACAATGATAGAATGCTCTAACATTTTTTTTAAGCATTATCCATACTTGGATTTGGAGTTACCAAGAAGAGCATAAAGAATTTATCTAAATATTTCCTTTCGCAAAAAGAATGTTTAGTATTCTTACAACATAAATATGGAATTTCCAACAAGATCACAAAACATCTAAATACTTCTTTTCTTAAAAAGAATATTTAGCCAAGGTATGATTACTAATCACTTGCTTTTAATTTTATTATTGAAATCTTAGTTGCATGATTTATTAGTAATTGCTTTAGTAGTTATCTATATTAAAGTCATCATCAAGAATAGTATTCTTCAACTTATTTGTAGAGACTACTTTCACTTAATTGTAATAATGACATTTTGGTTATTTGATAACCATTATCAATATTCATCACAGAGGATTTATTGACACTCCATCTACGTCAATAAAAATCTTTGTGAAACTTCTTACATTATAATAAAATGGGATTTTATTATAATATTTGAATAGTTCACAAAGAATTATGACCGATTCTTTAAAAGGAAACTACGTCAAATAAGATTATCTTAACATCGTCAAAACATCAACCACAAGTTTTAGAACCTAAAACATCAAAACCCTAGGCGCTTTAGAACTTCCAAACCAAAGGTATCAAAGAATGCTTTGATTTTTTTGCCATGCCGGATCCTTGGACTTACACTAGCCGGATCCCAAATGAGAGGGATCCGGGATCCGCGCAAGCGTAAGACAAAGCTTAAATAAAAGAATGATCCTTTGTGGATGTTCCACAAACTACTTTCCCCTTGAAGACTCACGAACAAAAACCTAACTACTGTTCACGAGAGCAACTTGATCATCTCTCAAGCATAACAATCACTTGTGTAAGTATAATCTTCACTACATTGTTGATTTCATTCTTTGATTACTAGGATTACAAGTTCTTCATTTTAGAGGTTGGTTTCAAATGGGTTTATCATAATTTGTTACCACATTGTTTTCTAAGATAACCCAAATCAAAGAAACAACATTGTTAATACAAATTAAACTCATTTCTTGAATTCAATAAAAATGAATTGAGCAAAATTGTGATCAAACCCTCTAGATTACTATTCACAATTAACACCACATTGTGGTTGTATTGTCTAGGAACAATCATGCCAAGCAACAAGCAACAAGATTACCAGGACACACTCACTACATACCCATGTACCATAGGAAAGATGGTTTAAGTCCGGACGATAGGAAAGCCTTTAATTTGCTTGAAGGAGACTCTTTCATGAAGGTAGAGTTGTTGATCCATCATTTCTTGCAAATACCGACATGTGGGAAGTATTTGGAACTATTGGATTTGATTGTTTATTGGATATAAACGAGGAAATTTGCCCAGGTCTTTGTGCTTGAATTCTACAAGACAATGGGTATAATTAGAAATGATGATGGGTCCATTTCAATTGAATTCACCATCAATGGCGAGTTTAGTCTTTCACTTGAGGAGTTTGGAAGAATAATAGGAGTGCCACATGATGGTGTTTGCATGTACTCTAATGAGTGGATTCGCGGAGATACACTCTATGGTTGATCATCACGACATTTATCACGCAAAAATCCCGGAAGCAACCACGGTAAGGGATACCGTGTTTATGCCAAGAGCATCCCCATCAAGAGTTACTAGGAAGTCGAAAGTGATCTATAGAGATCCTTTTCCAAATGGAGCTCGAGAGATGTATGCGTTATATAGAAAATGGGAAGATGTGATAAGGGAGAATGTGGTATGTCTAGTAGGAAACAAGGATCACCCCAATGCATGTCTAAGCTTCATGATCTATTGTCTTGTGACCGAAACTCGTTTCAACATTGCCTACTACATGGTCAAGAGATTGGCAAGTGTAAGAAGCATGGACAAGATGGTGCTTCCGTATGCAATGCTTCTAACCCGTCTTGACAAATTCATCTTTGCATTAGACCCTTCCTCACAATCCTTGGATCATAGCTTTTGCAATAGGGTTATGGTACCATTAACCGAGGGTAGAACAACATGGTTTATGGTGGAAGGCAAGAGGCCACACCCACCCACAGATTCCTCAGACGAAAGGGAAAGGCAAGGAGAAGGTGGAGATGAAGGGAGTAGTAGCAACCCAGTTGAAAATATCGATCTTGACCCCTTTGACTACGTTAACCAATTGCCAAACATCCCTAATGAATCACCTGAATGGCAACAAACCAAGGGAATCTTCAAATGCTTCAATTTCTTAGGAAGAAGAAGTAAAGATAATTTGATAAAGAGTGGAGGACGGGTGAAGAAGTGAAGGAGGAAAAGAAAGGAAAAGTCTTAGGACTCAAGTGCATGATGAACAATTTCAAACAATGGTTTGTAAACTTTTTAATTATGTTTGTAGTTTGTAGGTATTGCCATATCTTGGCACTTAAACAATCCTAACGTAGGTACTTGGAAAATGAGATTTTACGACCCCTTGAGTGGTCGTCATCACTCATTCTAGGAATTTTAGCTCTTCCTACCTTGGTATACATTATATTAGTTGTGCTATTGTATTTAGTCCTTGTAGAAACAACTAGGAAATCGTTTTGATATAAAGTGCAAAGATGCATATTTCACGAAAGCTCTACGATCTGCATAGTAGGATCAGGCTTTTGAACTAGCGGATCCCTCCCATGAGGGAACTGCGGGATCCGTAGCATCTGATATGAAATATAGATTTAGCTACACCAAAACATCCTATTAGATCACCTCTAACAAGTCAAACATAAGATACTAGAGCCAAATAAGTCTTTCTCAAATAATGGAAAATCTCACTCTAATCCATGATTTATCTAAGATACATTTCTGAAGTATTTTTTATTTATCAACTAGTCAAAACTCACCATAATTCCGCTCCAACACTCACACATTATCTATCACGCTGGATAGCACTTAGTTAGGTATATCTTTCAATTTTAGCAATTTGATCTCAATCATCCTTTAATCAAAATTAGGGTCAAAAATTAGTTTTTCATTTCTTCTTATTTTTAAGGATTTTAGTAAATTCCTATTAGGACATTATCTGACTTTTAGGACTTGTTATCACCATTTCTCAACATCAAATTAAATGGAATCATTGTCAAATATATAGTTAGACTACCCAAGGTCAAATTCTCTTGGACAAAACCATCATTAAGCACCATTACTTGTTATGGTTAAGGATTTGAGATATCCAACAGCTAAAAACTTCAAAATTAAGTCAAATTCTCGAAATCCATTAATAACAAACCTTACAAAAGCATAATGATTTCACCTAGACCTTGTCTCGATAGCCGGATCCTCGTCTTTATCCAAAGCGGATCCCTACTTGAGAGGATCCGTAGATGAAATGCATAAATCGACTTCCATATTCAATTCAAGTCACCCTTAGTTCTCTAACAACTCTTAGCATACATTAATTATCCTCCTAGAGCTGATCAAAACCCCAAGAGCATGCTTAGTCCTCTAAGTGGCCAAGAATTTAATTTCCTAATTCAAAGTTATCCTTTATAAACCCAACAACCTTAGGATTAAGACACCACTCTCAATCACATCTCAAAAATCAACAAGAGTTTCTTACTAGCACCATCATCACTATGACTAAGGCTCCTAGTGCTAACTCATCCACTCAAGAACCACCCAAGAAACTTGCTAGAATAATACATGAAGTTTTCTCAACCGAATCATCTCCGGTTAAGTCCACCAATGCTAGGATCTCTCCCACACCAAAGAAACCAATCAAACTAATTTCCAAGAAAAGTGTTCCCACTAGGAGTTCATCACCTAATTCTACTATACCAAACATACCCTCCACAACTCAACCAACATCATTAGTACCTAGAGCCACCTCAAAATCATTTGAAGATTCTCAACCCACTTCACTTGAAACTCAAAACCATGACAAGGATTGCTATCATTGTAAACATGGTGAAAGATTGAAACATGAACTAGATAGATTGATACATGAACTACAAGCTCAAACTAAAGATGTTTAGGAAAACTCATCTCATCATTTATCGTCATTAAAACTTTTAATCTAAAGTTTGGAATAACTCATTAGCATTAGCTTGGAGCACTTGTTTGGCTAGTTCATTCTCTTAGTTTTTAGAGATTTGGTTGTGTATCTCTTGTTTTATTGAATGAATACTTATATGCTATGATTATTTTGTGTGTTGTGCTTGTTATATTGTACATATATCTCATTTCCTCAAATAGCATTTCTTGACATTTCTTCACTTTGAAAAGCTGTCAGAATACCGGATCCTCCCAAATACCTAGACGGATCCCTCCAAGAAGGGAACCGTGGGATCCATGGTACAGAAGCACAAAATTGTACTAACATGAGTCTTATTTGCAGGAAATTATGCTCTATACTCTTGTTTTCTAATCTTTGTTTTGTAGATTTTCAAAATACACATGAAGATTTTGACACCATAAAGCTAGGGGGAGCTTTGTGTCAAACAACATTGCAAAAACATTTGCAACTTAATCCAATTTTGGATTACACTTCATGACACCCCATTGCAACATTGCAATATTCAAGGGGGAACACGCTTTCGTCACTTAGACGAACCATTTTCAAACTTAATTACAAACACAATTAGGATATTTTACGTTATGTCCTTGACGCCCTTTTCAAAGGGATGGACTCGTCAAGGGGGAGTCAAGACGAGTACCATTCCCATCACTTGCTCTCTTTACATTTTTACATAACTTTTCTTATAAAAATTGTGTTAGTTTCTTTTAACACTTTTTTTTTCGACAAAAAAGGGGAGAAGAAAGTAAAAACTACAAATTCAAACTTTTACTAATTTTAGATTTTCCTTAAAATAATTTTATGTTTTGTCATCAACAAAAGGGGGAGATTGTTAATACAAATAAGCCGTAAAAACGTTTATTTATATTTTCACGATCTTATAATGTTTTATTCGATAACAAACGTAAAATCATTTTAACGAAACAAATAGAGTACGTAAATAGTTTGAGTTAATAATTTTTCTAACACACTTATGTTTTCACATAAAACACTAAAACAAGCCTAAGTGATTTTATGATTTAGATACATATGTACTGTTGGAGTATGCTCGTGTCATAATAAAATAATTATATGGCTAGTCATATGTGAGCCTATGGGGTTACATACAAACACACATAGGTTTTGTGGACGGCCAAAAATACAAACACACATAGGTTTTGTGTTTTTTTTGGTTTTTCTCTCCTTGATAATACTAGGTGTAGTCTTTTGCAAGGATTGGTGAAAAGGTTAGACTAGCATCAAAGGGTGATTGCTTGACGTGTAGTGTGTTTCACACATTGGGAAAATCGCAACCTAATTGGTCTTTTGGTTTCTTGATTCCATTCGTGGTGGTCATTGGTGTCTCGATTCGGAATCACGCTACAAAGGTATAAACCTTATTTATGTTTTATTTGATTGATCATATGGCAATATGGATCCGTTGTTGGTGATGATTCCGCTGCGTTTATTTGATATTTATATGTTTATTATATTCATCATCACCTTTAGTGGTATCAGAGCCATCATATGTGCCATATGATTATCCAGTTATCGAAAAAAATGGTCAAAGCAGCGTGTTTTAAGTGTTTTTGTAACCACTTTCAAACAAGGGCCATTTTTCATGGATTAAGAATGTTATTAGTAATATAAACATCTGTGATTTTTTGGTCCTATAACATTGGTTTCGCATTTGTTAATTAAACAATGTATTTGATGCAGCTAAAAATGGCTTTAATCGCTTGTTTTAATGGATTCTTGAAACGATTTGAAAACAGCCCCTAAGGCTTAATTTTCAGTGTAGGTAAAATGATTTTAGAAGGTCTAATTTCAGTAGGTTTGAGAACCTAAATCTATTTTACTCAGCACCAATGGGTTTTAATTCTTGTTGATTATTTCTTGATTAGTTGGCTAAATCTTTTATTTCATGCTATTTAAATTGTTCCCATGGCAAATACATGCATGTGTGCTCATGGGATTAGCCTTTCGTGTTATGTTCATAATTTTATGGTATTATTATGTGTATATGCAAAGCCGATGAAAACCTAGACCACTTGTGCTATGTATGATTGTGATTGTCGTTAATTTCTTGTTATTTGGGGTTTGCCATTGTTTCGGCTTTTATGTATGAATTTTAATTTGGTTTTTGCCATTGTTTGGGCATGTTACAATAGATAGATAGTAGATTAGTTGTATTTTACATTCTATATATTGTAACCGATGTTTGGAATGGAATGGCTTAAGCATAAAAAGACATAAAGACGCCTTGAAATGGCTGCTCGAACAAGCTGCAGTAAAACGGCGTTTCCGATGATTGGTGGCGTATTTTTAAGCAAATTTTTTTTGCAGGTAGACAACTCATGGGCCCACAACTTTGTAGTTTGGTGCTAAGCTCGGGGATGACTCCTTCTAAGCCATTTGGGCCTCCGGGAATCAGAAATTCTGGGCTGGCAGATTCACTTTTCATGTGCATTATGGGCTTCTACTTGTCCTTGCTTGGTCTTGGAGCAAGTGGGAGTCCTCCGTGTGGTTGTGGTTTATGTCCCTAGATGACTCTTGGTTCTCGTGATGGCTCACGAGACCAAGCATAGGTTCTTTCATCGGTTGAGGCTTTGCATATTGTGGTTGTGTGTTGGTTGTTTGCTTATTATGTATGTTGTGAATGTATATAACTTGCAAATAGTTTTCTAAAACTTAAAACGCAACACAAACCATTTTCAAACTAAATCTTATGATTTAGTTTAACTAAGTTTAAATATGGATTTAACTTAAAATCATTGTTTTAATAATAACACTTAACTTGTTATGTATGTTATTCGATTTATGTATTGTCCTATCTCTTTTATAATCCACATAGGTTGTATATTAGACTTGAATATGGACAACTTGACACACATAAATTAAAACTATGATTAGACTTAAGTTAAGAAGAGTTTTTAACTTGTGCTACGAAGAATGAATGCATGCTTTTTTCGTACACCTTTTTTGATTCACATCAAAATATTTTACTCGTCACAAATTTAAGTCATCCAATCGCTTGAGAACACTTGCAATTACTTTTTTGCCTATGCGTGGGACCTAGGTTGAATTGTAACCCAAGGTGATTATTTTCTATGCGTGGGACCTAGATTTATTTTCGCACGTTCTCAAATTGGATGACTTAATCGAGTTAGCGGTGAGACCTTGACCAGGCAAGGATGGGACTAAACATGCCAACTTGACACTAGATGCTTGTTCACTAGTGCCATGGGTCCCATAAGGATCTAAGAGTTGCACTTGATTTGCAATTGGTCGACGTTACCTACCTATTGAATCCACCATTGCTAGCAGATCATGATCAGCCCGTGATGGTGGAATCTCAATGAGGATCTTAGCCTTTTTTCGCAAAATTAATTGTTTTTCTTTTAAAACATGGGTAGTTAATTTTAAAAAGGATAAATTATTGAAAGATACTAAAATTTGAATTTTGTTTGTTTTGTAGATGACAACTCCAACTCAAACCATCAACAACTCGTCAATCAGATCAATTCCTAGAAAGAAAGATTGAATGGTAACAACTTTTTGACTGGTACGAAACTTGAGGATTGTCCTCAAATCCGGAACAAAAGTTTTACCATCGGGAACAGGCTTTACCGAGCCTCCTGGCTGAAAATGCCACGCTGTGGCGTAAGTAATGCCTACACTCGTAGGTTTAATGAACAGGAAGTCGCTGTCTTATGCTTGCGAGCATGATCCCAGAAATTCAAAAGAATTTAGAGGACCTCATAGCATTTGACATGATAACCGAACTAAGAACTATGTTCAGCGAACAGCAAGCTGGCAGAATTATTTGAAACGCCGCAGATCATTCCATGCTTGCAAGAAGGAGGAAGGACAATGGTCATTAGCCACATCATGAAAATGAAAGGCTATCGGATCAGATGGAGCGGCTTGGATACCCCATGCCTCCAGGATCCTTGGAGTGAGCATGATACTAACCTCACTTTCAAAGGAATTTGAACAATTTGTGCAAAACTACAACATGCACAACATGGGCAAGACCATACATGAATTGCATAATATGCTCAAACTTGCAGAAAAAGGTATGCCCAAGAAAGCTCCAGTTGTCCTTGCTATCAAGCAAGGCAAAATCGAAAAAGAACAAGGAAACCGCAAGCACACGGCAAGGGACAAGGGAGAGGCAAGGGTAAGCTTGCAGCCCCCAAACCTAAAGTCCCCCACCTGCTAAGAAGGAGCACCCACCAGGGCGCACCCTGCCATCACGTGGAATGGTAGGGCACTTGGAAGAAACTGCCCGTACACACTCGCAGAGTTGAAGAAGAGCAAGGCTAGCGGGGCTAGTACATCATGTATCTTCACTATAGAACTCTATACTTTTCCTAATAAATCCTGGCTATATGATACAGGTTGTGGGACTCACATTTGTAATGATGTGCAGGCTCTTAGGGGAAGTCGAAAGTTGAAGCATGGCGCTTTGGACCATCGTTGGTAATGGGAATCGTGCACCGGTCAAAGCGATAGGAAGCTATGATTTAATCCTTCCTAATGGACTAGTTATTGTTTTGAATAATTGTCATTTCGCACCTACTATTACTAGAGGTGTTGTTTCACTTTCTCGTTTGAAGGATGATGGTTTCATTCATGTTTGTACGGATTTTGGCATTTGGTTTCTAAGGATAATGTGTTTTTATTTTAATGCTATTCCTAGAGATGGTATTTTTGAAATTGATATGCGTGATCCTAATTCAAACAATGGTTCTATATATAATGTTAGCAACAAGAAATCTAAACGTAACATGGATTCAACTTTTCTATGGCATTGTCGTCTTTGCCACATAAACAAGAAACGCATTACGAAGCTGCAACAAGATGGGCTTTTAGAATCAATTGACGATACGTCTTTTGATAAATGTGTTTCTTGCATATCTATTAAGATGACACGCAAGCCTTTTTCCTATGTTGGAGAAAGAGCTAAAGACCTACTTGGACTCATACATACCTATGTGGCCCATTTAGGATCATGTCTAGGGAAGGAGCTAACTACTTCGTCACTTTTACCGACGATTTCAGTCGATATGGTTATGTTTACTTGATTAAACATAAACATGAAGTCTTTGAAACGTTCAAAGTATTTCAAAGTGAGGTAGAAAATCAACTCAATAAGACTATAAAAGCTCTTGATCCGTCGTGGAGGAATATATGAGTCAAGAGTTTTTAGATCATCTAAAAAGTGTGGGATAGTCTCACAATTCACTCCTCCACATACACCACAACATAATGGTGTATCTTAAAGGAGAAATCGTACTTTGCTAGACATGGTTCGATCTATGATGAGTCTAACAACGTTGCCAATGTCCTTTTAGGGTTATGCCCTAGAGTGCCTGCTGCGCCCGCATTCTCAACATGGTTCCAACCAAGAAGGTAGATAAGACACCATACGAAATATGGCATGGGAAAGTCCCTAACTTGTCTTACTTGAAGGTGCGGGGTTGTGAGGCCCTCGTGAAACGAGAAAGGCCAAACAAACTTGAGTCTAGATCTATCAAGTGTATCTTAGTAGGATACCCAAAGGAAACGATGGGTTACTACTTCTACTACCCACCCGAGAACAAAATATTTGTTGCTCGTTATGCTGAGTTTCTTGAGAATAGTCTCATTTCACAAGAAGCAAGTGGGAGAACCAATAGACTTGTGACGAAATTCAAAGTGAAGATGCACAACCTTACGGTAACACTAGTGAGCATCAAAATGAGACTGAACATGAAAATGTTGAGCCTCTTAGAGATGTTACTCCGATTCGTAGATCCGAAAGGATACCTCAAGCACGGCGATATGGTTTCTATGTCGGCTTCGAGGAACATGAGTTAGGGGATCAAGATGAACCGCTTAACTATCGAGCATTATCGAGTTCGAACGCGATAAATGGCTCGGTGCTATGAAATCGGAGATGCAATCCATGAAAGACAATGAAGTCCTGGTGAAGTTTTTGCCTCCTAATGCTAAGACGTTGGGAGTAAATGGCTCTTGAAGAAGGACCGACATGGATGGCAATGTACACACCTATAAAGCGCGTCTAGTAGCAAAAGGTCACACTCAAACCTACGGGATTGACTATGAAGAGACCTTCTCGCCTTATTGCTTGATGTTAAAGCTATTAGGATTCTTATAGCCATAGCGGTGATACTATGACTATGAGATTTGGCAAATGGATGTCAAGACGGCCTTCTTGAACGCCACCTAAACGAAGATGTTTACATGGTGCAACCCGAGGGCTTCGTGAATCCTAAACATCCCAACAAAGTTTGCAAGCTTCAAAGATCCATTTATGGATTAAAGCAAGCATCTAGAACTTGGAACAAGAGATTTGATGAAGAAATCAAAAAGATTGGTTTCGCTCAAAACTTTGATGAGCCATGTGTATATAAGAAAACTAGTGAAAGTAATGTCGTATTCCTAGTCTTATATGTCGATGACATATTACTCATTGGAAACAACATTCCAATGCTACAAGATGTAAAATCCTGGCTTGGAAATTGTTTTTAAATGAAAGACTTAGGCTAGCTGCATTACATACTTGGAGTCAAGATCTGAGGGATAGATCAAAGCGGTTAATTGGCTTGAGTCAAAGTGCATACATTGACAAAATCCTAAAGCGATTTAGGATGCAAGATTCCAAACGTGGAAATCTTCCAATGCAACTGAATACGGAATTGAGTAAAACTCAAGAACCTTCTACACCGAAGAGGTGAAAAGGATGAAGGGTATCCCATATGCTTCTGTTGTGGGATCCATCATGTATCTTGTAAGGTGCACTAGACCTGATGTAGCGTTATCGCTCAGAACACGGCAGTAGGTATCAACAGAATCCAGGTGAATAATGTGACTGACTGCTTTGTTAGAACATATTAAAGTATCTTCGTAATACTAAAGATATGTTTCTTGTTTATGGTGAGTGATGACAACCGGAGAGCTCAGTATCACTTGCTATACTGATGCTGGTTGGCAAACCGATCGTGATGACACCAAGTCCCAAACTGACTCGATTCGTTTCACTCTCATGATGAATGGCATTTGTCTGGAAGAGTTCTTTAGCGAGCACGATTGCAATGTCCTCTGAGAAGCGAGAATACATTGCTGAAGCTGCAATGGAGGCGATTTGGATTCGAAAATTCATTTCGGGCTTGGCGTTGTTCCCACAATGAACTACCCATGGATATGTCTGTGATAATACCGGTGCCATTATCATTGCAAATGAACCGGTGTTCAAAGGGTGCCAAACACTTTCGTCGGAAAGTTCATTACATTTGAGAAGTTATCGAAAGTGGTGATATTCGTCTTCTAAAAGTTCACACGGATGACAACTTAGCTGATCCTCTTACTAAAGCTATGCCTTGCACGAAACATGTTGGGCATGCTAGGAACATTGGACTTCGACCACAAGTAGTCTCATGTAGATCTGTTTATTTTAGTATTTGAATAATTGGAATGCTAAGCGGTTTATATTTTGTAATGAATTGATTTAATGGTTATTATCGTTTTCATTCATATCAACTGTATTCTATATTTGCATGTTTAAATCCATGAATGATTTTCTTCATTCAAATTTTGTCCATTGTCGGTTGTGCGATGCGGGAGTACCATCAAATTAAGACAATTGTGAGTGTGTTGGTGACCTTTTTGCCAAACTCACATGTTGTTCATGGTGATGAGCAGTGGACTGACCCAACCTACGATTGTATTCCTGCATGGATGCGTCAAATAGTGAATCTTGAAAATGGTTATGTCTATTATCCTTAGACTTGAGATGCAAGCGGGTCTTGCATGTGTGGAGTTTTATTCCTTGATATGGTTTGTCCGAACAAGGTAGTTATAAAGGCCACTATCGGGGAATGATTTGAAGCACATGAATGACACGTGCAGTCAAAATAGGATTTGTTCCTCCACATGGTTTGGAGTTAGATACTATTAGGCCCTCGATGATTTGAACAGATGTTTGTATGGCAGTACCCAAATGAGATTAAGATGAATCTTAATTCACTTGGTAATCTTGTTCAATATCAAGATCGAGAACATAATAGTTGAACAATTAGAATGACTTATGATCCATGTCTAATATTCAACATGGTATCTGAAACAAAGGGATATAAGACATATAAACCATTTAATGAAATGTTTGAGAAACTGACCTCACATATCACTAGGGGCATTGGCGTGTTGCTAGACGCTAACCATTGCTTGTATAATTACTTGTCTATTATGACATCGCAAGTGGGAGCTGTTGGAGTATGCTCGTGTCATAATAAAATAATTATATGGCTAGTCATATGTGAGCCTATGGGGTTACATACAAACACACATAGGTTTTGTGGACGGCCAAAAATACAAACACACATAGGTTTTGTGTTTTTTTTGGTTTTTCTCTCCTTGATAATACTAGGTGTAGTCTTTTGCAAGGATTGGTGAAAAGGTTAGACTAGCATCAAAGGGTGATTGCTTGACGTGTAGTGTGTTTCACACATTGGGAAAGGCCAACCTAATTGGTCTTTTGGTTTCTTGATTCCATTCGTGGTGGTCATTGGTGTCTCGTTACCGGAATCACGCTACAAAGGTATAAACCTTATTTATGTTTTATTTGATTGATCATATGGCAATATGGATCCGTTGTTGGTGATGATTCCGCTGCGTTTATTTGATATTTATATGTTTATTATATTCATCATCACCTTTATGTACAACAACTAGTGTTTACATATTGGGTTAACATATACTTAAACTAAGTATACTAAAATGGGTAAAAACATGTAAATACTAAAATGGATAATAAACTAGCAAATGGTATTGACCCATAACCCATGGTTTTATATATACCACTTAACCAAGTTCATTGTATCTAGAAAGAAAACCATGGATCAACCCATAACCCATGACCCATGACCCATGACCCATAACCAAAAATAACCATGGGCAAAGAGGAGCGTTCCACGGATCCCTGGCTTTGTGCTAGCCGGATCCCAAGTGGAAGGGATCCGTGGGATCCGGGGAACAGTAGAGAATTTTCTCTATAAATAGAGAGCCATTTCTCCCTTTCTATGCATCATTTCACACACATACTTCCCCAAAGTATTCTAACCCTTTAACCTCATATCTAAGTGATCTATGTAGTTTGTCTTTTGTTTTTGTGTGATCTTCTAGGTTCCTCTTAAAGGAGAGATCACCACTTCTTGAAGACGTGCAAGCTCAAGTCCATGAGTTGCCATGCTTCGTCATCATCAAGACAACTAAGGTTCTCTTATTGATAGTTCTTCCTTTCTCCATAGATGTTGGGTTGAAGGCATTAGTGAAGAATGCTGAAAGTGTCAAGATGAAAGCATTAGTGAAAGATGTTCATCATCCGTGTCAAAGCATTAGTGAAGAATGCTAAAGGTGGCAAGACGAATGCATTAGTGAAGGGTGCCAAGCGTTGTGTCAAAGGCATTAGTGAAGGATGCCGAAGAATCAAATCAAGTCGCATTTGGGAAGAATGCCTAGGTCGTATAATCGATGAGGTGCATCGTTATACATATAAGTAATTGTTTATTTACAAGGATGGTGATATCCTTGATGGTGTTGTAACAAGGAGTAGATCTCCTTGAGATTAGGTGGTGTGTCGTGAAGGGTAGTAGTTCCTCCATAATGGAACTAGGTGCTTAGCCTAGTACCTAATAAAGGGTAGGCGACGTTGTGATAGGATTAGTTCTCCTAAGGTGTGAAAGAACTCGGTGGTTAGCATAGCACCGTATAAAGGGTAGGCGACGTTGTGTTAGGTGTGGTTCGCCTTGGTGTGAAAGAACTCGGTATTTAGCTTAGTACCGGAAAAAGGTTAAGCGACGTTGTGAAGGCTTCTCCGCCACAAGGAGTTGGTGTAGTGCTTACGAACTCTCGAGTAGGTGACTCGGGGAGTGGAGTAGGGCAAGGAAGGTGTCCTTGTATCCGAACCACTATAAATAACTTGTGTCGTGGTGATGTGCTTCTTACTCTTTATGTTTCATTACACGTTTATATATCTATCTATCAACGTCAAACATAAACAATCAAATAGATTGACATAAGTCGATCTAAATATTTAAAAGGAAGTTTTAAATTGGTAAAACTATTCAACCCCCCCCCCTTATAGTTTTCCACAACTTGCATACTCTTGAATACTAAAGGTATTGCATAACTAATATGCATTCTCGGGTATATTCAAATGAAGCCGCATTGAATTAGGAGCATTTGGGTTATCTCATGGTATTTGCCAAACACCCCACTAAAACCATTATTTTGTGCATAAAATGAGTCGAGATAACCGCAACTCCAAATCGTTTTCATATAGGCACACACTAGAACAAAAACGTTGAGTTTACTCTCATTTTTAACATGATAAGTCTTGATCCTAGGAATAACCATGGTAGCCGCAAGATTCTATGATCACAAGAACACCCTTGGCTACATTCCCAAACATCACAAAACCAAAGGACTTTCCAAGGAACAAGTTGAAATCTTTAAGAGTCTAGAATCAAGGTATTTCCATGAGGGTAGAACCATTCACTCATCTTTCATTGAAAATACCAATCTTCGTCAAGAACTAGCCGCCATTCAATTCGATTGTCTTCTTGACATCGATGAACCGATTTGTCCTAGGTTTGTGTTAGAGTTCTATTCTAGTGTGACCGGCTTCATTGATGAAGATGATGAGTTTAGTCTTAGGTTTAAGATCAATCAAAACGACTACACCATCTCCTTAACCAACTTTGCTCAAGTGCTAGGAATTCCCAACCGAGGGACATGTGTCTACTCGGATAAGTGGTCACTCACCATCCTTGATGCAATCAATGACCGCTATCTTCCCTACCGAACACCTCTAGCAAATAAGGATGTCATCCGTGAGCACCTATTTATCCCAAGGGGAGATACAACCCGAGTCACCCGAAAAGGTAAAGAAGTGAACCGAGATCCATATGGAATGGAGCTAAATGAACTTAAGCCCAAATTTAAGAAATGGGAAGAACTACTTAGAGCCAACGTCATTAGCACCATAGGAAATAGGGATCACATCAATGCTTGTCTTTGCCATATGCTCTACAACTTGTCCACCCCGTCAACCATTCAATTTAGCCTACTACATCGCTAGAAGAATGATTGATATTCCAACACAAGGATCGGTTGCTCTTCCATACGGGATGCTTCTCACCCGTCTCTATAGAGCCTTTGCACCAATTCCACCAAGCCCAAAAGGGATGCACCTTCACTATGAGCTCGTCCCTCACATCTTTGTACCTTTAAGTGATGAACGAGTTGCTAAGACAAAAGGCAAGAGAGAAAAACCTCCAACTCCATCATCATCATCATCAAATAGCTCCGATGATGGTCTTCCAAACTCTCGCCTTCCACCTCATGAGTATTATGAATCTCTTCCCGAGATTGAGAATGAATCAGCGAAGTTCAAGCAAACCAAGGGGATGTTCAAGTGCCTTGGTAGAATGATGACCAAGATCTACAAGAAGTTGGATAAGTGAGAATCATTTTAAGGAGTGTTTGGAACAATACATTATCTTTAATGTTTGATACAATTTGGTTGTTTTTATTTTGTAGGATGATAATATAACTAGAAACAATGATGTATGCTAACAATCTTATGCAGGGGGATAGCACAAGCATGCTATCAAATTTTACCCATTTTCACTATAATGTGAAAATCACTTGGCCTTGCTCAAAATCTATGCTCCATTATGTTTGTGCATGTATTATTTACTTTTCCTAACTAGAAATGATTAATGTCACATGTTTTGAGCAAAATTTCAGGTTTCAGAAATGTCCCCGACACTTGAAAATACACTCTATGAACTTTTCTGGTCTACACGGATCAGACGGCACCAAAAATTTGGTACCGTCTCATTTATGCAATTGGTACCGCCGTGCAATAGGCGGACCAGGCGGCACCCTTTTAAGGGTTCCGCCTGTGTAAAATTTTGGTGCCGTGGATCCTCCAGGTAAATTTCTGAATTTCGGTTATTTCGACATTCCAAATTACCATACATTGCTTGTAAGTTAATCTTAACTAGTCTTTACCCATATTAGAACTAGTATAACATACTTAGGCATATAAGAAATCCACTTCCCACCAAAATTAAAAAATTTGAAAAATTCACCCAAGGAGCCCTTTTGCATAAAGGAAGGAACCAAAATTTTGGTACCTTGAAATCCGTGGGTAATCTGATTGTTAGGATCTTACAATCATTAGAACACATTTATTGCAAATCTTTGCCTCTTCACTCCATCCATCTTGTATGGCTTGACTTGGGTGATATGACTAGCATTTAACCCACTTCAAATCATTAAGGAACCTCATCCCTTCTATGGTTTTACATCAAATCAAACACATTTCTCCATAATTTTTCACTTCTATAAATTAAGAGGTTTTACCATGATCATCTTCACACCTTCTTCATTCTTACCATCAACTAGCAAAAACACAAGTCAAAATGACAAAATCTTTACCTTCCACCAAGCCTTGCAAGAAAACTGCTAGGATTAGCGTAAGGCCTTGTTGTTTTGTCAACTTGAGCTCTTCATCCGAATCTTCTCCACTCACCATCTCATCTCCCATAAGGGATGACACAAGCCTAACCTTGGCTACTCCTACTCAATCACCCATTGTCATCACCACTCCACCACCTACAAAAACACCAACCTCACTACCACCGGCACCTCTCCAAACATCAAAAACACCATCACCACCAAAGTCTCCAACCCTTATTCCTTTGGAGTTATTCTCCACACCTCCCACTTCTCCAAATCCTTTCTTGGAGGACTTGGAAGATGATAAGGTTTTAAAATGTACCTTTTTGAGGGGTCTTTTAAGCCCTTATTTGATCACTTTTGTATCCGTTATTACTTAATATCGTTCCTTTTCACTTTTTAGGTCTCTTGAAGGCAAATTGCTGGAATAGCACTTATTTGGACGAAAAGGCGGATATCTGAAAGAAAATGGCCAAAGTCAAGAATCGAGACACTCAAGCTGCTGAAATACAAGGGGACGGCGTCACTGCATAACTGCGACGCCGTCGGAGCACTTCGTGACGGACAGTAGCCAAATTGCTTATTTTTAAGTGGCGGTGTCGGGCTTTAAAAGAGTAGGCCGTCGCAACTCTCGGCCTAGATTTGATCCGGACGGCGTCAGAGATGAAGGGGACGGCGTCACAAGCATAAGGTGACGCCGTCGCAAGACTAACGTGGCCAAGACAAAACCCTAATGGCGGCAACCCGGCGTCACAAATCATAAGGTGGCGCCGTCGCGATTGTAATCTTATATATAGAATCCGAATTTTTCAGTTTTAGTGTGTAGTCTTTAGGAGTAAAAACCTAAACCGAACCAAGGTTGTCTTGTACAGTATTTTAGGGTTCCAAACCCTATCTTACACCAAGATAAGTGTTTTACTTCATTAATTCAATTATGTCTTCAATTATTTGTGTGTATGCTTGCATGTTCTCCATGTCCGGCTAATTTATTTGTGTGTTTGCTTAGGGAATATGAAACTTAATTATTGAATATTGATTGTTTGTCTCTTATCTTAATTGTTAATGATCTAGTAATGCGATAGGTCATTCGTTGTGTAGTTAATGCTTGATTAATCTTTGTGAACCTTAGACTATAACATTTAGAGCAGTTGTAGGCTAAACCATCCAAAGAGTACCTTAGAGTTAGAGTTTATAATTCCTAGAGATATTGTAGACGAGACCCTTTTGGTAGTTTCAAAGAGTTAGGGACAAACGCATACCCTACGACCTTAGACACACAAAGCGATTAAGAATAAGGACGTGACAATTCAACCATCAATAGGAGATAATTAAGGACTAATAAAACCTAAGTGAACACATCTTTAAACTATCATACGAGCACACAATAATTAGACATAGACTACATACACATTAGATTAGATAATTAGACAAGTAGAGTAATCGGTAGAAATACCAACCCCCAAATCCAAACCCCGAGATTCGTACCTTTCCATTTTCTAAAAAACATAAAAAGCACAAAAATAATCTTCCTCAACACCAACCTTAGCGTAGTAACTCCTCACTAGCATTCCTATTCCCCTAGAGAACGATATCAATACCCGTGGCTTACCCTAATACTACACTACAACGATTAGGTTCACTACCTAGGGTGTTATAAAACTTGCTCGAAGAAAAGGAAGTTCCTTTGACCCCGAACGATGCGTGTATCGTTATCAAGTTTTTGCGGCATTGCGGGAATAGAATAGCTAGTTAGTAGTCCACCTCATTTAGGTTTCTTTGCTTGATTCCTATCAAGTAAATTTTTTCTCATTTTTAGCTTCCTCGTAGTCTATCCCCCTTCTTCGTGACCTTTGTTCGTAATCCCATCACTTTTCATCATGGAAGGTGATAACCACCCACCATTCATCAACCTACCACCAAATGACCCGCCAAGAGCCCGTACTCTTGGTGAATACTCGAGACCAAGCCACCTAGGCTATAGGAACACCATTGAGCTTCCCGACCAAGCCCAAACTACGGCCTGCGATCCGACACCATCCGGTTGGTGCAAACGGATGTGCATTCCATGGACTTCGTTCCGAAGATCCAAATCAGCATCTAAGGGATTTCCTCAAAATTATCGATTCCATTGACCTTGATGCTACTACTCGGGAGACCACGCGTCTGCGTCTCTTCCAATTCTCTCTACGGGACCAAGCTAGTAATTGGCTTGAGCGACTTCCCGCCGGCTCCATCTTAAGTTGGGATGATCTCACTTCTCGCTTCCTTGCTCAATTTTTCCCACCGGGGAGAACCACTAAACTTAGGCGAGATATCTTAACGTTTCAACAACTTCAAGGTGAGTCTCTCTACAAAGCATGGACTCGATTCAAGGACTTACTCCGTAAACTCCCCCATCATGGCATTGATCTTTGGCTTCAAATCCAAATCTTCTATGACCATATCGATTTCATCACTCGACGATCCATTGATCAAGCCGCCGGTGGAAGGCTCAGCGACTTTAATGCAGAGAAATCTTGGGATATTATAGAAGAGCTTGCTGATCAAAGCCACAAAGATTGGAATGAATCTCCTGAAACCCCTGTTAACGTGGTTAATGCCATATCAACTCCTCTTGAATCTTCCGACATCACCGAGGAGCAAATGAGTGCTATTGAGAGAAAGATTGATTATCTTATGGAAAGGCATAAAAGAGCTCCCGTACGAATCCCCCGAGAAGCAGTCAATTCCGCCAATTCCACCAACCACCCAACACCTTTTTCAAAATCCCCAAGTCGTGAGCAAAACCCCAATTCCGAAAGGCGCTTCCGCTCTACTTCCCCAATACCACTCTCACCAAGCTTTAAGGAATAAATGAGGGAGTACATGGCAGCTCATACGGAGAGATTAGCCAAATTTGAAGAGGAGGTTTATAGGCAGAGAGAGGAAATGCAAGCAAAAATGACGGAAATGATGAACCTGGTAAAAGAATATACCAAAACAAAAGTTCCCGAAAAGGTACTAGTAAGAAGCAACGATTGTCCTCCCACTTCGTTTGTTAACGCCATTTCCATTATGCCCGAGGATGGAAAGGTTGAGGTGAGGAAAACTGAGGAAAGCAAGAGGGAGGAGTCTGAACCTAATGATGAGCCTGAGATCATTGAGTACTGCCTTAAGCACGAAATTGCAGAAAAACCATTGCAAACCAAGTAAACAACTTTAGGTACAATGAGGTTCTTAGGGAAGCCGTTGAAGGAAAAATAAAGAAGAAGAGTATGCATACGCCTATGGGACCTCTGTATGAGTTGGTTCTAAAAAAACCATTAACAAAAAAACGAGACACCACAGGGAACTTCGTGATTCCATGTAGCATAGGTGATATTGATAATATAAATGCCTTAGCTGATCAGGGAACTGATGTGAATATAATGCCATTATCAATCTATAATAAGCTGACTAAAGAGAAGCCAGCCAAGACCGATCTTAGACTTTCCTTAGCTAATCACACCTATGTCTACCCCATAGGAATCGCGGTGGATATTCTAATAGAGGTGGATAATATCGTTTATCCGGTGGATTTCGTGATCATAGATGTTGAGGAAGATAGAAACATTCCACTCATTCTTGGGACACCATTTCTGGCCACCGCCAAGGTAACCATCAAATGCGGGGAGGGCATCATGATACTTAAAAGCGGAAAAGGGTACGCTAGGATACCCATCGTTCCAAGATATCCTCTTAAGATCATGGAGATGATTACGGGTGAAAACCCACAAGCCCCTAGCAATATAGTTAAGAAGAAGATGAATGATTGGGAAAAAGGGCTTAGGGATTTTATGGTTCAAGGATTGCATGCAACATTGTGGAAGCCCGATAAGAAGTTAGGAAATAATCCCACTTCGATACCAAAGGCAAAAAAGAACCCTAAGGAATTCCTAAAGGGAGAAAAAGTACTTCTGTACAAATCACGAATAAGGGCATTACAAGGTAGAAACAAACCAAGATGGTTTGGGCCTTTTACAGTAAAGGAAACCAATCTAGAGGATAAAACCATCACCATAGTAGACGACATTGGCAAGGAATCCACGGTAAGCATACAACGTCTACGCCCTTTCGACGAAGGGAAAGCGAAGGAAGGATGTTAATACAAATAAGCCGTAAAAACGTTTATTTATATTTTACGATCTTCTAATGTTTTGTCGATAACAAACGTAAAATCATATTAACAAAACAAATAAAATACGTAAATGGTTTGAACTAATAGTTTCTAACATATTCACATTTTCACATAAAACACTAAAACAAGTATAAGTGATTTTATGATTTAGTAATACATATGTACAACAACTAGTGTTTACATATTTGGATAAAATATACACATAACTAGTATGTAGTATATTGAGTAACATAAATGGGGTAAAAACATGTATACACTAAAATGGGTAAAAACAAGTATATACTAAAATGGGTAAAAACAAGTATATACTAAATAAGTAAAAACTAGCTAATGGTTTTGACCCATAACCCATGGTTTTATTTATACCACTTAACCAAGTTTATTGTATCCTTAAGATACATTGTATCTAGAAAGAAAACCATGGATCAACCCATAACCCATGACCCATGACCCATGACCCATAACCAAAAATATCCATGGGCAAAGAGGAGCGTACCATGGATCCCTAGCTTTGTGCTAGTTGGATCCCTTGTGGTAGGGATCCGTGGGATCCGGGGAACAGTAGGATTTTTCCTCTATAAATAGTGAGCCATTTCTTCATTATTTCTCACCCATTTTCAATCCCTCTCTAACACACTTTCCCCCCCTGAGTTAAATCTCACTAACCTTAGATCCAAGAGATCTATGTTGGTAGTTTTATTTTTGTGTGATCTTTTAGGTTCCTCTTAAAGGCAAGATCACCACCTTTGAAGTCAAGCAAGCTCAAGTCCATGAGTTGCCATGCTTCCTCATCATCAAGGCTACTGAAGTCTTCTTGTTGATGATTCCTTTCTTTCTTCAAAGAAGTGTAGTGTTGAAGACATTAGTGAAAGATGTCTCAAGAGTCAAGACGAAGATATTAGTGAAGGGTATCTATCGTCTATAGGATAAAGCACTTGTGGTAGGTGCTTAGAAGTCAAGACAAAGAAGCATTAGTGAAAGATGCTTAGAAGTGAAGACACAAGACATTAGTGAAAGGTGTCTTGTAGATCTAGTCAAAGGCATTAGTGAAAGGTGCCTTAGATGTACATTCGATTTGGTGTGTTTCGATGTACAAGATAGACTAGTATTAGATCCAAGGATATTGATATCCTTGTTGATGTTGTAAAGGAGTAGATCTCCTTTGGGATTAGTCGTTGGTGTAGTGTGGTAGTAGTTCCTCCATTGCAATGGAACTAGGTGCTTAGCCTAGTACCTAATAAAGGGTAGGCGACGTTGTGAAGGTGTAGTTCACCTAAGGTGTGAAAGAACTAGGTACTTAGCCTAGTACCTTATAAAGGGTAGGCGACGTTGTGTAGGTGTGGTTCACCTTGGAGTGAAAGAACCCGGTGGTTAGCCTAGTACCGGAAAAAGAGTAGGCGACGTTGTGAAGGCTTCTCCTCCATAAGGAGATTGGTGTAGTGATTACAAACTCTCGAGTAGGTAACTCGGGGAGTGGAGTAGGGCAAGGAAGGTGACCTTGTAGCCGAACCACTATAAATACTTGCGTTGTAGTTTTGTGCTTCTTACTCTTATTTTTTCATTACTTACCTTTATATGTTTGTTTATCAACATCCAACACACACATCCAAATAGATTGACATAAGTCAATCTAAATAGATTAAAAGGAAGTTTTAATTGGTAAAACTATTCAACCTCCCCTTCTAGTTTTCCACAATTGGTATCAGAGCTTCGTTACCAAGTTTCTTGAAGTATATTGTACTTTAAAAACTTGATACGATCCATGGTTAATTGAAAAATACAAAGAAGGTTTTTCATAAAAGCAAACACCATGTTTTTTCAAAACTATATGTTTGGATGTTGAGATTGATAACAACATTTTTCTTTTTACTTTTTCATTTAATTGGACTAATCTTCTTTGTCATGTTGATTAGTCAAAGCTCATACCCACCAAGCTTTAGGAGTCGCTTGGTAACAAGAATACCTTCCTTAAGAAGGTATCCTAATCGCAAAGGAGCGGGAATCGTCTAAGTGACATTTGTTGTGTCATTTGTAAAGACATTCCTAAGTGCGCTAGAGGTACGATTTTCTTTTTTATTTTGCTTGATAATTAATTATGCCTATTTAGGTATTTATATGATTATCTTTTGTGCTTATACGTGTTTTACATAAAGCTTCACTAGGAAGTCTTTTTCTCACATACGTGTTTTTATCTCTCGTCTAAAGTCGTGGTATATAAAACTTTGTTTTGTTTCTTTTAAATCTAATAATAAAACACGAATTTCAAAATTCCTCCTTCCCTATAAAACCCCACCGTCGACCACTCTACCAAACCCTCACTTTTTCAAATCCTCCATTTTCAAAATTTTCTCTTACTCAAAAACTTCATCTTCCTCCTCATTTCATCTCAATCGAAACCAAGAAGATCCGTCATCAACATGATTTACATCGCACTCGTGCTCATCGTCCTAACACTCATCGCACTTGTGTTCCCTATGATGAAGTTCACATATGGAGACATTTACTTTGTGTTGTTAATCTACATTGGGATCATATACCCAATCCTTTGTATCATCCTTAGTATTGAATTGCAATATTACTAATGATCTAGTTTATCTAGGTTATTATTATCATAATGTGTGTGGAGTTTGATAGGACTCCTTGAGATCGTTTTGAGCACTAGGGTTTAACAATAACAATGATAACAATAAGATGCACAGCGGAATAAATCAAAACATTAATTGTTATTGACACAAGGTTTTACTTTCACCCAATCTCCTCCAAATATTATTTGATC